>OU795039.1:86291806-86891806 GCA_917208275.1 Patella pellucida
GTCTCTAACACAATATCGTCCATAATATTTGAAATCAAAAACCCTAATTATAAATCACTATAGATCAATTTCAATCAACGTTGGTGCTTGCCGTGAAACTATAGGATCCTAATATCCACTATCTAAGACAAAATTAATTTTATAATTAGTACACGAGTCGTGTATACCATGGTTTTGGGTGTCATTTTGTAATGAACAAATAAAAGCCGATTCCACAACACAAAGTGGAAGTAAAAGCTGATTCACAAATGACAAAATAATCATTTTAAAAACATGTACATTTGTAAAATGTACTAAGCAGGCATACACGACCATCGTTCAATTTGATTAGTACTGGTGATTACAATATTTTTTTGTCAAAAATTAAATAAATAAAACACGCACTTAAAACAGACACAAACAAACAAGTAAATAAAAGATCTTTTACGGTGTCGAACACCCGCAAGTGTCGAGTAAATCTCGTGCACGGTTTACTAAAATTCCCCCGCAGTAGCATTGAAATGAAATGAAGTAGGGTTTAATGTCCTACTGTTCTGCACCGAACTGGGCTAATGAAGTCAGGCATACGCCATACAGTGTGCTATGAGGGACAATTTGCCCAGGCAGTGACACTACGGTCTACTCTTATATCGAATTCCAACTGCCAAGGGACCATTACGTGACGCCAATGTGTACACGGGACCCGGACCTCGGTTTTCCGTGCCATCCTAACGACAAGGACAACTCACGCCGGTAAATCTGGATAAACTTTCTCGCCTAATGCCGACCTAGACCTCCGGGCTAGCGAGCCAGCGTCTCACCCACTCATCCACCGTGACCCCGCCCCCCCCCCCCCTCCCTTAATAGCAGGTACGACGAATTGTGAACTAGACTCTAGATAGACGCCTGATAATTCAACATATTTTATTTTAGTTTGATTCAGCTGGTTTGTTTATCTATAACAGGCTGTAATCAACAATTGAACTAAATTAAAATGGTTGAATTAATTCTGTCAAGACGCCCTGTTGATAGCAGCTTGGCTTCTTAATTAAAATACTTATCAAAAATAAAACTGTTAAAATCGTCGATAAGGCGTTATAATCTGTAGGGAGAGAAAGAGAGATCAGCCATCCAACCCCCTAAATCTCTAGGGGTGTTAGGTACAGAATATAAAGGCACAATGTTACTAGAGAACCCCCCCCCCCCACCAAACTGTGCCACAGAAATCTCGGTTTTATTATAATGAATTTAAGCCAGAGTTTAAGAAAGGTCGTGTTTAAATCCTTGATGACGTGTTAAAATCTATGACGCGTTAAAATCTATGACGCGTTATTCTATAGGAGTTTATTATAAATCAGTGGCGAGGATCAAATCAAACTAAAGATCTCCCGTGTCAATTTCGCTTCGTTTTGTATCTAGAACTGCACTGTGGTGTCAAATTCGGGCAATGATAAGCGAGAGGCATCTGTAATCCAATTTTAATTGGATTGTATAGTTATCAGTAGGCGGAGGGAGGGGGTTGGGGAGGGAGATGGTGACAACGTCCTTTCAACTCGGTCTCTTCGGCACTAGAAGAATGGTACATATTGATTTCAATGTTTATTCTGCCAAACCAAATACCAGTGGGATAGTGGAATAAGGGGAGGCCACGAGAAGACAGGTCTGGCACCTAAAACACAAATCCCACAAAGAAGACATCTACCAATCCAGAAACAGAAGAGATCATCTACCAACGATGTGTTTTTATTAAATAAAGGGAAGAACTTCCCACTAAAACCTAATCCATGGCCTAAGGCCAAAATGGAAAGATTGCAAATTCATATTCTAAAAATCAGGAAGCAGCTTCGGCTCTCCTATGTCTTGTCTGTGTTATCACTTAAGTGGAAGCAGACGTTAAACACCAAAAAAAAAAGGAAAAGAATTTCGATGTTGTCATTAGGGGTCCGGAAGGGTGAGATGGGGTGAACATAATATATGACTTGTGAATATAAGAGATCCTATCATTTATATGGGTTTTACCACTCCCGCTTCTAACACCCCACCTCTGACCTCTTCCCCCACAACCCCCGGATTTACTTCTCTCTCTCTCCTCTCTCTCTCCTCTCCCTCTCTATCCCCTCTCTCTCTCACTGCTCCCCTCTCTCCTCTCCCTCTCCCCCCTCCCTCCTCTCCCTCTCTCCCCCTGCTCTCTCTCTCCCTCTCTCTTTATATGGGTTTTACCACTCCCGCTTCTAACACCCCACCTCTCACCTCTTCCCCCCACAACCCCCGAATTTACTTCTCTCTCTCCTCTCCCTCTCTCACACAGTGATTCCCTGATTGAAATAGTTTTCACAGTAAATCAGTGATATACTATTCCTAACAATATCTTGTCGTTGACAAATGATTTCGACAAGTTACAAATACATAAGTAAATTGATGATCTTACTTGTGTTGTGTAATATTTGTTGGTTAAATTGATGACCCGTGTCAAAATACAAGACAATATTAAATAATCAGTCGTTAAAAGTTATTTGTCATCCACTCTACACGAATATTGAAATTATTTTTCTTTCATACATACGACATTATTCGATCAGATTTCTATGGAATACAATAACTATCTATTACTAGTGGGGAAGGTGTGTGGGCGGGGGGGGGCTACGGTGGCTTGGTTAAAAGACGTTGGCTCTCTAACCGAGGGGGGGGGGGTAGCACGTGCGTGCGGCATCATAAAGCCTGTCATTGAGTCAACTTGCAAGGTTTCGAATCCCCGGTTATACATGACAAGAAGTAGGCTCGCCTGTCCAACCTCGTGGGTTTTCTGCGGGTTCTCTGGTTTCCTTTAACTGTTAAAGACCCCTACGCGCAAGCGAATTATTGATATAAAATTAAACAAATGTTAGTCCCGAAATGACCAAGTTTGTGTCGAGTGGACGTTAAACCGCATCTCTCTCTCTATATATATTTCTAGTAAATCAGGCAATTAACAAAAACTGTCATTGATACATTTAATACACAGCTTAGTTTTAGTTCAAATACAAAAAGTCATCGATACAATTCAATTCCATTTTGTTCAATCATAAACAATCGAGATATTCCTTCATTTAAATAAATAAACTATGATGCATACTTATAGAAAAACAGATACTGGTTTATTTAGGCCATACTTGTTTTTGTGGCGGTGGAGGTGGGGGGTCTCAAAATGAGAGAGAGAGAGAAATGGGGTTTAACGTCCACTCGACACAAACTAGGTCATTTTGGGACTAACGTATGGTTTTCAATTTTTATTTCAATAATTCGCTTGCGCGTAGGGGTCTTTAACAGTGGGGGGAAACCGGAGTGCCCGGAGGAAACCTACGAGGTTGAGAAGGCGCCCCGGTCTCCATGACACATACGCTTACACTAGGGCTCGGAGCCACAGCCGCAAGCCAGAGGTGACCGGCCAGCTAGAGGTCGAAGCGCGGCACTCTAGACCACTAGCCCCCCCCCCCCCTCCCCTGTCTCAAAATAAATACATCTCACTAACTTCAAATTTATCGTATCGTGTGTTAGGAAATAAAAGTTAAAGGATTTTTCCTCCCGTGT
Organism: Patella pellucida; assembly: GCA_917208275.1. NCBI lineage: Eukaryota > Metazoa > Mollusca > Gastropoda > Patellidae > Patella > Patella pellucida. The sequence goes on from OU795039.1 coordinate 86,295,353, forward strand.
GTATTTTATTGTCGGCTTTTTTCCCTTTTATTCGGTCAGACGGTGGAAGGAGGGGAGGGTGGGGTGACGCAACAATTCTCTTTTCTTTAACATATGTCTTTAGGAACCATTTTCCTCTAATTGGGCAATTTCTTAATTAAGTGTAATTATTAAAATCAATATTTACCAAAAACAAAGAAATACAATGGCTATAATTATGTCGGTATCTTTTAATTAAAGGGGATACACCGCTAAATCATTCTCCTTTTCCGGTTTTTGAAACGAATTTTCTTGACTGGGCAATAGATGATTTAAATGTAAGTATCCAAATATTTATATAGATCTCTTTCAAGCCTTTGAAGCCACGCCTTTTAATTAAGAACATTTTGGAATAAACTGCAATTAATGTCCTTTTCGGGCCTTTGAAAAAAATAATTTGAGTTTAAGCCATTTATAAAATGAATACTCATATAAATATTGATAAAGTACAATTGTTTAAAAACTATTAAACAGAAGAGTCGGCATCTTAAATTAGCAGAAATAAAAAAACACTTCTATAGATTTAAATTGTTTGTTTTTTCTCGCCGCGTGTTGTATGAAGACTTCTGTGTAACATACGACATAAATAAAATAAATATTGTTTATTTAGAAGTCCTAAATACAGCGGCTTAACGGGAATTAAAGTTATAAATTCCAAGTCTATTTAATATCAATTTACTATCCATTAGAGAAATTTGTTTAATGGAAATATTCGACGGAGCGTGTTGTGTAGATTATAATAAATACATGAAACGGATTATATCTGGATTATATCTATATAGGGTTTTTAGGGGATTTAATGGGCTATTTTAAGAGTTGTTTTGCAAGCGATTAAATCCTGAGTGTTTTACAAGCCAGTAAATGTGGATTGGTCGTTGAATGGTTTCTGATGAGCGCGGGCAGGGAAGGCTTTTTATATCATTATCGTCTTAGGTACAATATAAACATTAATCTAAATTGATCGAACAATAGACTCCGATATTATCACCTTACTCTTAATGGCCACCCCAGCAAATTAAACCCAAACTGCTAAATTCGAATTAAAGTTTCAAAAGGCCTTTTCAGTTGTAGTCGTGAGCTGAAACAATGACCGAGGTTTTTGTCACTAACAATAATACGTTGCCTTAACAATGCGTCATCTTGTATAAAATAGAAAGTTTCGCTTCAGGCTTCTTCAGTTGACATCGACACGGTGAAAGGTAAAAAGCCAACAGCGCAAATAATTTCTATGAAAAGGTGAATTTTATTTCTTCTAAGAGTCGTTGACGCGAGTTGTTGATTATACGCTCTAAATATTTCTGAAGGACGCGGCACAAATTGTTTTGTTGGACTTAAGTTTTTTAAAGTCATCAGTTCGTCTGAAGAGTTCGGTGGGCAGGACATTGACGTCTAGCTCAAGGAGTGGAGTATTAGTTTATATTCAGGAATAGTGGACAAGTGACGGACGTCCATACAAGTTACTGGAGGAACTCTGGATAATATTTGGGTAAGTCTTGACTGAAGTTAAAAAGATCTTATTATTACTAAAGTATCGTTATACAAGGAGAAATTGTTTAATATATTTTTCAATCTTCGTGTCAAATTTTATTCACCTTTTTAATATTGTTTTGTTCTGTAATAAATATCGGTGAAATCCGGCCACTGTTATCATGTTATTTGGTGATTTCGTTAATTCTTTAGGTCGATAAACTAGCATAGGTTAGTCAATATTCGGATTATCGTTAGGGATATACAATCATGCATCTCACTCTCTCCTCTCTTTCATTCTCTCTCTGTCTCGGATTATCGTTAGGGATATACATGCATCTGACTCCCATCCCCACCCCCTTCCCCCTCTCTGTCTCGGATTACCGTTAGGGATATACATGCATACTTCACACTAACTCTCTCTCTCTCTCTTTCTCTCCTGTCTATAAACATTCATTAATATCCCCCCTCTCTCTCTCTCTCTCTTTCTCTCCTGTCTATAAACATTCATTAATATCCTCCCTCTCTCTCTCTCTCTCCCTCTCTTTCTCTCCTGTCTATAAACATTCATTAATATCCCCTCTCTCTTTCTCTCCCTCTCACTCTCCTGTCTATGAACATTCATTAATATCTCTCTCACTTTCTCTCTCTCTCTCTCTCTTGTGTTTATAAACATTAATTAATCACTGTGATTGATTTGACGTACCCGTTTTAATCAAGTGAGGCTAATTAACCAACAATTAACGGTAATTAAATTAATTGTTAAAACATATATATATATCGCTGTGGTTACAGCGTTCCATGATACCATTCGTACTGAATATTTCAAACTAGAAATCAGAAATCATTTCAATAGCAAAGCAACTAAACACGTTCAATTCATTAAATATTCTAGTTAGTAATTTTTATACATAGTTTGAAGTATTACATATTAATTTAATTGGTCAATTGAATATCAATAAAGTTAATGTGTTTTTTATAGAGCATCGTTTCGGTAAATATCTTGGTATATGTTATAATATAATTAACTTCTGTAATTCTCTCTATATATAATGGAAATCCCACATTTTTATTCAGTTTAAATAATTCGGTAGTAAATAAGTCGCTCCAGGTGGATTGTAAAGGGACGTAAAATCGATTCTGCTTTGTCATCTCGCCATCCCATTCATTAAAAACTTAAATACATGTACACCAGCTGTATGAACTCGGTTGCCATGGATATTTATATATACTCTTTAGACGGACACATATACTTATTTGAAACTAGAAAGGATGGGCAGGTAGTAGAAGGGTCGTTTAAAATGTGAATAATATTCCCCTCTAATAGTTTAGATGGTGAATATATTTGTTTAGCTTGTTCTCTATCCATCTCTTGCCATATGTATTGTTAACAATGAATTTACATATAGAGCATTCTTGTGATGATTAGCCATGCTAATACTGAGTAAACATCAGTCTGGATGTGCTGGACATCAGTCTGGATGTGCTGGACTAGATGTACGATGAGTACAATTGTTTCTCAATTCTATCTGAAGAATGCTGTCTCGTTAAATTCTATTAATATCACAGATTTTCTCAAATATTGTGTCAAGTGGACGTTAAACCCGATTTCTCTCCCCCCCCCCTCCCCCCTCTCTCTCTCTCTCTCTCTCTCTCTCTCTCTCTCTCTCTCTCTCTCATACAACCATCTATCGTGTATATTTGTATATCGTCAAGGGTTACAGGTAGATGACACCCGAATTTTATTGGTTATCATGTATACCACGTCAAACTCAAATAACCTCCTAAAAAAATTAATCAATCCACAAATCGCTAGAAATTTAAGGGAACCTGATTTGGTGGCGGTGCTGACTACGTGTCATTTCGTATCGGACATTTCAATTGAAACAGACGAGACGGGAGAGGACGAACACGCCTGTCAAACGTCTCGGTGCTCGGGGGAGGAAGAACACGCCTGTCAAACGTCTCGGTGCTCGAGAGAGGAAGAACACGCCTGTCAAACGTCTCGGTGCTCGAGGGAGGAAGAACACGCCTGTCAAACGTCTCGGTGCTCGGGGGAGGAAGAACACGCATGTCAACAACTCCCGTCTCATGTTAATCCATGGTTAATTATCAGTAATTATGTGATTGAATGGTCTGTGTTTGGTTTACCCCCAGGCAGTGAAATAGTTCGATCAGGTTGAAATAATTGGCAGGTAAAACCATTAAAATACAAGATAGGCTGCCCCCAGGGCGATTAAACGTAACGCCATTTATGTAACTCCTTTACAAACATAGTATCGTCAAATGTCAAAATATAATGTGAAATTTCTCGCGGGGATTAATCCGAAATCCTCAAATTACAAGCTAACAACTGGAAACTGTTTTAACTAAATTCCATTTTTCTATTTTTTCAGATTGTTTGAGACAAGAGACAATATTGGCACTAAATTCAAGATGAATTCGCTGTTTCATAGACTCAAGTCTTCTCTCCAGCTCCAGGATCTTGACGTCACGCCCCTACGATGCAAAGGCAGACAAAATATATTTAACGGGAATTCGAAAGATTTGGATAAAAAGAACGAAAAATCGAATTTGCCGAAATCCAAATTAAACAAAGTGATGATGTCGAATATGAATATTTTTGAAAGTGAGGCTAAACCGTGCTTGATTAACAACCAAACGCCAACCAAATCAAAAAATGGTCGTTTGGAACAATTAACAGTGTATAATCAATTGTCGCCGAAATCCGACATTCCCGTTACACCCAATAATAAACTCAACAAAAATAACGACAATTCGCGTGGTTCGTCCAGACATAGAACCAGTTACGTATATAAAACATCGCCTTGCTGAATTTAGTGAACTACAGAATGTGGATTAAATGAAAGTAGTAGAAGGTTGGTGATGACGTAAGGTTGGGGATGACGTATGGCTATGTTATTCCGACGATTAGTCAGTCCTGCTGTTCCATTCCAGTAAGTTACCGGTCAGAATCAAATCTGTTACGGTCCCAACTTCCAACCACGTCCAGGGCTTCACGAGCGGGTGTACGGAATATTTGAAAACAGAAGATGGGTGGTGACGAAATATTTGAAAAGAAAGTCCTCACGTGTATGGTAGGCCTATAGCGAAGTGCATTGTGATAAGCTAAATAAACATAGCCCACACCTTGAAAACACCGGACTTAAAAAGGTCGTCGATATAAACACAAGATTGTCATTGAGTTTATGGATATAAACTGAGTACATTCTAACAGGATATTTGAAATAAAAGGAAATGGAGGTTTAACGTCCTACTTTTCTGCCATAACTGGGCTAATGAAGGCGGACACAGTTGTGAGATGTGTGATATTTGAATATAAATTGTTTCCATGAATATGAAATGTTTGTTCGTTGCGGCGGGATGTCAAATGGCACTGTGTCTACGAAAATGAAATGAAATAAAATGAAGTGGGGTTTAACGTCCCACTGTTCTGCCATGAACAAGTTAGGTGGTTCTTTGGTTAGGGAGTAGAATGACAAGCAGAATACAACGTGTTGGAATTCCGGGGACTTTGGCGGGAAACCTTGTGTAACGTCTGCTGGTGGAGTACATGTGTATCACGATACACCGTGCCCAAGTTAGTAATGCACGTAAACTATCCCTTTGCAGTCGGAATTCGAAGAAGGTTGGTGAAAAGGGTGCGGTTTAAGCAAACTTTCTCTCTCGAGTAAAATCTAAATACACACAGACGAGAGAAATACGCGGGATCTCCGGTTTGTCATCCCCTCCGAGGGACTAGGCGCTAGACATTGTCCCTGGCTGCACCATTCAGAATATAATGTTCAGTGTTCACAGGATCTCGGGTTTTCATACCCTCCGACGGACTAGACATTGTCTCTGGCTGCACCACTTCCTTAGAGGAATGTATATAATGTTCAGTGTACACAGAATCTCGGTTTTTCTTCCCCTCCGAGGGACTAGACGCTAGACATTGTCACTGGCTGCACCACTGCCTTGGTGGAATGTATATAATCATTATGTGCTATACTATGTTGACTGTGATAATATATTGATTGAATAATTGAATTTTTTAAACTGACCAATTAAAGTATTAATTTTGAATAATACACATTTCGTTATTTTTTTTTATCAAAACGTAAAATACATAAGTCTTGGGGAGAAGGGACAATTTTGGGACAAACGTATGGTTTTCAATTTTTATTTCAAAAATTCGTTTGCGCGTAGGGGTCTTTAGCAGTGGGAAGAAACCGGAGTGCCCAGAGGAAACCCACGAGGTTAAGAAAGCGACCCTATCTCCATGTCACATACGCTCAAACTAGGGCCGCAAGCGCAAGCCAGAGGTGGTCGGCCAGCTCGAGGTCGGAGCGCTGCATTCTAGACCATTAGGCCATGTCCCCCCCCCCCCCCCCCTGGCGATTTCAAAATGGTCGGCGAGTTTTACCAGAGATAAACAAAGAGTAAACCCATTCTCTGGGACCGAGATTGGGTCGGGAGTGAAAGCAGGAATTGGAGGAATTTTAAAACAAGAAACTGGTTTCTCTTTGCTCAGCCAATTTGCGTATATGCTTGTTTCTCGGGCAATATATATTATGGTGTCGCTATATTCCAACATGACTGCGATGTCGCTTTTCCAAATTGACTGCGATGTCGATTTTCGAAATTGACTGCGATGACGTTGTTCCAAATTTACTGCGGTTTCGCAGTTTCGAGATGGCTGCGATGTCGTTTTTCTAAGATGACAAAATCGACTGCGATGTCGATATGCCAGGGTGGCAGCGATGGCTCCATGTCGATCTATGGTTCATAAACCTTGTGTTTGTTTATGGACGGTTGGGGTGGGGGTAGAAAGTTACACCGAGGCCTGTATATATATACATATATACATAGGTACAATTAACACTTTGCCCATTATTGCTAGCCTATTATCAACAACCAACACGTTCCCAGATCCTAAATCTTTGATGGGTTTAAGACATATAATAAAAGTAGCGATAACTTCAATTATTACAGTAAGAAGAATGCGAGACGTATTTTTTATTTGAGTTGTCAATCGGTGTCAATCGGTGTCATCCACGGGTTACATAGTTAAACCATGTTTGGGTTGGATTATAAAAAACAACGGGATAAGTACCGTATACTGTTTGAGCTGTGGTTACGTCATCTTACGTCACCTACTTACCTTATACTTACCATCCAATAAAACCCCGTATATTGGTCATACCTATTACGTCATTATTGAGGCGGGTTTATCAAACGACGGGTTATTAAAACACTTTAGTGTTTTATCGACCCCCTAATCTAAATATATGGAGAGAAATAGGGTTCCAAGTTCACCTGACACAAACAAGAGAGAGAGAGAGAGAGAGAGAGAAGAGAGAGAGAAATGGGGTTTAACATCCACTCGACACAAACCAGGTCATTTTGGGACGAACATATGGTTTAATTTTATTTCAATAATTCGCTTGCGCGTAGGGGTCTTTAGCAGTGGGAGGAAACCGGAGTGCCCGGAGGAAACCCACGAGGTTGAGAAGGCGCCCCTATCTCCATGTTACTTACGCTCACATAGGGGAAAAACATCGTATCACGTGTATTTGTTAAATGAACCCAACATTGCATAACGAGATTACCCATTGACTTTAGGCCTACTATGTTATAAACCCGGTTAGTTTATTATATATATAATTACGTCATTATACAGCTTACGTCATTATTACGCTACTTGGCTTGACTGTAAAGAACGCGACTATAACGGTGAGTGTAAAGAAGTGGGTGTTATATGGGTAATCACCGTTTTAAGTCCGCCGACCGATCGATATGCTTTGATTGATAAATATTAAAAGGTTCTGGTTTGTTTCCTCATCACTTGAATCGAAACGAAATATAGATCTGTATTTTAATCAGATTACTTGAGTCGAAACGGGGAACTGTTAAGAAATGGGAGGGGGGGGGGCGATGATTTGCGTCAAGTGGACATTAAACCCCTTATAATATGTGAAATGGCATAAATGACTGGCGTCGAGCGGAGGAGTATAGTATCTTTATGAAATAGTATAGTAGATATGTAGCACTATCAAGTTGTTTCAAACGTATTTATCAGTTGCTTAAAGATAGGTTGCCATGCAACGAAACATACAACAGCAGCTAAATTGTCCGGCAGTCAACAAGGGTTGTCGCATAATTTTGAATTATAATAGTTGGGATGCCTGCCGGTCGGACCATTTGCATACATGTAAAAGATTGAAGCGTAGGCAGTGGTGCTGCTGCCGGAGCAACTTTTCCCCATAGCACACTGTATGGCGTATGCACATCTTCATTAGTCCAGTCGGATAAAGAGTAGGACATTAAACCCCATTTCACTTCATCAAGACTGGTGAATTCATGACAAAATGTTGCTCAGTAATGAGCAGACCTGTGCTTACAATATCAGAGAGCGAGAGATGGGGTTTAATGTCCACTCAATACAACAAACTAGGTCATTCGGGACTAACATATGGTTTAATTTTATTTCAATTATTTGCTTGAGCGTAGGGGTCTTTAGCAGTGGGAGGAAACCGGATTGCCTGGAGGAAACCCATAAGGTTGGACATGCGACCCAACAATTTGTCAGCATACTTCAGAGCCATCTCAGAACATCAAAATATTACTGGACAAAACATCATCATCTATATCAATGACACATTGGTCTATCTCTGTTTACAAGAATCCAGTCTTCATTTTCCCACTAATATAAAACTAGAAATCTAGGAGTAGCGAGATTTCTCATGAAGCGACTAGTTTCGTTAAGTTCGATCTTGTCAGGCTTAAAGTAGCTAAGTCTCAAACTCAATATCATCCAAAATCTTCGACATTAAGTAACGAGGGATCAAAACGATGACTGCAAGCTTGAGGTGACCGACCAACTAGAGCTCGAAAGACCGAAGCTTTAGACCAACGCTTTAGACCACTAGGTACAAGACTAGAAAGGGGTCCCGCAACTCGCAAACTCAAACATTTGGTTCTATTAGCAAGGAAGTCTACAGCGATAACATCACATATTGTCTTTCAAAATATGAAATTAACAAAAAGTAATCATTTGTCAAAAATTTTATTATTACACTTCTTGCAATAAATATAAATCTGAAAACAGTTTGTTGCTTTCCTTAATTTGTTTTCAACAGTCTAATTGTCTCCCTTAGACCATAAAACTACATTTACAGTTAGGTTATCTCCCCTTAGACCATAAACCAGTTTTTCAATGATAAGGGAGCGAACATATAAAATACAAAAAAAAATTGAAAATACCTACAAACATTTATCTACATTCAACATCTGAGAATATAAAAATAGACAATTTTTGATATTCCCAGTTTTTTTAAGACTCGTTAGACATTCTTCAATAAAGCCCCAGCTTTTTTAAATTAATAACCACAAAAATATGTCACAGTACACAATATAAACAAGAAATGGGTAATATTGCTTTAAGTACATTCTGTAGGGAGAGTTATCTTTCCTTGATAAAAAACTTCTAATAATTTCCGTGGGCCCGGTTTCACGAAATCTTAACAAAAGATTAAATTCTAATTTTAGTTGATACTTCAATTCTGATTGGCTAAGCACTCAAATCAATCTAATAATATCCAATCAAATTACTAAAATTTGGATTTTATTTTAGTTAAAACTGCATGAAACAGACCCTTGGTTCAACAAAATAACTAATTACATGTAGCTTTTGTTATATGGAAGAGGATACCTAGCAAAATAATTTTAATTCATAAACGAAATCAAATAAAAAATCACTAGCAAAACATTATTTTGGTAAATATTCTTCTCCATAAAAACACAGTAAAATCTTATTCTTTAATCAATTATCGGATTGTCCTCATCATTGACAATTCAAACAGACTAGATAACAGAGACAACTAAGTCTTGATTAATGAGTCTTAATTTTTTTACCTGTATTTAAAATGTTTAAAAATAAAATCTTATGGCCACTCAAGACAATCAAATGGACTAGACAACAAAAGACTTTGGAAACAATTAAGACTTGATTATTGGGTCGCAATACTAAAAATATTTTATTTTATATAAAGGAAAGATAACTCTCATGTTTTGCATGTTCATTTAATTTAATGTTTTTAATACATTCGATATCAAGACAATTTAAAAAAAAAAAAATCTATGTGCAATGAAATGAGAGAAAATAAGATGAAAATATTGAATTTATACAAAATGTTTATTTTCTGCCCTGAGATAAATCCGGTTTGTAAAGTTGAGTTTTGTTGTTTTTTTTATAAAGTTACAAGCAAATATACAAGGTCAAGGTCGATGATTACAGAACAACGTACAAATTACATTCAAATATTTTAACATTTATATTCATATTATGTTTATATTTATGTACAAATTGTCGACGGCATATCTACAAGTATTGTACAAACTAAATAACTGGGGGGGAAGGGACTGATTTCTCGTAAACCAATATCAGCCGTCCAACAATCGTAATTCCACTCAACTTCTAATCTACTATAGCTAAGGGAATAACTCTCAATGAATCGACCGTTTCAACTTTTGAATTGATTTTCAAATTCACTATAAATTTGATTATTATATCAATCCACAATTAATTTCATTAAAGTATCAAGTCCACTTTAGAAATTTGATATAAAATTGAATTGAAACGGTTCACGAGAAATAGTCCCTTTGGTTTGCTTGGTTTCATAGGTGCATAGGTTTTTGTGAAATGCGGCACATTTTACTGTATGCTACAATCAGTTGAGGTAATGAGATTTATTAATTAAAAGAAAACATTTTGCATGTGGATTGCATTTTGCATGTTCATGCATGAATACTGGGAGGTTTAAACACACATGTACATTTAAAAAAAAAAACTAACGAAGTTTGTATTTTTCTATATTCATTACGGAATGTCCTAAGCTGATTAATTATGACTACCAAGTCATCATTTTTCTCAAAATTCTTTTTAAAAAAATTTGCTAAAAAATAAATTCTCATAAATGTGAAATTTATAAAGTCTTGTTTATAAAACAGGTATAAAATAGATCAGTTCCCGGCCGCAATTTATCAAAAAGCCGGTTCACACGAAGGAGTAACGCAAAAAAAACAAACGGTCTAGAATATCGGACAAGCTACAGGTCTATTTACAGAACATAGACAGATTAATAATCAATAATCGATTTTAAAAAGACAAATTACTCGGTGGGTTTATTATTATTTATACAGTCTGCTGTTTTTACGCGATATTTCATAATATTGCAAATTAAAACGAAACATGTCGACACCCTTAATAAATGATTTCAGGCCTTAAATAAATCATTTATAAAGTATTCCGATTGGAATATTTTTGGTCAGTATTCCAACACTGTCTATTATACTATTTCATTAAAATAACGATGTTTTGGGATCGTTTTCCGTTTTAAAAAAAATAATTTCAAATCAATACGTCTCTTGAACAAATGCCCTAGAATCAGTTTAAATAATCTGTGAAAACTATTTCGATTCGAATAAAGGAATATCTGTCCGAACCCGGTTATCCATTATTAATCGATGGTCTATCTTGGCTAACTATGTATAGAGCATACATGTAGAGTAATATTAATATTATATACATGTATTATAGGATTTTACTAATTAATAATGCATACCATTAAATTCATTAAATTACAAATTCAAATTTCCGACCAAACAAAGAAGAATTCTATACATAATATAATCGGCACAACCAGGAAACACGATGAAATAAATTACTAAGATGATAACGAAATGAATTGGGGGGGGGGGGGATGATTTATTATATCTGTACATGTATGCAAGGGGGGCGGGCAGCAGGGAAACCGATCGGGTAGGGGGAAACCGATATTTGTCAAGATCCCACAACTATCATTTTATTTAATCCATAAAAAATAACTTATTTACAAGAAATATTAAATTTGTCTGTCACACATTCTCTTATAGATAAATGTCATTCAAACATATGATTTTTATATATACAATATGATTGGATGAATTAGTTTCTATGGTGACCAGGCATTATGGGATATGAATCCCAAGGTATGATGGGAGTAAATAAGAGACAGTTGGAATGTCTGTATATTAGCTTTGTCACAGGTTCCCAAATATGGAAATATAATTCAATTTGTGAAATGTAAATATATCCGAGGTTGTAACAGTATTTCACCTTCTTGAAATATATGTGACGTTTTGTACGATTATTTAAATTACAGAAAATCGTCTGGATAATCCAGTCGTGCCAATTACTGTTATTCAAATTGCAGAATAAGTCTGGATAATCCTTTATTTCATTCCTTCCAATTTAATTATTTCATTCCGTTTAAATAGCACATTATTTCCACAGCACAAAGAATTCCACACAGTTCAACGAGACACCAACTATTGAATTGTCATAGTTCGCACAAGTACTTTAAAATTACGCGATCTAACGCAATCTTCATGAGATTACACAGAGCCACGGTAGAGGGCAGCACAGTCTAACCACCATTACTAAAGTCTTTCACTACTGAGATTTCATCAGTCTCAAAGAATTCCTGCAATGTCCACGACACTTGACTAATTTGACACACGGAACGAATTGATCAAACTCACGATTCATCTGCCGATTCTGATTTCTCCGTTTCGACACCTTTTGCACTGGACAGATCGAGACTATCACTCGGAGGAGAAGGTTCTGGTTTTGTTGGTGTCGTATTTTGCGCCTCTTCTTTCGGGGTATCGCACTTTTTCTTCTCCTTATCTTCGATATTTTGAACTTTTTCTTTCAGTGAGTCAACAATTTTACTGAGTTTCAAAGAACTGAAGATTCTTTTGCTTGATTTCCCCGACCGACTGCTCGTGCCTGGGGTCCCCGTTACAATCGACGCTTTCTCCGACACGGCTGGAGATGATCGAGATGATTGAGGGGTTTTGGAAGATGTCACGGAGGAGGAGTTAAAACTATGATCGCTTTCACGATCTCGAGATCTATCCTTCTCTCGCTCTCGTTCCCGAACACGCTCACGATTTTCACTAGATTTATGACTGCTGTCCCGCGACGAACTATTCGTACTATTGTTGCGACCAGAACTATTAGACCTGGCTTTCATAGAGAGATCAGTTGCTTCCATTTGTTCGAGTTTTTCACAACGACGTTCGTGTTCGGACTGAGAAACTTTCCTCACAGAATGACTGTCCGGTTTTCGCGGAGTTTTCTTTTTCACAGATAAATCCTGCACTTCGTCATGATGGGACATTTTTTCTTTCAGTTCTCTCGCTTTCAATTTTAACTTTTCTTCCTTGTGTCGACGTTCGTTTTTCTTATCGTCATCAGATTCTGATTCTGTCCGCCCGTTTGCCATATATGGATTAGCCAATGAAGCGAAAGACGTAGGGAGTCCAGCTGGTAAGGGGAAGTTACCCAAACCTTGCGCTAATAAAGGGTTGTATAACAGGGGATTGAAGTACAATGGGAAAGAAGGATGGGGTGAAGAGGTCGACGAAGAACTGGGTTTCTCGCTTGGTTTTCGGTCCTTTTCTCGATCTTTCGACCGTTCACCTCCTTCCTCACGCCTGCGTTTATCTTCTTTTTGTCGCTCTTTCTTATCCTCTTTTTCTATTTCTCCGTGTTCGAGTTCACCGCTACCAAACGCTCCCATGTTCATACCAGGGAATCCCATACCAGCTAATGAAGCAAACATCGGATTAGCCAGACCCATATTTGACATAGCGCCAAACGGCATGTTCATTCCCAGTTTATGGAAATTACTCATGAGGCCAGGGTATCCTGCGAGTCCCGCCATACCAGCAAATGGATATTCGCCACCAAGTAAAGCCGGGTTCAACATGGGATCTTTTGGTTTTCTACCTCGATTTGATGGTTTCAATAATCGAGAATCCATACTTTTTGGCAGGTTAGCCTAAAAAAAGAAAGAAAATAAAAACAAAAATTATTAATTTCCGTAGCAACACATATCAATGCAGAAAATACTGTGATCAAGAAAATGATATAAAGTAGGGTTGAACTTCCTACTGTTCTGCTCCAACTGGGCTAATAAAGAGAGGCATATACGCCATACAAGGAAATTTTGCTCGGGCAGCAGCACAATGGAGGCCTACTCTTATATAAAATTCAAACAGTCAAGGGATCTTAAACGTGCATGCCCAAGTGTACACAGGTCCTGATTTTTCAATCCCATCGGAATAACTAGACAGCTGTCCTTATCAGGCCCCCCTTCCTGCACCAGTGACAACTGAAAACCACGTCAGAAAATTCTGATGAACATTCTCGCCAATGCAGGTATCAAACACCTGACCTCCAGCCCAGCGACTTATCAATTTGCAAGAAAAATGAGAAAAATGGGGTCTCACGTCCACTGGACACAAACTAGGTCATTTTGGGACTTAACATATGGTTTAATTTTATTTCAATAATTCGTTTGCGCATAGGGGTCTTTAGCAGTGGGAGGAAACCAGACTTAGCCACCGCGATCCAGAACTAAAAATACATCAATATCATATCAAGTAACCCACCTTGGCTCGTACAATTTCACCCCATTTAGAATCAACATCGTAACCGGGATTCTGTTCCAACCATTCCGATAAATGTTTTAATGGTGGTGCCTTGGCCCCGGTCATCTAGAAATAACAAAATAAACTTCTCGAAAACATTTTCATTTAGACATTTATAGATTACTAACTTACACACGTTTAATAAACATGAAAACAGGAAGACGTTCCTCTCGCTATAAAACATCTTCGCAGCAAATTAGAAAATTAAGACGTTATTTGTTGGTTAGGTGTTATTTTTCTATAGATTAAAATTATGTTTGTTTAAAATATACTTGACCGTGAGTTAATATTAAAACATATATATATATTATTTCAATGAAAATAAATATGACAGTATGTGCTTGTCGCTAAGCAACAACAATACAATTCTCTGTCTAATTCATAACAATTCGATTCAACTTGGTCTAAAGATCGCAGACTGTGATTGGTCCACTCCGGAACAATCTACCAATTAAAACCTGTGATACCAACAAACTTTTTAAAGGCTTTCATTATCAAGACATTTGATTGGCTTTTTAATCAAGGTCAAAGGTCAAATAAACAAATAAATGTAACGTAAATATATTTTGTGAAAGCTGTTGAACTGGACAAGCCGTAGTGAGTGAGGTTTATATTGTGGTAAATACAGCCAGAGTTAATCAAAACCACCAAGCATATAGGGAATCTTCAATATCTATTCAAAATATCAAGCTTGAAAATAATAGTACATTCCAAAACCAATCAAAACTACACAGAAAGAAAATAATATCTTTTTGCTTTTTGCTTTTTTTTAAATTGAAAGTAGAAGAGAATATAATAATTTGTTACTTTCTGATGTAAACTATAAATATAATGAAACAAGACTACATGCATTGCAATCATTCTAGATATTATGGAATGGATGACATCATGACAAAGGCTTAACGTCATACTCATTAAAATACAGATCTATATTTCGTTTCGTCTTTTTTTACACTTAGATATTATGGAAGGTTGCGTCGGGAGTTCATGACAAAGGCTTAACGTCATACTCATTAAAATACAGATCTATATTTCGTTGCGCCAGGAGTTCATGCAAGCGGCTTTTGACCCGATTATTACAGTTGATGTTTCTAGTGGATTACACACAGTTCCGTGCACCTCACACCAAAAGCTTGCTGTGTAACATCGTTTCATTGACTAATCCCTTATATTATCCAGAAAGTGGGTTATATAACAATCCTTCCAGATCCTAGTGTAGTAAGATAAGTAAAAGGCATTTTTGAATAATAAAAAACGCAACGAAATTGGATCTGTGTTTTAATCAAATTGGCAAAAGGTAGACATGTTCAATAATAGTGGATGTATCACAACATTTCAACACATGACGTACGTAGAAAAACAGAGCAGACAGAATAAAGAAAAGTTACAAGTAGAAAAAAAATTGATAAAATCCACCAGTAACAAGTTTCAAGATGTGGGCCTTCACGATTTCGTTATTTCTCTACCATCATTTTATCTATTCTTCCCTCACCTTTTTCCCGGTCTCTCTCTCTACCACGGTGACGTTTTCCTCGCCTGTGACGTGCGCGAGATCCATGAGACGGGGATCAAGCTTAGCTCGTCTTTTACCACTACTCCTCATTAATAGTTTCTCCTGTAAAAGTTTGGGACAACACTTGGTCTAGAGGCTCGATATAAATAAATAAATAAAACATGCACGAAACAGCCCACAGCACATCAATCTCATTACAACATCTTTATAATCTATTCTACAACAATTCTACAAGAACATCTGGTGACACTTGTGCAGATCACACAACTAAAGATTTATGCAACATTGTTTGTTCTAATTCCATGAATAATTTAATTCTACAGTTTCTAGAACATCTAGTGACACTTGTTCAGATCACACAACTAACGATTTATGCGATCAAGTTAGTTCTAATTTCATGAATATTTTTTTTTCATTAAATGTGCGCTAAAAGTTTCATGATCACGCATGTCCTTTTGTTAAATAAACTATAAGACAACAATTCTACACTTTCCAGAACATCTGGTAACACTTGTGGAGATCACACCGACAACGATTTTTCATCCAATGTGCGATAAAATTTTCACGATCACGGATGTCCTTTTATTAAATAAAACTACAGACAAACGAAGATTAACCATTATCGCAAGATTTCTTTTCCTTTTTTTTGCGACAAACTGAACTGTTACAGCCATGTACGGAACAGAACTTTTGTGACTTATTTTCTTCGTGACAAGGTGCACAAAAAGCAATTTAAAATGAGCGTGAAGAATAGATCCCTCAAGGTTTCCTATAAAGCAAATTTTATAAGCGTCAATAATAATGCATGAATTATATTGGAAATCCGTGAATTGTTGACGGGATTTAAGCGTCGATAATAATGCGTGAATAAGATTTGAAGGTTTGTGAATTGTTGATAAGATTCATAAAGATGTTGTAAGGATGAAGAAAGATAAATTTCATGCCTCAACAGTAGCTAAAGCACAAGACCAAAAACAGGTATAAGTGGAAGTACAATAAACCAATCATTTAGTAAGTTATTCATCTATATATTTATTTACTTACCTGGTAATCAGAGAGCAAAGGTGTAAAAAGATTTAGACAAGATTAAAATATTATAGAAAACCTACAGTTAATACACAATTCCTATATATTATACAACGTCACTTAAACATACATTATACAAGATTTACATTGAGATATTTTCCCTATACCGTTTTATTAGGAATTCAAATTTTGTCTTATGGTTTGGATTGTTCATTATTGGTTTTATTTTTTTGCCATTCTTTTTATAATAGTTCAAAAATAGATAAGGCAAAATGAATACATTGAAAATTTCATTCGAATTGCTCCATTGCAAGCGAAGATATAAGCTTTTGAAGATTAGACAAGATGTGTGCATTAATTGGGACCACCGTACTGGCTATTCGAAAGCTTAGCCTCACTTCACTATTTTCCGATTAAATCCAAAAATATGGCTGAACATCTAATCTACTTAAAATCGGAGATATATATATATACAACAGTACCGAGAATTGATTATGGTATTGTCATGTTAATAAATGTCTAAATAGTAATTTAGATAACATTTCAGGCCTAAAGAAAGACGTAGAACAGGCAGATTTAGCTTTTATATAAAGTATGTTTAATGTATAGTATCATTTATTATACATCATCAGTCCATATTAGTTCTCACATCCAATACACAATTAACAATTCAAACAATCTCAATAATTATTCAAACACTGGATTCAATTTTGACACCAAAAATCTCTCAAATAAATATATCTCTTAATTTCAGTTTATTTCATTGAATTAACATAAACACATATTTAATAGTAGCCGAAACCATTAATTTTTCTTCGATGCGAATAGTAAATAAATAGTCTGTTTGAATAACTATTAGTATTTGAATACTGTATATGATTTGTGTGAGGATAAGTTAATATATTCGCCATTCAATTAAAGGATAACTTTATACAACAAGCCTTGTTAAGTTTTAATTGTATTTCATTGTTATTTTTGTTACATATTGTGTATATATTTGTATCATATGCTTGATAAAGACAAGAGTATCGTCGTGGAAACATTGCTCAGCAATTGTTTATCAATAAGGTTTGTTACTATCAACTTACCATGTTTAGTTCGTGTTCAGCGCGTTGTTGTTGTTCTTCCTCGTCGGCTCCCATTCCAGCCCCTAATATGGCCAGATCGGGTTGTTCTACTACGTAACCAGGGTGATCCATTAACCACTGTTCCAAATTCTTCTTCTTAGGTGCCTCTTCTCCTGACAGTCGACTGCCGTCTTCTAGACTTATCACAGGTATACGTAAATCTGAAAATTAAGGAATAAAATTTTAAAAAAGAATTTGCATCTGGAGATCTAGTAAGTATCAAGTTTATAGGAATGTGTTTCCGATTGAACCAATTGATGATTAAATGTTTCGGCGTTCACTTTCTATAGCCGTGTTGGATACTCTCATATCAATTTATAGACATTTCATCCTGCTTACCTGGGTCAAGGTTAGCCACAATTCTAGCATGATGTCGTTTAGCCAGGGCTTCAGCCATCGCTAATTCTGCCATTTTCTCTGCTTTCTTCTTTCGACCTCGTTTTCTCCTCTCAGGTAATAAACCTTGTTCAATCTGTAAAAAATAACACAGTTCAAATATTATTCCATATTTCTGTTGGTCGAGAAAATTCACGTCATTGCTCTAACTCAGAGACTGAGCTAATTACAGCTCTGCTTTTGATTAGAAAAATTTAAACTTGATGCCGTTATAGAAAATCTGATTGATATTTGTATTTTACCATTGTAATAAAAGGAAAAGAAAGAAAACTTACAAGACTATTTCGTAATTTAGCTGCATCGAGTTCAGAAGCGTGTCCATTCAGGAAATGTTCTCCAGACATCTGAAAAGAATAAAATAATTTTATAAAATATTTACAACAAAACAAACAGATAAGATAGTAAAGAAGTTGAACTTCTCGTCAACACAATACTCCATCATTTTGAGACTAACATGTTATTTTCTATGCTTAAATAAGAATATTGCTGTTTGTGTCTGCACTGCTCTTCATCAAATTCCAATTTTCCAAAAACAAAAGAGAGGGAAATGGGGGTTTAATGTCCACTTAACACAAACTAGGTCATTTTGGGACTAACGTATGGTTTTCAATTTTTATTTCAATAATTCGCTTGCTCGTAGGGGTCTCTAACAGTGGAAGGAAACAGAAGGACTCAGAGAAAACCCATGAGTTTATACAGGCAACCCTACTCTTTGTCACTTACAGACTAAGTCTATTTCAGTAATTAGTTTGTGAGAATGGGTTTTTACTGGAAAGAAAATGGAGAAGCCAGAGAAAACCAACTTATAAGTTTCCTTTTATAAAAAATAAGTTGAAAGACAAGAAGACTTGTGACATGTTTTAGTATATAAATATAACTTACTGCATGAATAGCTGATAAATTCCGAGGTTCATGTAAACTCTCGTTATCACTAGAGGCAGCACTGTGTGGGGTTTGACTCTGATTCAATATCTGTTGAACTCGTGTCGCTGAAATAAAATAAATATATTCTACTTTATTATCTCATTCAATTTACTGAAATAAAATAGGGTTTAACATCCTACTTCGCCTGGGTATACACCATACAGGGAATATTCGCCTGGGCAGCGACGCTATGACCTACTCTTATATCGAATTCCAACCGTCAAGGGATGTTTCCCGTACACACCAATACGTACACGCGACCTCGTTTTTTTCATTCTATCCAAACGACTAGACAGCTGTCCTTGTCAGGCCCTCTGTCCTGCAACACGCCGGAAATCCTGATGAACTTTCTCGACCAACACCTATTACACACCAACTCCAGACTGGTGAGCTAGTGTCTTACTCACTTATACGACGTGGCTTTCATTCAATTGACTTGATGGAAGAGCTACTGACAGACTCAACTTGACGGATTCCATACAATACAAGTGTTAGCTGTACTAACTTATCAAACAGGAAGAGGTATCAGGTGTTCTTAATGTTTACTTCATATATGACAACAGCCAGAAATAGGAGTCCGGATTTAACGACTAGAATCAGTTTTTCGGCTTTATCCGTGAGCCGAACATTTTAAATACAGAATTAAACCCATTTCACAAAGAAAATTTGGCTTTTTTTAAAATCAACCCATAATGGAAGCCTAAATCGCTGAAAAGTTTTAAACCTCACCTCGATCAGGATCAATATCATATTTCCTTTTACGTCCTCGACTTCGTTTCTGTATCGTCATACGTAAACCTTCGCCCTGTTTACAGATAGAAAATATAATAATTAAATAAACAAAAATATAAAGTATTATCTGAATATCAAATCATAACGTCCATATTCTCTCTATACCTGAATATAAATTTACTGAATCTCGATTTCAATGTCCCAAACCAAATATAAAGGGAGCTAGGTCCAGGGCGTTATGATTTTTGTACGCAAAAGTTTAATCAATCTCGAAATTTCAACATTTCGCCAAACTCTCCACCCCCATGGGAAGAGGACCCGCAACTTAAGAATCAAGGTTGAGAGTATCGGAAACCACTGTCTACTCATCTAGCATAGTAGAAATTTAGTACCCCATTTTTCGAAACAACCTGAACCTAGCTTCCTTACTAAAAGGCGATTAAAAAAATAATAGAATAAAAGCGAGTTAAATGCCTCGTCAACACAATGTGGTCATTACAAGACAATACAACGGGGAATTGTGGTCCCTATAAAATAAACATTAGTAAATGATAAATGAAAAGCGATAATGAAGAATATGCTGAAGAAAATAAGAAACTGAACACATCAAGGACAATCTGTCCGACATAAACACGAAGGGCAGGGCACACCAAACAATTTATCCACCTCATGGGAACCTTCTATTGCAGTCACGATTCTGTCGATGTTAAATGAAACTTTCACCCATACAAGTAGTAGTATAAATAAAGCTAAATACATGTTTATTGGCCTCCATTATCCAAGCGTACAATTTCAATCTATATTATGATTCGAGATGGTTTGTCAGCAAGTAGCGTACACAAAGCAGACATAACAATAAGATAACATTGACAAGGGATCATTCATTCCAGATGGAAAGGGGAATGGGGTTTAAGGTCGTACTGTTCTGATCTGACAGGGATCATTAAGACAGGCATACATACACCATACATTGTTCTAGGAGGGATATTTTGCCTGGACTGCAGAGCAATATATAGCCTACTCTTATATCAAAGGGTTCTTTAACTTGCACGCCAATGTTGACACAGGACCTTCGTCCTACACCACTCGGCCAACACCGGGACCGATCACAGGACCTTGAGGTTAGCGAATCAACAAATAATCCTTGATGTGTGCAGGTGTTTAGTTACATGTGTTACGATCGGAGGTAGATTATACACCATTGTGTATGAGATCAGTTCAATAAAACAATACAAGATACATTGATACATAGATACATGTAACAGAGTAGTAGGTACAATACAAGGGGTGGTGCTTCATGCAAATTTAATTATTCCATTACTCATTAATATTACTTCTTTTTAAACTAGTCTTGTTTTTATATCAAGTTCTATTATACAGACATGAGAGTGGTGAGAAGTGAAATTGGCTGAAATTTTTTTTACACATGGCAATAATTTTTGTTTGAATAATTTTTATGTGGCTTTTTTATTGGTTTGTAGTCTAATTTATAAAAATTGCTGTAGGTCTATTGGAGGAAATCCACCAATTGGCTGAAAACTCTCATGTCGGATTATAAATTCTATTTTAATTTTAAACTTTCCAGAGTGCTATTCTATAAATCTTTCTTAATTATGTTCTATCATAAATTCTGTTTAAATTTTAAACATTCCTATACTTTTTTTTGCTATTTCATAATTTTATTTCATATCAATTTCTATTCTTTTTTTTTTAATATGCACTTTTATGAATACATATTGTAATTATCATCTCTCACAGTTCTTTTTAATTACATACATTGTTAAATTAATCTTGTTTAGATCATGATTTCGTTAACTTTTGATGAGATTAACCAGACAGAAAAAAGTATTAAGAAATTAAAGCATTGAGGATTATTAAAGAAATTTAGAATTATGACGTAAAGTCTTGAAACTGAAGTGGAAATTGAGTATAAATGATTTTTATGAGACAAAATGAATTTTTTATATTTTTCGTTGTTATTGGAACGGACATGCTTACCAAATACCAAACCTTATAGCAACATACGGAATGAATTCCATGACAATTAGCGAGAAGAGTACATCCACAGATGAGAAGCCAGCCAATGAAATGCGATGATAATGATAACGATGACGCCGACCACCTTGTAAAGAAAGTTACCCTACCTCTGATATATGTACTTCAAGATCTTTACGGGTTTCCCCGCGGGTTTCCCCAAACATCACCTGTATTCCTTCAAACGTATTCTCTCCTACATCCGAATCTCCGTGAGGCGTGTCTCCGTCTTTCGGTGTGGAACATCCAACGGGTGTAGTACTACGGGAATCGAATGCTGCAGACGGGACAAATCCTTTCTTCGAGAAGGGCCACTCCCCTTTTTCCACCGTATAACAAACGTGTTCTAATCTGTGAAAGATAACCCGATCCTGAAATAAAGAAATGATTTCAAATATAAAATCAACGAATCTTGACGGCCATGTTTATTCAAAGACTTGTGGCTGCTTGATTGTCAGTCTGCAACTTCGTCAAATGATAGAATCGCAATCAAGTGACGTGGAATTCAGCCCTGTCACCGCTATGCCAGTCCAAAGAGTTAATGTGGGGTGAGTAAAATTGTGAGGGTTTAAGAGGAGTTAAGGTTTATTAGGGAGAAGACCAACACGGAAGGGGAGGTCATTTCCAAACAGAAGATTAATCAGTCAAGATTTTTACATTAGGATCAGAGTTGGGATTACTACCCCTTGTGGTGTCTTTCTCTTAGTTTGGGAATTTTAAACTGTGTGATAAAATAAACCCTCCCATCCAAGATTGTCACCAAAACAAAAATTATTGGAAACAAGCTTTAACCTAAAGTTTTTTGGTAAGAGAATACTGCATCACAGGACATAGACCGATCCTATACCCATGTTTTTAAATAAACTATTGATTGTTTCTTCCTTTGGCCAGTCTAGCTGTGACATAAATTATCAGAGAGAACCTAATGTTTCTACCTTTGGCCAGATGTCACATATATAAATATTATTATTAGAAAGATCGTAATGTTTCTACCTTTGGCCAGTCTAGCTGTGTACTGAGAAAACTTCTACCGCCAACTATTTCACCTGGTTCCGGTCCGTCGGGATCCAAATAATCTTCATTATACATCCCAGGGAACTGTAACATAGAAAACAACAATATACATCCCAGGGAACTGTAACATAGAAAACAACAATATACATCCCAGGGAACTGTAACATAGAAAAATAACTTTATTATTGAACACAAAAACCAGTAAGGCACCCATCCATGCTATCATACAAACCGTTTCCAAGACATAATTATAAAACTTTGTAGACACATTAACCTTTTACATTAGTTTGTGCATTTTTGACACCTCTTTATTTAAAATTCCAACTGTAAAGGGTTCGTTTAAGAGCATTTCAACAACAGACATCTTCAGTTTTTATTTCATCTAAACAACTCTCTTTCTTGCAAGGCTCACTGTCAAACAATACCACGATGGAAAATCCTTTGTGAACTTTCTTGTCAAACACCTGGATGGACCCCCCCTTGCCACCCAGGACATCCTTGTTAATGAACCGGCATCCGTATAAAATGATTAAATTAGAACTAACCTGTAAGTTACCATGTCTCGGTGTTGTTACTGATCGTAATTCACGTTTTATTAATTCATCCTCGTCCAATACCTCCTTTTCTTTCTCCGATAACTTTTCCTTGATTTTCACAAATTCTTCTTTATTATCCTTCTCTTCGCTCGACGATTCCATCGGTTCATCTTTCACATCTTTACTCTCTTCTTTCACTTTATCCTTTTCTACTTTCACTTCAGATTCTTCTATTTTCACTTTATCACTCTCTGATTTAACCACCTCCTCCTCCTCTACTTTCACTTCATCTTTCTCTACTTTTATTTTATCATCTTCGCTTATATCCTCTTCTTTCACTTTATCACTATCACTATTCATCACTTCCTCCACCTCATCTTTAGTCCTACTTTCACTCTCCTCTACTTTCACTTCCTTTTTATCACTTTCTGTGTCACTAGTTTCACCGTTTACAGTCACTTCCTGTTTGGTTTCACATTTCACATCTGTTTTTTCACTAGAGTCATTTTTCTCGTCAGATTTTTCCGTCGGTTCGGACGCGTCCTCCTCTTTATCATTCTCGACTTTTTCGTCGTCAGTTTCTATTTTGATTGGAGATTTCGATTTATTTTCTTCTTTCTCAGGTTTTAGATCTTTCTCGTTTTCTATTTTCACCGAATCTTTTTTCGGCGTCGGCGATTCCCGATCGAGTTCTTCCTTCAGTAAAACCGGAGTACCACCTGAATAAAAAAAAAACAGACAAAAATCAACAAGTTGCCAACAATACGAAAGTTTGAATAGAAACAAAGTTTTATCTTACGTCAACACATCAGTCGATTTGAGTCTAACACATAGTAAATTATTCTATGGAGTTTAACGTTCTACTGTTCTGTAGCTGAGCTCTGACTGGGGTTTTAAAGATAGAACTTTTTTATGGTCATGTGTATTATGAGAAGGAAGAGAATTTTTCCCAAATTTTCTCGGACGGATCACAGCAATACACTAGAATGTCCAAGGTTACAATCACAGAGTAGGCCAAACGTAGGAATTTAAACATCTAACTCAAATATTCCAGTTCAATCTTTTGACTTTAGTTCTCGAGTTTTAAAGCCATCTGTGATATTTGTTCCGTAGCTAAAAGTTTGCTCAGATTTATAAAAGTTGAAATCATGTATTTTATCATTGGATTGACAGAACATAGAATCATCATAGCAAACAGATAAACAGAAATGGAGTTTAACGTCCCACCACATAGCAAACAGAAATAAAATGGAATTTAATGTCCCACCACATAGAAAACAGGTGTAGAAATAAAGTGCAGGAATAACCATTACAGAAATGGGGTTTAACATCCACTCAACACAAAACTAGGTCATTTCAGGACTAACACAGTACATTTGTTTTTCAATAGTGTCTTCACCAGTGGGAGGAATCTGGTGAACTCAGAGAAAACACAGGAGGGTAAATAGGTGTCCCTTTTCCTTGTCATGTATAAGTGTGAAATGGAAACAATTTGACTTAATGCCAGACCTAATGATGTAAAGTGCATGTGTTACTTACCTCTAGGACTCTAGGAGTACTAGGTGTATCACTGTTAAGACTCAATGCCAGACCTTATGATGTAAAACTCATGTGTTACTTACCTCTGGGGGTACTAGGTGTTCTAGGCGTACGTCCATGATAGACCTTATGATGTAAAGTTCATGTGTTACTTACCTCTGGGGGTACTGGGTGTTCTCGGCGTACCACCGTTAGGATTTATACTACTAAACGGGGAATTACCCACACGATTAGCTTTCTGAAATATCTCGTGGAATGATAGAGTTGGATCTCGGAGAATATGATAATCTGTTCTTGCTACACCATGTCTGTAATAATAACATGATACATCATCACATGACCTAATATACAATATCACATGACCAAATATACAATATCACATGACCCAATTTACAATATCACATGACCTAATTTACAATATCACATGACCTAATATGGATGTTGTTTCTCAAGAAGCATAATAGTTTTGAGTAATGAGATAAAATCACCATAGTTAAAATTGGCAACCAGATAATGACAGTCAGAAGTCAAAAAGGTTGAAGTAAAATAGAAGCATACAGGATCAATCGGATTATCATAACATTTTACCCAACACTCAGAGGTGGCACTGACGGAACTATATTCAAAATCACTCAGGATGAACAATGGCCGTAATATTCTAAGTTTGCAAGGGAATCCCCAACCCATCAAATGACAGTAGCTGTAATAATTTAAGGGAATCCCCATACCCATCAGATGACTGTGGCTGTAAGGGGATCCCCAACCCATCTGATTACTGTGGCTGTAAGGGGATCCCCAACCCATCAGATGACTGTGGCTGTAAGGGGATCCCCAACCCATCTGATGACTGGCTGTAAGGGAATCCCCAACCCATCTGATGACTGGCTGTAAGGGAATCCCAAACCCATCAGATGACTGTGGCTGTAAGTTAATCCCCAACCCATCTGATTACTGTGGCTGTAAGGGGATCCCCAACCCATCTGATGACTGTGGCTGTAAGGGAATCCCCAACCCTTCAGATGACTGGCTGTAAGGGAATCCCGAACCAGTAATACTATAACTATAAGGGAATCCCGAACCAGTAATACTACAACTATAAGGGAATCCCCAACCTGTAATACTATAACTATAAGGGAATCCCCAACCTGTAATATTATAAGGGAATCCCCAACCAGTAATACTATAACTATAAGGGAATCCCCAACCCATCAGATGACTGTGGCTGTAAGGGAATCCCCAACCCCTCATATTTTAAGTTTGAATTACGAACCTGGCAGCTCCGATTAATAACTCCTTATCATGTTTACCACACTGCCACCAACTCGGCATATCAAACGAAGGTTGACATAATTGGATATGTTCCTCAAGTTTTGGATGGAATAAAATTTCTTCTCGTACTTTATTAATTAAATCTATACGTGAGAGACACCTGGTGGCGCGTTCTTCTGTTATAGGTTCTACATACATCGTATTAGGTGGAGGTTTAACTGAAATATTCAAATGTTTTAAATTAGATTAATATGGTCATGATGATACAGAGAGAGAGAGAGATGGTGTTTAACATCTACTCGACACAAGCTAGGTCATTTCGGGACTAACATAAACCATGGGACCCGGAGAAAACCCGCGAGGTTGGACAGAACACCCTAATCCTTGTCACGTACAACCAGAGATTCGAAACCACGCCAGTTGACTCATGACAGGCTTTATGATACAGTGAGCTCATGGGGTATGAAACAAAACCGATACGTCAAATCCAACGAGAATAGGGATGCCACACACTGTCAGTTTATATGAAGTGTAAATATTTTCTTTTAAAAGAAATTTCACTGCAACTTACTGTCTTTGCTGAGTTTTCCACAAACTCTTTGGCACATAAAATAAAATCCCTGAAAATATTCTGTTAAAGTATCGTCAAACTTCTTCTCGAGACGAGCGAGATTACGGAATCGATCCCAGATAAATCTTCCAGTCTTTTTGTCGATTTCGACACCGTACGTGGACACAGTTTTATAGAAATCAGCTTCTTCTCTTCGAGACCAGCGACTGAAATACACATTCACATAAATTAAACAAAGGCAAAGTAAACCAAAATTGGTACTTCATTGATTCTGAGCGAATCCAGAAGTAAATAGAGAGAGAGAAATGTGGTTAAACATCCACAAGACACAAAAGTAGACCATTTTGGGACTAACACATGTTTCAATTTTATTTCAATAATTTGTTTGTGTGTAGGGGTCTTGAGCAGTGGGAGGAAACTGGAGGACCGGGAGAAAACCAACGAGATTGGACAAACAACCCTTCTCCGCATAATGTACAACTGCCAGGGAATCATAACCACAGCAGTTGACTCAATGACAGACCTTATGATGAAACGCACACGCCCCAAATGAATGAAAATATACCCAATGGGGGATGAATGTAATAAAACTAAATAATAGTCTGCAATAACAGGAAACTGGATTCTCTCATGACAAAAATATAGCAGGAAATGAAAGATGATCAAATCGTAATGACTGCAACAGAAGTTGATGAAAGACAATCTAATTGTAGTGACTATAATTGATGATTATATTTTTCTTACTTTTGTAATGATTCTCTACGTCTATATTCCCGTTCTCGGACAGCCATATCAGATTTTCCTCGTTTCTCCATTTTCTAGAAAATAAACACAGATTATATATACAAGTAATAAACCTTTATTCTATAAAGCCTATAAATAGATATTCTCTTGTTTTAAGACATCATTCAAAAAGAGAGAGAGAGATGGGGTTTAACGTCCACTCGACACAAACTAGGTCATTTCGGGACTAACACAGCTCAATTTTATTTCAATAATTTGCTTGCGTGTAGGGGTCTTCAGTCGTGGGAAGAAACCCAGAGGACCCAGAAAAAACCCATGAGGTTGGGCAGGCAACCCTATTCAGGGTCCTGTACAACTGACGATTGGAAACCACGCCAGTTGACTCAATGACAGGCTTTATAATACAGCATGCACGAGCTAACCATTCGGCCATCCACCCCCCACATTCAAACAATATGAACGGTTTGTAAAGTATTTAGTAATAATGATAATAAATAATATATATTTCTTATTATACGCATTACATCATGTAAACAATCTCAATGCGTAGTACAAAAAACCCCCAAAAACATATATGTTATAAATTTTTTTTATAGAAGACAATTATTAATGAATATTTTTGTAGCAATGAAAACGATGAGGATATGGATCAGCACAACTAATAAACAGTTTGTAAGTCTCAAATGGTGTTGGACAGACATTATACCTCATCCAACATTTGAGAGTAAGAAACGGAAATTAAAAATAAATTTACCCTTGCTTGCATTTCCATCTCCATGATGCGTTTTTTATTAGTTCGTTGATAACATGTGATTAATCTACGAAGTCGAGAATTCAATTCAGACGTCCCGGGAAACGGTAATTTATCACCAAAATCTGAAGAAAAAAAGAAAATCAACAATCTTATTCAACTTGTTCAATAAAAGTTTCAAACTCTTCTCTTCAATTTTTTTAATCAAAATATATTTTCAGTGTTTATTTAGGTAAATAGTTAATTTCTGTTAATATGTGCAGGAGGACTGCTTGACACAGACAGAAACCAAACCTGAGGACAACACATACCAAAAGAGAGAGAGGGAGATGGGGTCGAAACGTCCATTTTGGGACAATTGGCTCAATTTTATTTCAATAATTCACTTGCGCTTAGGTTTTACTAGAAGTGGGAGTAAAGCGGGGACCCAGAGAAAGCCCACCAGGTTTGACAGGTGACCCTACTCCTTGTCACGTACAACTGGGAAATCAAAACCACGCAAGTTGACTCAATGACACACCTTAAAAAACAGCGCGCACATGCAAATCATTCGGTCATCCACCCACCCACCCTACACACCATACATAAAGTGTAAGTTCTAAATCATAAATCTGATTGGATGAAAGTGAACACTACGATAATTTGTAAAAGTTTGCTCAGATTTATAAAAGTTGAAATCATTTCTTTTATCATTGGATTGACAGAACATAGAATCATCATAGCAAACAGAGCTGGTTGGATAGCCGTGACGATAGAGAGGCGGCTTCTCACCAATGCAACGAGGGTTCAATCCCAGCTCAGGGTAAGAACTTTATCGTAAGTGAGAGGGATATTCGGTCTCTCGTCAGATCAGCCAGGTTCCCCCCATCCCCGAGTTCTTCGGTTTCTTCCTGCAGTAATGATCGAAATCATTTGCACAAGCTGTGTCAAGGGCCAAATTGAAAATAAGCCTCAGGCTTAATTTGCTACCCTTGTAAAATGACGAGATTATTATTATTATTATATAAACAGAGTTGATATCATTTCAATTTTAATTCAGCTGTAATTTTATACAATCTGAACACACATAACGAAGACCAGAATGGGGACTACGTTTTTTTAATTTGGAAGGAGTTTTGTTTAAATGTTAACAGTCTGATGTTAACGAAGACTAGAGTAGGGACTAATTTATAACTCTGCAGAAGTGTTTAATAATGAACAAGTCCAAAACATATTCCGAAATCTTAGAATTTGCCGAATTTACCAAGATACGAATAAATAGTTTTACCTTCTGTTGGAGGAGCTGGTTGTTTTTTCTTCGTATCTGGTGCCGATGTCATGGAAACGTCATCATCATCGTCATCATCATCATCGTTTCTAATAAACAGATAAAACAAAATAAATCATCTTCGAACAGAATTCTAGATTCAGGGAGAATATAATAGAGTACAAGTTTTCACGAACATTAGTTCCCAGACAGCCAGAATACAACCTTTGGTGTGTAAACAAGGGTATGTCTAATCGTGTAACGTAAATGAGAGAATATTTGAGAAAATCTGGGATATTAATAGAATTAAACGAGACAGCATTCTTCAGATAGAATTGAGAAACAATTGTACTCATCGTACATCTAGTCCAGCACATCCAGACTGATGTCCGGCACATCCAGACTGATGTTTACTCAGTATTAGCATGGCTAATCATCACAAGAATGCTCAATATGTAAACTCATTGTTAACACAGGCCTGGTGAAGTAGGGGGCTTTAGTTTTTGTACAATCAAGGGCCATAATTCAGGAAGTGGCTTAAAAAATCAAGAAGAGTCAATCATTGAAAAATGAAAAACCATAAGTGGTATCAAATGTTTCTAGAAAGAAAAGACAAAATCTCCCGTCCCTACAATTTATCGAACTTACTTGTCATCATTATCCTCGTTTTGTTCGGCTAATAGAGCAGCTCCATCTGGTGGTCCACATCTTGAGAGGAAAACTAACGTCGGATCAGATCGTATTTTATTGTATTTCTCGTAACCGTGTTTAAATATACCCACTATAAGAGATCGATCAGCTAATTCATCCCACCAGAAAGTAGGCGTGTCCCGATCAGCTGAAGGTTTTGGAATGTTGATATCCCTAGAAAAATAGCAAAAAAATATATCGAGAGTGAGAGGGAGAACACAGTAGGTCATTGCGGGACTAACATATGGTTTGACAGGCATCCCTGCTCTGAGTCACAAACAAGCGGTAGTCGATACTAAGCCAGTTGGCTCAATGACAAACCTTATGCAGTAAACTGCTCGACCACCAAACCCTGTTAATTAGTACTTGACAAAACTCTACGACAGGTGCCACATGTCCCTCCTTGACAATAATACATTATTTTGTAAATTTCCTAATTATGTAACTTACTTGATATTGGCTCCCTGGAAGACTTTTTTGGCCTCTTCACCAACTATTTCTTGTTTGAGGTAGTATAATAAACGAACCCGTAATAATACTCTGTAATATACAATAGGTAATAGTTAGATATACGTATATAAATATCATTCAATTCATGTAACTCATAACCAGTAAAATACTTACAGATACATAATGGGAGATTATATAAAGATCTGGCAGTTCTCACTATAATAGTTTAAAACTAGATAATGTAAAGGGGATTTGCTGAAATTAATCAACCTTGAATCGAGAAATTAGCTATTGATTTTGGGCCTAGCCTCGATCATCATTACTAAAGTCGGGACGATAAACAGTCTCGATTATCCATTTCATGATTAAATCATGAATGAAAGTTGACGGAAAATCAGGTCCTAATCCAGTAAATATTGCAGGTTAGCAATGACATCAAGAGTAGATTTTAGCCTGGATAAGTTAATTTATGTCTAATAATTTATATCACATTTCAGGCCTTATGAAAGATCTACAATAGGCAGATTTAGCTCTGGAATAATGAATGTTTAATGGGCTTATCAGACAATCAAGACTTAACAGCAAACCATTGGCACCAGGATATGATATATATATAATATATATAGATCTCTGGTATAATCTAGTCTAGTACTTACTTATTAGAATGTCTATCAAGATGTCTGGTATAAGCTGGGTCCAGTATCGATGCTGGATTAAAATCAAGACTATTTTTATCAATAACTGGTAAATCTGGCTCTATATCTGGTATGTTCGAATCTTTTTTACTCTTTCCTTTACGTCCTCTCGGCACAGGGGCAGATAACCCTGAAGATACAAAACATATGTCAATAAATTGAAATGTCAAACATAATTCCTAATTTTAACACTTAGAACATCACATATATATCACAAAGCATTTATAATTAAATCTTAGATAAGCACTTAATATTTTGATAAACCCCTATCATAAGGGACTTCTACTATTTACAATTCCCAATCAAAGTCCTTTTTAGAATTCCATATATATGATAATGGTGTAAGAGTTTTTTTTTAAAAGGACAAGGTTACTGTATGTTTAAAAAACAATGGTAGTATTTAGTAAGTCTATTGTTTAAGCATGTTTCTGAAGCAACGGTCTCAAGTTTTACAACATCTAACCATTGCTTCAATAAGCTGTACGTAGTTAAGGTGAGATCAAGCCTTCTTTTGAAGATGTTGATTAAGTGACAAGGGTAGTAAGTCTATTGTAAGTGACAACATACCTTTATGATTTTTAAGTACAGCATCACTATTGGGTGAAACTAAATCCCAAATAAAACTTTTAATCTTTTCATCTCCTTTATAATACGATAAACAACAAACCAGCTGAAATAAAAAACCCAACAACTTTATAATACAAGATAAACAACTTTATAATACAATAAACCAAAAGTAGGGTAAGCTTACTCTTCCGGACACCTGTTACCACTGTTTGTCGTGTATTTTGTACACTGTGAAAAGTCCATTTGCTGATTATACTAATTTGCCTATACCATATTTTTAGTACTTCGAATTTTGTCTTATGGTTTGAATTATTCGTATTTGGTTTTATTTTATTCACGTAATTAAATTTTTTTGGATAAAATAACATTTTGTACTGATCAGGGATATATCATTTATCTGTAATTTTATTAGATCTGAAATATTCAGATATAAGAAGATTTCCAGACCAGAGAGAGAGAGAGAGATAGAAATAGGGTTTAACATCCACTCGACACAAACAAGGTCATTTCAGGACTAACATATGGTTAAATTTTATTTCAAGAATTTGCTTGTGCGTATGGGTATTTAGCAGTGGGAGGAAACCGGAGGACCTTGATAAAACCCACGAGGTTGGACAGACGACCCTACTCCTGGCCACGTACAACTGGGGATTCAAAACCAAACAAGTTGAATCAAGACAGGCTTTATGATACAGCGTGCGCACGCTGACACCAAAGATTTAAAAGATTGTACAATGAACCTGATAAATGAAACTATTATCAGAATTATGAAATAAACTTACTATTCCTCTAGCGATTGTTTCAACATCTTTTTCATCCAGTTTTCTTTTAAATCGAACATGATGTAAGATATCGCCCCATCGTCCCCACCTGAAATAACAAACAGAAATATATTAAACCTGTAATCAGCTGTCAATAGGAACATCTACATAATTCTGAATTCTCTAATTGTAAATTTCTAGCTTGGAATGTTCATGTGTATTTCTGTGGGGGTAAACAAACACATCAACATCCAGTCCAAACAACTGCTCAATTTAGGAATAAGTAGCGACAGGTGATGTGTACATGGCAGTGTATGCGCTTTCAAGAAAACCCGATAACACTTCTCAGTTGCTCAGTGCGCAAGGTGCTGGAGATTTTTCAGCAACACTTCTCCTCGTCAGTGTTGCAGTATGGAATACACGTAAACGAACACATTAACATCTATCTGACACATTTACAGATCTAGATGAGAGAGAGTGAGAGAAATGGGGTTTAACGTCCACTCAACACAACTAGGTCATTTCGGGACTAACATATGGTTTAATCATATTTCAATAATTCGCTTGCGCGTAGGAGTGCCCAGAGGAAACCCACAAGGTTGCAGAGCTAGAAGAATTTTCATTGCAGTATAATATCACTAAACTCGCTACTTATTTTACACATCAAATTTCTAGAGCATCAAAATACTAACCCATAAATAAGTAACATTTTCTCGACTTTGAAACATTCAGATCGGCAATAACCGTCCCCTGTATAATCTTCGTTAAAATCTTCGTCGTCATCCTTCTTACGGCCTCGTTTTGATTTCCGTTTGGAGGATTTATTCTCGTCATCGCTATCACTGGACGATTCTAGTTCACTCATATCTACAACATTATCATCGTTACCGAACCTGGCCGTCTGTTTACGTCGTCGAGGTTGTTCAATAATCAGATCATTCTGTCGAAGATAAGAAAGATAATTTATAAATTTAACGTAGAAAATATTCTAATATTTTCAGATTAGCAAAAGGTGAATTCTCAATTAATAATAATAATAATAATATGTATATTTATATTGCGCACAGTTCCATGCTAATATGCATGCTCAAGGCGCTAAACAGACTAGGTGCCATAATAGGCTGTAAATAGATGGGTTTTTAAATTAGATTTGAAAGTTTCTAGACTAGGTGACAGTTTAATATTTAGCAGTAATGAATTCCACAGAACAGGCACAATATGAACAAACGATCTGTATCCAAATGATTTGAGATTATATTTTGGGATTATAAGATGTTCTAAGATTAGACCAGATTAACAAAAGATTAATTTTCATATTCTAAGATTAGACCAAAGTCATGAAATATATATTTCTTGGTCGTCTTGGTAGCACGAGTCTGGTATACATTGTTTTGTTTAAATTTCATAACTTATATTTGGAGAGGATAAACTAAGCTTTTTTGTTTTATAAGTTATTTACATTGCCAAGAATTAGGAAACAGATCACATTGATAAGGTCATACATTTGCGGTTTTTGTTTTTATATCCAAGACAGAGGGACTCGAGGTAGAAATATTAAATGAAGAAACTTACCCTACTAGCTATTTCATCTACATCTAAATCAGCTTTCTTGGCCCATTTCTGCCAGAATTCTGGATCATTGATATCAATATCGGATCTATTGGTTGATAAACTGAAACTAGCCTGAAATCAGGAAGAACGTACTCGTATATATCGTGTTTTGTAACGACAAGAGGGTACTTGTTTTAATAGTATGTGCAGGGGGACTGCACCACACACAACAATTATACAAAACAAACCCTTGGACGAGACACAATACGCAGAAATAACAAGCAAACGTACATTTCAGACCAACAGAATGGATCCGGGGACCAGCCGTAAGCGTCCACTGCGCTGTAGTTGTACAGACTTCATACAAAAAGAAAACAAACCTAACAAAAGGTCATCAAAATATTTGTTGTATTTAAAAGAGTAAAATATCCCGGCCGACTTTTTAATCAAGTTTTGGTTTCGACTTGTTAAAACTAATATTTAAGTCTAGATGATTGTTAACATGCATGGAGTTGTTATTTCTCCATTATAATGGCCACCTTCACAGGAAAAAGTTTATATTTATATTAGAGGATTTCTTCAAACATTCAACAATTTAATTTACATTGAACCCGATACAAACATGTCAGATTAATAAACCGTGTAATCTAGGACACTTGTTGTATATTCAAGGTCTCTTGAACAGTGCAGTGGGAGGAAACCAGAATACCTGCAGAAAACATATCAGGTTTTTCATTGGGGATTAAAAGCGGGAAATTGAAACCAAGCCAGTTGATTCAACCATCCATCCACCCACCCAACACAACAAACATGCAGTATAAGTTAGAAATCATAAATCTGACTGGAGAGAGAAATGGGGTTTAACGCCCGCTCAATACAACTAGGTCATTTCGGGACTAACATATGGTTTAATTTTATTTCAATAATTCGCTTGCATGTAGGGGTCTTTAGCAGTGGGAGGAGAGGGTTGGATGAAAAGTAATCACAATAATTTGTAAACATTTGCTCAGATTTATAAAAGTTGAAATCATTTCTTTTATCATTGGATTGACAGAACATAGAATCATCATAGCAAACAGATAAACAGAGTTGATATCATTTCATTTTTAATTCAACTGTAATTTTATACAGTCTGAACCGACGTAAACTTTCTCGACCAACACCAGTATCGGATACCGCACCTCCTGGTTACTGAGTCAGCTCCCTAGACACTGAACCACTGCAGCTCCATCTAAGAAATGAAATGCGGTTTAACGTCCAATTTTTCTGCACCGACTGGGCTAATAAAGACGGGCATACGTTATACAGTGTCCTATGAGGGAAATCTTGCACAGACAGCGGTGCAACCGCTTACTCTTATATCGAATTCCAACTGTCAAGGGATCTTTTATGTGCACCTTGGTATTTGGTCTCCCTTCCAAACGACAAGACAGTTGTCCTTGTCAGGGGAAAACCACACCGGAAAATCTTGATTAACTTTTTCGACCAACACCAGGATCGAACCTCCTGGTATCTGAGCCAGCACCCAGTGGGGCTCCCAATAACACCTAGTAGTTTAATTACCTTAGCGAATGTTGATCCCTTTCCCTCAGATTCAATCTGTATAACTTGTGTACGTCTCTGTAAAATCTGATCGATATCCTCCTCACAGAAATCATCACCCGTCGTATCGTCGTCCATCAACGCACCATACGCCCCTTTCTTTAATAACTCTTCTACTTCTTTCTTAGATAACTGGGAAGCCTGATAATATACACAAATTTATAATACACATTGTCACAAATAAATACAAACACCGAAACAAGTTGATGGATCTGGGGGGTTAGGCTTTTGTTTTTATAATTAAAATAGTCTTTTTGACAGATATTTGGAGTTGTAGAGAGAACCGCAAAGCAAAACCAACAAGACCATAGACATTGTAAGAAATAAATAGCATATTCCAAACAAGCGAATGTAACTGAAGGTCATTTTATTAAAAATAGGTTACCAACAGGGTTAATTTACTGTCATCTTGTAGTAACCTTATGTAAGCGTTTTTCACCATAGAAAAGTAGTGCCAATGCAAATGGGAATGTTTCTATTCTGTGTAAACCTGGCAATAGGCGTCACATCTAATTTATAATCTAGATTGTATACCTGATTAAAACAAACAAATTAAAACGATCCTTTTGAACTGTCAAGAGTTATCTATGTATTTGGAGTTGTAGAAAGAACCACGAGTCAGTCTTTTGTTTTTGTGACGGAAGGTTATTTCATAACAGTTGTTAATTAATGAAACATTAACTGTTAATTTCTCACTCATCTTTTAGTAACCTTATGTAAGCGTTTTTCGCCTTAGAAAAGTTGTGCCAATGCAAATGTAATGGGAAGGATTTCTACTCCGCATAAACCCAGACATGAAAAATAATTATAATCTAGATTCTCTACCTGATTAACTCCCTTGTTTTCACCACCTAACGATTGTAAAACAGCTTTATCTAGACCCAGTTTCATAGACGCTCGATCAAACATCTCACGTTCATATGAGTTGCGTGTAACTAGACGATATATCTTCACTTCCTTCGTCTGACCAATACGATGACAACGAGCTTGAGCCTGAAATAACAGTTATATAAAAATTAAGGAACAAAACTGGACTTAGCAAGTTGATGCCAATGGAACAAATAATAACGATCTTATTATAAATACATGCAGAAATAACTAATATACAAACATGATACACAGGAATATTTGACAGAGATTATCAGATTAACTTATAGATTAATAATATACTAGATTCTACAGAGAGAGAGAGAGAGAAATGGAGTCTTTTGCCTACTCGAAACAAACTAGGTCATATTAGGACTAACATATGGTTTATTTCAAAAATTCGCTTGAGTGAAGTGTTCTTTGGCAGTGGGAGGAAAGCAACCCTACTCCTTCTCACGTACATCCGTAGTTGCTACACAATCCCACACAACAGTGACTCGTAAGTCCAATATTGTTGGATGGATACAATAATTTTACCTAGCATTTCAGATCAATATTAAATTTTATAAACGAATATTACTATATACCTGAAGATCATTTTGAGGATTCCAATCGGAGTCGTAAATAATACAAGTATCAGCAGCCGTTAAATTGATACCCAATCCACCAGCTCTCGTACATAATAAAAACACAAAGCGATCAGAATCAGGTTTAGAGAATCTATCAATAGCTTCCTGTCGTATGTTACCACGGATACGACCATCTAAACGCTCGTATAAATACCTGAAAATACATAAAATCAGCATCAATTAGGTTGAGAAAATGTTGACATTTCCTGTCAAGTATTCATTGTAAAGTTAGATATTGTTGACAAAGCATCAATTAACTTTTATAATCAAAGACGTCATTTTATATACATAAAGTTTACTAGTTCATCAGGCAGTAGTCATTAAGTAGGTGTTATATGTCACTTAGATGTTAAAACTGTGACTATTGAATGATATACATCACTATTGTACAGGTTTGTGTAGTCCATAGCAATGGGTGTTATAAATAGTCACGCTTTTAAACCAGTAGTGACATCTTTTACCTCAAGTTACACACTTGCTAATTTCTAACTACAAGGAAACAGAGAGAGAGAGAGAGAAATGGGGTTTAACGTCTACCCAACACAACTAGGTCACTTCGGGAACAACTTATGGGGTTTTTTTAAATTCTATTTCAATAATTCACATGTGTGTTGGGGTCTTTAGCAGTGGGAGGAAACCAGAGCGCCCAGGGAAAACCCACAAGGTTTAGAACGCGCCACATACGCTCACTCGAGGGCTCGAAACCAGGTGGCCGGCCAGCTAGAGGTCGAAGCGCGGCACTCCAGACCACTAGGCCACCCCAACCCCCCAACTAGGAAACAAGGTAAACTTACTGTTTATGTAAGAGGTAGTCTTCGAGAATATCTAAAACTTTAATCATCTGGGAGAAAATAAGAACTTTATGTCCGCCTTGTTTTAATTTGGGTAGTAATTTATCCATGAGAACCATTTTACCACACGATTGAACCATTGCGTTAAATAATGGTTCGTGATCTGTCTGTGTTTTACTCTTCATATCATCCAGTATTTTATCTTCAGCTCCTGGACAAAATAAATAAAACAGTTTTAATAAGATAAATATTCGTTATGAAATCATTTTTTTCCTGGTAATGCAATGAAATGAGCTTTTAACATTCTATGGTTCTGCTCCAGTTGGGCTAAGAGGGAAATTTTAAATGGGAGCCGTGCTAGAGCCTACTCTTATATCCAAACCCAAGGGATCTTTTACATGCATGCCAATGTGTACACGGGACGTCGGTTTTTCATGCCATCCAAACAACTAGACAGCCGTCCATGCCAAGGGGAAACAACGCCGGAAAATTCTGATGTACTTTCTTGCCAAACATTTTTCAACGTAAGCCAAGTTGTAGGATTATAGTTCATTAATATATTAATTTCTAATTTCATTCAGGCCAGAGGTGACCGGCCAGATAGAGGTCGAAGCATGGCACTCTAGACCACTAGGCCATCCACCCCCCCCCCCCTAATAAAATATAAGACGTTACCTTTAATAAGGAAAGGATGATTACAGCATTTCCTCAGTTCCATCATTGTATTCATTAAATTAGGGACGTTAGCAGAGCCAGTTGAACCCTTCGATAAAAACGTGAAATTCCTCTCCAAGATGGCTCGATAATATTTCTTCTGTATATTCGTCAGCTCAACCTGCAAATGAAATAATAAATATTATTGTCCCGATATGAAATAAAAGTTGTGTTTAACATCCTACTGTTCTGCTCTCATTTGACTTTTTAAGACGGGATTATTGTCCACAAATATTTATGTAAATTTCTGTTCTTTTTAAATGACAATGGTTCAATCAAGATATACCCTTCAGGGGGTTCAGGATGTATACCGTTCAGGGGAGGGGGACTTATTGTGAAAACATATATTTTCTTTATAATTGCTCATATTTCAATGGGCTAATGCCGTCCACCATACGTAGTGTACTATGAGGGAAATTTTGCCTAGAAAACTGTGCTAGTCTACTCTTACTTTGAATTGCAACTGTCGAGGGTTCTATCACGTGAATGCCAATGTGTACACAGGACCTTGGTTTTTAGTCCAAGTAAATACAAGATTTATTTCAATATCATACCTCAACAATCGTTTCTTCTTTTGCTGCCAGATTTTTCTCCACATCTTCCTTCAATCTTCTCAACATCATAGGTTTTAATATCTACAAAAACAAACAACATTATAGGTTTCTAAATCTAGAGAGAGAGAGAAATGAGGTTTAACGCCTACTCAACACAAACCAGGTCATTTCAGGACTAATATATGGTTCATTTTATTTTAACAATTCGCTTGTGCGTAGGGATCTTTAGCAGTGGGAGGAAACAAGAGGACTTTGACAAAAATCATGAAATCTGAGAATTGTCTCGTTAGCAATAAAGGAATGACTTGATCAGTTTACAAGATATGCTACAGAAACGAAATGGGTCGAGTTGGACAGGGTTTAATTCAAACTCCGGGACTGTAAGTGTAACGTTATTAAATAAACTATTGTTTTCAAAACATATTCAAATGTCGGGTATTGATCAATCAAATTTTCAATCACATCATTAAGAGAGAGAGAGAAATGGGGTTTAACAAGGTTGAGAAGGTGCCCCTCCCTATCTCCATGCAACATACGCTCACACCAGGGCTCGATACCACAGCCGCAAGCCAGAGGTATCCAGCCAGCTAGAGGTTGAAGCGGCACTCTAGACCACTAGGTCATCCCAACCCCCTCACATTGTTAATAACAATAAACCACTCAGCCAGTGATGGGACATACCACCAGAAGATATCCAACTCGCCCCCACTTCGTCAGTGACGAGACATATCACCAGAAGATATCCAACCCGCCCCCCACTTAGTCAGTGACGGGACATACCACCAGAAGATATCCAACCCGCCCCCCACTTAGTCAGTGACGGGACATATCACCAGAAGATATCCAACCCGCCCCCCACTTAGTCAGTGACGGGACATATCACTAGAAGATATCCAACCCGCCCCCCACTTAGTTAGTGACGGGACATATCACCAGAAGATATCCAACCCGCCCCCCACTTAGTCAGTGACGGGACATATCACCAGAAGATATCCAACCCGCCCCCCACTTAGTCAGTGACGGGACATATCACCAGAAGATATCCAACATGCCCCCCACTTAGTCAGTGACGGGACATATCACTAGAAGATATCCAACCCGCCCCCCACTCAGTCAGTGACGGGAAATATCACCAGAAGATATCCAACTCGCCCCCCACTCAGTCAGTGACGGGAAATATCACCAGAAGATATCCAACTCGCCACCCACTTAGTGACGGGAAATATCACCAGAAGATATCCAACTCGCCACCCACTTAGTGACGGGAAATATCACCAGAAGATATCCAACCCGCCCCCCACTTAGTGACGGGAAATATCACCAGAAGATATCCAACTCGCCACCCACTTAGTGACGGGAAATATCACCAGAAGATATCCAACTCGCCACCCACTTAGTGACGGGAAATATCACCAGAAGATATCCAACTCGCCACCCACTTAGTGACGGGAAATATCACCAGAAGATATCCAACTCGCCACCCACTTAGTGACGGGAAATATCATCAGAAGATATCCAACCCGCCCCCCACTTAGTCAGTGACGGGACATATCACTAGAATATGTTCAACTCGCCCCTGAATCAAAGATAAAAGACGACCATTGTTTTGTAACCTTACCTCTTTAAGTTGATCAACTTGAGATTCTGTTTTTAATGTTCCGAACTCCGCAACAAAAGCTTCAGCTGATGCGAATTGTTTCGGTTCGAGGAAATTGAGTAAACTGAATAATTCATCTGTATTGTTCTGTAAGGGTGTACCCGTTAATAATACACGATGTTCCTGTAAAGAAAAACAAATAAAATCGTTAATTCAGTGTCTGGTCAGGGATTCTTAATTTTATTGTCAACTAAATAATAAATCATTTAACATTTGGAATAGGGGAAGAGAGAGAGAGAGAGAGGGGGAGACAGAGAGAGAGAGAGAGAGCGAGAGGGGGAGAGAGAGAGAGAGAAATGGGGTTTAACATCCACTCGACACAAACTAGGTCATTTCGAGACTAGGCAGATTTAGATGTTGAATAATACACCTGTAACTATTGAATAAATAGTATATTATGCTGCTAAAATAATCATTTGGATTAGATTTACTGTGAACAGTGAGCACAAGTTCAGCTCCGACAGACCCTTATAAAAGACAGACAATGTTAAATTGTGAATATAAAACTTACGAGTTGTATTTTGTTCAATCCGTCCATCAGCCGACAGTTTCTGTTTTTTAACCTGTGAGCCTCGTCAATGATGAGACATCTCCATTTTATACTACTGAGTAACTCGAGGTCTGATATAATCACCTCGTACGTTGTAATTAACGCATGGATTCTATAGATATCAGGAATCTTGGCACCCTGTAATATATATATATATATATAAATATAAGAGATGAAGGACAGGTAGGTAGATGTGTGTAGCTACAGGATCAAACGATTCAAGGTGAGAGAACCAGAGGTTCGACAGGCTTATTTCGGGACAACATATAGTTTAATTTTATTTCAATAATTCGCCTTAGCGTAGGGGTCATTAGCAGTGGGAGAAAAACTGGTGAAAACCCACGTGATGGGACAGGCGACTCTACTTTTTTCATAAACGGGGTAATTTCGGGACTAACATATGGTCTTAATTTTAATTCAATAATTTGCTTGCGCATAGGGATCTTGGTCTTTAGCAGTGGGAGGAAACTGGAGGAACTGATGAAATCTCACGAGGTTGGACCAGGTGACCCTACTCCTTCTCACGTACAACTGGGAATCAAAACTACACCAGTTGACTCAATGAGTCTTTTATAAGTTTTTTAACCAAATTAATATGAATGAAATGTAATGAAACTACTTACAGAAGAGTCTCGATAATAAATTTCATATTCTTGTATCATAGTTCGACTCGGACCTCTGAAAATATATCAAAACATTCAGAATAAACATATCAATAATTGAATATATCTTTCATAAACAACCTCAAAATTTTTTAAAAACATTTTGAATAACAATATCCATAATTCTTTCTTAATCTAGTTTCTAGTAATGAGGCTGATAATCCCTCATCACAGATTAGTATTTGGCATAAACAAGGGCAGTAATTCCATAAATCACCATGAAAAATACAAATATCAACATATTTGTGACTAAAATTATTCAATCTGAAGGCTACAATTACTATAATAGATTGATGTGTGTACAAATATATCTTTAACAGTTTATAAAATAGGCATAATGCACAAAATCTCTAAACGAAGCCAATCGCAGGGCAATGTCACTCTGCGACTCGACCTACCCCCAAATTTCAACCTTGGGGAAGCTGTAGCGTAAGCACAAACCTTGAACAACTGTCAAAAACATATTGTAAGTGGAGTTTGGGCGATTGGTTTATGGTGAGGCTGGAAACTCTTGGGATACCCCCTCGTATTTCCATAAATTGTCTACCTTCAGGTGAAATGACCGTTTTATACTTACGTTCCGTGATATGTTATAACATTCA
This sequence comes from Patella pellucida, assembly GCA_917208275.1. Taxonomy (NCBI): domain Eukaryota; kingdom Metazoa; phylum Mollusca; class Gastropoda; family Patellidae; genus Patella; species Patella pellucida. The sequence continues at coordinate 86,338,145 of OU795039.1, forward strand.
TGTCTGTCCATGTTTCAAATTCTCGTTGCCAGTTAGCGATGGTTGATAACGGAGCTACAACTAGGAAAGGTCCGTGTATACCGTACAGATCAATCTCGTGTAGGAATGTAATACTTTGTATAGTTTTACCTAAACCCATCTCATCAGCTAAAATACAGTTTTGTCTGAAAATAAACAGGATTTAAATATATAAAATACAAGTTAATCATAGGACAATAGAAGTCTCAAGCCATCGATAAATGACAACCGCATTATAAAATAAACATAATTAAAATAAACAGAATTAAAATATATAAACAATAGTCAATCACAGGACAATTTACGACTCAGCTATCGATAAGCATTAACCGCATTTCAAATCAATCGTGATGAAATATATAAAACAATAGTCAATCGTAGGAAAATTTACAATTCAGCCATAGTTAAGCAACAACCGCATTTTAAATCCTATGAGTGAATGAAATGGGGTACGATGATAAATTATAGGACGACAACATACAACGATATTTCAACATAAGCCAAGTTGTATGATAATAGTTTATTAATTTCTAATTTCATTAAAGATAGAGAAATGAGGTTTAATGTACACTTGACACAAACTGGGTCATTTCGGGACTAACATATGGTTTAGATTTATTTTAATAATTTGCTTGCGCGTAGGGGTCTTTAGGAGTGGAGGGAAACTTGCATTGATGAAAACCAGAAGTCTTTCCTGTACTGTAAAAGCAGGAGAACCCCACAACACACGGAAATCCAGCGGACAAACATGGACATAAAAAATTGGGACTTTTTAATAAATAAATGAAATAAAATGAGGGTTTAATGTCCTTCTTTTCTTCACCAACTGGGCTACTATAATATGTGTGTAAATAAATAAACTAACCTATTAAAATAACAGAAAGTGAGCCAGTTAACTCCCTCTAACTGATAATCTCGTATTCTATTATCATTCTTATATTCTCTCGATGCTTCCAGTTGATTCCATTCGATTGGTTTAGGTCTTTCTTTCTCCTGATAAATAAACACAGATAAAATCATTAGTTCTTTATCTCTCTCGTAAAATATACATTATTAAATACTTCATATCAATAATTGATCATTAAATTTTTTTATTAAATATATACACCACTTGTAACCAGACCCTAAATCTTGGCCAAGTTTTAAACAAGAAAATATGTTATTTGATAACATAGATATAAAACAAGACCATGCATTGAATCGTTCTGCAAGGGAGGTAAGTATAAAGAGGTGTTTGTCATGTGACTATGAAGTCATGTGACCTAGTTTCCTGCACCAGCTGGGCTAACCAAGATGAGATAAAGAACCTTTTTGTGAAACTGAGATACTATATTGTTTATTTTTACCTTTCGTTCGTCCTCTGGGGGTGGAACTTTAAATTTACGATACGATTCAACTTTGGTGGGGTCGACATCTTGTTGTAGTTCCCAGGTACAATCCTCGTACGCCGTACTCCTCCATTTCACGAGGAAATACGTCATCTCTTGTTGCGTGGCCGGATCCTTCGCGATTTGTTCATCTAAAACACGATCGACCTCCGTGTAATCTGGGTTGAAATATTCTTCATCATCTTCGTTCTGGAGAAAATAGAAAAACTCATTTTAATACCAAATTCTACAACTAGTTTTTTTATACATATAACAACATTTTTTATATCTTAAAATAGACATGGATGGTAAGTATGAAATTGTATGGAATCTAAAAACATGTTTTATTCAAGCATGGGAGATAACTCCCAAGGACTCCAATAAAGATAGATGGAGGGGGGGGGGACTCTTCCATTAAAGATGACATTACTATATAACAGTGGCATGACATCCTCGCATCTTTACATGTCACCTCAAGAAGATGACAGTGTGTTGGTTTGTAGGCATTAACAAGTGGGCCAAATCCCCGTGGGCTTTGGTCTAGTTTTCCCTAGTCAGTGGTCCAGAAAAGGGGCCTGGCAAACTATAGCACCTAGTCAATCAGATGTGACGAAAAACTGAATCTGGAAGGTAAATTCCACAACTGCATTCAACACTCCTTTCGAGTAATAAATTAAGGAATTTATTTCTCCAGTCAACAAGTACAAAAGAACACGATATAAATATTTAGACCACTTACTAATTCAAAGACAACTTGCTGTTGTTTTTTCTGTCGGAATCTTTTTATTTTACCCAGAATTCTCTTGTCTTTCTCTTCTAGTTCCTTCTGTGTCCTCCAATCACAGTGAAGATGAGAGCTGTAACATAAATACGATGGAATAAATTAAAGCTTAGATAATTGTCATCCAAAAATTAACTTTTTTAACCAATGCCAAGACAGAGACAACCTAATCTCCCATGATCAAACTTTTTTTATTTTGGGTACAACGTCCACTCGACATAAACTAGGTCATATCGGGAATAACACGTCACATGGTTCAATTTTATTTCAACAAATAGCTTGTGTGTAGGGATCTTTAGCAGTGGGAGGAAACCGGAGGTCCAGGAGTAAACACGTAAGGTTGGACAGGCGACCCTACTCCTTACCAGGACAACCATGGAATCGAATGAAAGAACTTTCTCGAGCCGCTCAAAGATTTTTCTTAATCGAAGAAAAGAATAACTTACTAATTTTTAAATTTGACCAGAAATTCTTCTTCATCTTCTGTTATAGCAGGTTGAGTATCATCTCCATTTTCCCCACTCTCCTACAAATAAAATTGAAAGTACTAAATACGAAATTTACTGTTATCGTGACTACTGTTTGTATGGATCAGTATTCTTTAATAAATGATATACAACTGATGGATCTGAGTTCATAATAAATTGATAAACCTGTCTTAAGCTTTAGTTATATGATTTACCTCAAAGAAATCTTAAATAGTAAGTCCAATTAAAAGTTAAAAGTTAAGTGAATAATATTATTGTCAGAAAATAAAAAAGGCATGAGGTTTAATATCTCGTCAACACAATCAGAAGGGATTGTGTCCGAACACCAACTTTTTTAGAATTCCAACAGTAAGGGTTAATTTAGGCGCCATCTGGAGGCCCCCCCCCCCATCAGGTTTTTATTCCTTCTTTAACCAAAGGCACGGGATAAACATTTCTAAGGAGTTTTCTGAACGGCTATTTTGAATTAAAAGATATGAGTAAGAAACCGGTGAAATTAAGGGGACGTGCTAGTCGAAAACATACTTTTGACTATAACTTTTGATTGAGTAAAGATAACTAAATGAAATTTGGACAGCTTATTAGGGCTGTACAGACCAACCTACATGCCAAATTTCAAGTCTCTACAATGAGTACAACCTAATAATAGTACATGTTGTAAAATCATCACCCCCTACCCGGATGAAAAAAAATCGTTTGTGGCCGGTTATCAATCTATGAGTGTAAATTTAGTTTTTACATATTCCTAAGTCATCGATCTATGCAGCTATGTGTTTTTTGTGAATAAACAATGATTATTTTACGTTTTACAGAACTTGGCGGTGAGTTCATCAATTTTCGGTTTTTGTCACCATACTTCATAGACATACAAAAAAAAATCTGTTTGCTACAGAACTATGGAAAAGCCACCATGTATTGTTTACACCATCAAGAATAATCCCTCCAAATTTCAGTTCTTTATCTTTATTACTTTTAGAGAACGATTTTTTTGAATATCATTGAACGTAAAAAAAAACGAAAAGGAGAAATTCAGAGTTGAAGTTTTGCCATGGTTTATTTTTGGTTCAAAATCGCTGGAAGAATATGTTTGATGGTTACATGCCTAGCTTATACCTTCATGATCAATCCCTATAAATTGCAGGTCTTTATTATGAACAGTTTTAGAGAACCATTTTCTGGAATATCACTAAGCGTAAGAAAAAAGGGCGAAAATCAAGAAATTCAGATTTTGAATATTCGTATGTTATTTTGTTGGTTTACAATTGCCCAGAAGAATGTGTTATATAATTCAATAATTGCATGTATATCTGAAAGTGACATCTTCAGGAATAATCCCTGCAATAGTTATAGAGAACAATTTTTTATAATGATGTGTATAAAAAGCCGGAAAAACCGCGATATTGTTTTGTGGGTCCAAAAGCGCTCAAAGGAAAAAGAAAAAGTTTGTAGCTTATTAGATCTATATTGTACTGTACATGTAGCCTATAGCTAACACCTTCCTATAGAATAATACAATAGGGCCTACAAAGTTTTTATCATGTGATATTATAATAATTATATATTATTATAGTGAAGGTAAAAAGGTGAAAAATAAGCAAAATTAAGAAATATTTTGCCTTTTGTTTTTAGGGGCACGGTATAAATCACCCAGTTCTCAGTTAGTTATGTTTGAATATTTTGAGAACCATCTCTTTTTTTTTTTCTTTTTGAAAGTTAAAAAAAATTTAGTGACAAAATTGTCTGAAGAGTATGGTATCGGTAGGTAGCCGATGTACCTTCATTTCAATAATAATCCCTATCAAAAATTCAGATGGTTTTTATTACAAATCGTTTTAGAGAAGCAATACTTTCTATATGATTGACCCAATCCCAATCCCTCTTTTCTTTTACCGAACAATTCCATAATTGCCGTGAAGAATACGTAAATAGCCTATTTTTAGTACCAAACTGCGAAAATAACGGTAAATTGTCGTTGCAGCGTGTGAGTAGTCGAGATTATCGCAACATCATTCATAATAGGCAATTTTGGGACCTGACAACCGAAACTACGTAGTTACGTTCGGGTTGCTAGACGGCGGGCTTCGCGGAGTCAAAATTTGACATGCGCATGCGCCGTTGGAGTTCATTAGTTCACGACCCTACTCGACCCTCCCAATAAGGACATTTCCGTAGAAAGTACCGCTCGCTTTCAGCCGAAGTATGCCGATTCTAACCGGAAGAATAACAATGAATTTATTTTAGTCTCGCAGTTGAGGGCATGCGCTTTCGAACGATATGTACAAAATGGCCGTCACTTGAATAGTTCGGACGTTATTACGAGTAGAAAAAGCGTGTTTTTTCCGAATTTTCGGTCAAATATAACAGAAAAACAGCACCCCCACACCAAGTAATCATCTAATTCACAATAAAAATAAGTTATTTGACGAAAAATATATATTTTCGCGGATAAAGGACACCATAAAGAAGTGAAAAAAACATAAATCTCAAAATCTATTTTTTTTACATTTTTTAATGATTTCGACCCGCACGTCCCCTTAAAATAATTTATCTTTACGTAAAATAACCGTGGTATATCGAGTTGAAACAATAATAAATAAATTATTATACGTACGTCTTTATCATGTTTTCTCATTCGAACACCAAGAATTTTTTCAACGACTATAACTTCTTCTCCTGTAGATTCATCCTATAATAAAAATATGGTGAATTAATAATGGTTACTAAAATTTTAATTTCACTCTGAGGTGTTTTAGATACATGTAACTAACATCTGAACAGTAATTCTGATCAAAAACAAATACATCAACCCAGAGCAAGAAGAGAGAGAGAGATTAAAGTCCACTAAAAACAAACGATGTTATTTCGGGACTAACACGTGGTTCAATTTTATTTCAATAATTCGCATGTGCCTATGGGTCTTTAGAAGTGGGAGGAAACCAGACGACTCTGAGAAAAACCATGAGGTTGGACAGGCGACTCGACTCCTTGTAATATGACTCTTAAAATCAACTACCGTACTGGAATATGTTCATATACCACCAATTTCATACTCTATCTTACTTGGCTACCCTTTTTTACAAACTATTATAAACCTAGCCATATCCCTGTTTTTTTTTTTCAAAGACACCTTCCCACGTTTGCAACGTCCACTCAACACAACTATGTCATTTTGGGACTAACATATGGTTTTAATTTCAATAATTCGCTTGAGCGTAGGGGTCTTTAGCAGTGGGAGGAAACCAGAGTGCCCGGAGGAAACCCACGAGGTTGAGAAGGCAGCCCTATCTCCATGCCACATACGCTCACACCAGGGCGCGAAACCGGAACTGTCCCAGTAAACACACATTAACCAATGAACTTACAGCTTTCATAGCAACAGGCCCATTATCCAGTCCCTCGATATCAACCTCTGTATTGTCATCCGATAAATTTAAGTCCAGTTCATCCATATACTTCTTTCGTTTAGTATTACGAGATGATCGGCGTTTCTAAAAAATAAATCATTTTATACTTTTTAAAATGCTGAGACATCAAAATTCAACCGATGAAATGTTTCTTTCGTTGCCAAGAAAAATAATGGAATGATTAGCAAGCCTGGAAATAAGGCACCCGTCACTGACAATGTCAGGCACAGATTCAGACTTTGTCAAGCACTAAACCTCTGATGCCGGTCATTTTGTACGGCAGTGATTTGCCTTTTTTTAATGATATTATTAATACATGTCCGACACGAAACCGTTATTTTCAGGCCTGATGAATAAGCCATATTTCCATCCCATGCCTACGACCTTGCACTACTGACAAGTTGAAACAAGGCTGGAGATTCCACTGGCCCGACACTGAGACCCGTAGACAAATTATCTGGGGACGACTTGTCTTGTACCCAAACAAAGGACCCTTATGAATAGGGAGCCATGCACCTTAAATATTGAACCACGTCGTCGGCAGGCTCCCTATTTAAAGAAAAGTGAAAATATAATATAATATTATATATCTACGAACCAATACACTATCGTCATCTTTAGGTGAACCTTGAGGTGACACATCAAGATCTGATAGGTCAGGTGACGTTGTACGTTTACGTTTCTTATTTTTCTGCATAAATGTTGCCGGTGGTCTGAAATAAATATATTTATATAATTTAAAATCAGATCTTAATCAAACTCAGGGAGTTTAACATCCACTCAACACAACTAGGTCATTTCAGGACTAACATATGGTGTAATTTTTATTTCAATAATTCGCTTGCACGTAGGGGTCTTTAGCAGTGGGAGGAAACTAGAGTGCCCGGAGGAAACCCACAAGCTTACACTAGGGCTCGAAACCACAGCCGCAAGCAACAGGTGGCCGGCCAGCTAGAGGTCGAAGTGTGGCACTCTAGACCACTAGGCCATCCAATCCCCCATATCAAACTCAGTAACGACAAACAAAATGGTGTCTATCAATGAGATCAGAAGAATTTGGATATTGCCATGGTTACCACTCTAGCAATTTTTTTAATGTTAAAATCACTGGAGAAGCTTCATAAATTCTTTAAATAATGGAAGTAATTTCATCAACATTTTCTTTCTGTAAGTATAACACGGAGCCAAACGTCAATATTACATGCAACAGATAAATTTCAACACCAGTAATTTCCACCGTTCTTTGTAGATAGTCATAACTTTTCGTCAAAACACAATCCAAGACGTCATTTTAGTCTTTCTGCTCAATGCTCAAATATAGACTAGAATATAATGTCGCAGATTGTTTATTAATGGAAAGTAGACACTTGGTTAAAACCAAATCCAACCGCTAGCAAGAGTTTAATCATTATTCTGTGGACGATAAACAACGTATTAAATACAAAAGAGAGAAGAGGAAAATAAAACAGGGATTTTGTTGTATTACAAATAAAGCTTTATCTAACTTACTTTTTTCTTTTGGTAAAAAGTTTTGATGTCGGTGGTTTTTTCTCTGGTGTTTCAATTTTCTCTGCGACGACTTCCTCGACTGGTTTTTCAACGTCGATCATGGTCGTCGACGTATCAGCAGCTGAATCGGTCGTCTCCACGACAACGTCACCTTCAACATCAGCTGGAGGAGCATCCGTTGTTGTCGCAACTGTTACAGCTTTCACTTTCTTTTTCCTCTTTTTCGGTTCTTTCGGCGTTTCAGGATCCGCTGGGTCTTTTGGTTTCTTGGGTTTTCGTTCCTTCTTTTCCTTTTTCTCTCCATCTTTTTTCACACGCTTTTTTCTCGGTTTCTTTTCCGGAGAGCTTTCGCCTTCCGTACCGTCCGTGACCGTCGATAATAACAAATCGGGATCCACCACTTTTGGTATGTCCGTTAAACCCGACGCCTGTGCCTTGGCGATCGCGTCTGCTATAATTCTGTTGGCCTTTTCTTGACTTTGATTAGATTTCGTGAGGCCCGGCATTTCGAGTTTTTGTAACGGGGTAGGATCGGCATCAAGAGGGGTGAATTTATAAGGATCTAGCGTGGGAGGAGAGAGAGGGGGACAGGTTTCCGGGGTGTTTAAACCTTGATGTGTTGAATGGATGGATGGTTGTGAGGTAGACGTAGGTATAACCTGAATGGAGGGAGCAAATGATGGAGTATCAAGCTGAAAAACACAAAAATAAAAACCATAAATATAATTTTATAATCTATATAAAATAAAATTTTATAATCCATAAAAAAAAATTTTAATCCATAAATACAATTTTATAATCCATAAGTATAATTTTATAAATTAAGTCAGAAAACTTGACTCAATAAATACAATTTTATAAATTTAAGAAGAAAACTTGACTCAATCAATACAATTTTATAAATTAAGTAAGAAAACTTGACTCAATAAATATATCGAACACGAAATTATAATTGGTAAAATACAGTTGGTAAAATACAGTATATCCACCAACAGATTCACCTGTCTGTTAACGAAAGGTTGAGTTTTAATAAACCAGTATGACGACATAACTGTATTTATAAAAGGTACAAATGCATGTGTAATAATATGAATCATGTTGCTCAGATGTATATTTATAACTGAATGGATATGAAATCGGTGTTAAACAAGTTATCTTTTCTGCGCTCGGTTGTTTCAGTATAGCTGTATATATCGGTGTATAGGAATATCATCGTCTAGTATAGTATATCATTGTATAGTAGTAATGGAGTATCATTGTCTTGTGAAATATATCATTGTATAGGAGTATCATTGTCTAGTATAGTATTAATCCTTATAAGTCATATAGAAATAGATTTCACTAAAATAAACACTTCTATTTGGATATACTACTTCTGAATTTATTAACAAGCTACGTTTCGATACACATACAGAAATCATTTTCAAGCAATCTATATTTGTATCGAAACGTAGTATGTTAATAAACTTCAGAAGTAGTATATCTATATAAGTGTGTTTATTTTAGTATAGTATTATTGTAATGGAGTATCATGGTCTAGTATAGTATCATTGTATAGGAGTATCATTGTCTAGTGTTCTATAGCAATCTATAGGGAGTATTATTGTACCACAGTATATAGTATGAATAGTAGTATCAAGTATCAATGTCTAGTATAGTATTAGTATAACAGTGTATAAGAGTATCATGGTCTAGTGTAGTATAGCAATTTATAGGAGTATTATTGTACCACAGTGTATAGTACGAATAGTAGTATCAATGTCTAGTATAGTATAACAGTGTAGTATACATGTATATGTAAGATTATCAATGTCTAGTACATCAGTGTATAAGAGTATCATGGTCTAGTATACATGTAGTATAACAGTGTATAAGAGTATCATTATTTGCTCTGTGTAGTGAAGCTTTTTATTAATGCTATGTTATGTTATACAAATGTAATGTAACACATTGTATAACATGATAAAGTTACATAGTATTAATAATTAATTATAGTATCTACACAACTGGGAAATAAAAAACATATCGGTGCAATAAAAATAATATCTCATATATTTATTCATTCAACCATGTCTAGAGAACAATTCAAGAATATTACAAACAAAAGACACTTAACCTTAGAAATTTATAAATTAACAATCAGTACGAATATTGAAGACATATTATATTCTGGTTCGTAACAATTTATTTCCGCTTTATGCCAACTTTTGAATCATTAGAAATACCAAACGGCCTGCCACAAAACAAAAGAAATATATATCCAGTATATTAATGCTAACTTCAGTCTGCTGGTTACCATTGGTTACCATCGAAAGATATTAGTTGAACTTAACACAAATAAAAATTTAGATACAAGTTTAGCAGATGTTATATAAATGTGTAAGATTCTATCTGAGTTGTAATGGGAGATGATCGTACATGTTGATTATAATATCTAGGAGTGTTGTTAATGTGTTAATGTACATGCATAAACTTGATTTTCCCTCTACCAGTAAACATATGACCTTTAAGAAATATTCAAACTCCTGATGCCCCATTTGCATATTTCACTAATACGAGTATATCAAATTCCTCACGGCTGAATCAACAATGAATATTATGTACTCATATTGATTATTTAAAATTTAATTAAGACAACATAATCAATATATCATCGCGAGATATTCACCCGGTTTAGATTCGATCAAATGTTGAATCACAATGGTGACTGGCTTATTGCATAGATCGATGAAATTTCTATTAAAATTAGCTTTGTAAATACTGACTGGAATTAAATCATTTTTATACTGATCGATATTTCTTTTCGAGATTCATCATCGTAGTTTGTAAATGATTCCTATAGTGCTAAAATTACCCATCAGAACTTAGAAAACACAATCTAATTCTGAAATTGGTTTGCTAACAAAATATCGAGAACTCAACAATGGACATTAATTCAAATAGAAAGGAAGTCTGGAGCTTAAAATGTCAGAATTTCTAAATAAATGAGCAAGTGTTATATTTAGTATGATAAAATACTGGTTATTAAAAATAATATTCCAGCTTAAAGTGTCATCACTTCTTTAAAGGACAATGGACAATACATGTATATTGGTGTCAGCCATTATCTAAGAAAGTGAATTTGATAGAATTGGTTAAACAAGTTGCAAATATATAAACATGTATAATGGCGGACACCAATATTGTCCTTTAAGCATCAACAGATAAATCCATCCCAGGCATGATATAATCATTATACAGTCAGAACAATCTATCCATAGCTTACTATCTTTAGGAGAGGGAGAGAGGGAAGGAGAGGGAGAGAGAGAGAGAAATGGGCTTTAACACCAAATAAGTCAGTTCGGGACTAACATGATTCAATTTTATTTCAAGAATCTGCTTGTGTGTAGGGTTTTTTAACACAACCGTGGGAGGAAACCGAAGAACCTGGAGAAAACCTATGAGGTTGGAAACCAGTTGACTCAATGACAGACCTTTTGATAGAAATCTATAGGCATGTAGTCGATATACACAAGTAATCTTTGTAGGATATTTAAAAGTAAGGAATAACACAAACCAATGAATTATGTATAATACATACATATATGTATACCATGAGTACTTATATCTAACGATCTATAACAACCGTATCTTGCTAATGAACATACACTCAAGGGACAGCATGACGATTCACTCACAGGTCTAGTGGTTTATAAACAACAAGAGGACTCACTCACATCACAGGCCTAGCGGTCTAAACAATTCAAGGAACAGCATGAAGATTCACTCACATCACAGGCCTAGCAGTCTATTAACAGAAAGAATTCCTGCTTTATTAATGCACAATAATTCAAATGACAAAATAAAGATTTACTCACAGGCCCAACTTTCTATATAATAAGAGAACCGAATCCTTTGTTTTGTTTTAAATTATTAAGATACATGTTTGGTTTAACTGGGTTGGTTGGTTTAATGTCTGCTTCCTCCACAGATGAATAACACACACAACGAAGCTTTGTAAACAGACACAATTATACCAGATCAGGAAATTAATTACACACAAAAAAATTATCCAATAATTTGATCAGCTTTGATGAAGTTTAACATCCACTTGTACTGAGTATTAATCCAACAGACAGATGGAGAGAGAACTAAACGATGAGATCCATCTAGTAGAAGTAATAAAATGTTTCAAATTAAACAAAGAAATGTGGTATGAAGGTTAGTACACACTAGTTCACAGCTTGATCAGGTCATGGTGTGTTACAACTAACACATGGAGAAAAATCAAACAAATAAAAAATCACTCAACCGAAACATCATCCCAATCAACATCTTATAACCTGAATAGTTCACAATTCTCAACAAAACATTTTAACCTGAGTAGTTCACAATTCTCTAAACAAACTATTTTATTATCCATCCCTTATAACTTTAAACACACGAACGTGTCATAATAAAAAAATGTGTATTTATTAGAAAAATAAATTTAAGGATGGTTTTAATAACTAACATGTGCGTAATAACCTTGCATTGAACTAATTTGAGTGTTAAAATGGTTTAGATATTCAGGTTAAATACATGTACATGCAAGTCTTGTAAAAATATTAAAACACTACAGGAGATGAAACAAGACTCGATGTTGCCCTTGGATATAAATAAAGACAGGAATAGATAATCTCTGTTTAGTTGGTAATTAACAACCAAATACCAGTATTTATAAAGTTCACTGAAAACCAGGTTTCCATGGAAACACAAGAATTATTAAATCCATGAAGTTTCTTATTAGCAATTTTTAGCACAACCAAGGATGATGTGTGTAGAAAGTTTCATGATTTATAAGATATTTTGGACAAAACAAGAGAGAGAGAGGGAGAGGGGGTCCACTACACCCAAACTAGGTCATTTCAGTTCAATTACCCTACACTTGGTCCTGTACAAGCAGGGAATGAATGAATGAAATGGAGTTTTAACGTCCTACGCTTAAGCACCTAACCTGGGCTAATTGAAGACGGGCATACGCCATACAGTGTGCTATAAGGGAAATTTTGCCCGGGCAGCAACTGAATTTCAACTGCCAAGGGTTCTTTTACGGGCACGCCAATGTGTACACGGGACCTCGGTTTTTCGTCCCATCCGAACGACTAGGCAGCTGTCCTTGTCTGGCCCTCCTTCTGCATCACTGACAAGGGGAAATCACGCCGGAAAATCGAGATGAACTTTCTCGGCCAATGCAGGGATCGAAACCCCATACCTCCAGGCTATCGAACCAGCGCCTTATCTACTTAGCCACCGTACAAGCAGGGAATCTAACCTACGCCAGTTGATTCTATGACAGACCATATGACGTAACCTGCACACACTAAACCATTCCATCCTCCGCCACCTTCATATATTTATATACATATGTAACTTGACTTTGTACTTGAATGTAGAGGTCGTCATAGATTTTTATTAAACTATAATAAGACTTGAAATGAAATTGTGTTATTATATTATTCATCTGTCATTGTGTGTATGTGATATTACGCATGAACGCATGAATTAATTTCTATATTTAAAACTTATAACATAATAAAACATAATTACTTGAATATAACTCATTCCAATTAAAGTAGCAATATCAGTATACTTTTATAAAACACAAACCACACTCAGATCTAAACGCAAAGTTAAATCGTGCAAACCTCAACATTTGACACTTTAGATACACAGGGGATTGGGATGGCCGAGTGGTTAACAAGTGGGGGTTGCTTCATAAGGTCTGTCATTGAGGCAAGTGGTGTGGGTTCGATTTCACAGGTTGCATGGGTTGCACGTGACAAGGAGGGTCGCCTGTCTTATCTTGTGGGTTTATTCCAGGTCCTATGGTTTCCTCCCCCTGCTATAAAGCGAATTATTGAAATAAAATCAAACCATGTTAGTCCTGAAACGACCTAGTAAATGTTTGTGTCGAGAAGAAACAAAACCCTCTCTCTCTCCTTGGATACACAGAAACCCGGACATAAAAGTACCGGTCACCGACTCTATCAAGTACAAATTATCCCATAAAATAGAGACAATTGCAAGTAGTTTAAACTCATCGTATATCTCAATGACCGTGTAGATTCATCATATTTTAATCGCTAAATTATCTTTTCAGAGTTGATCAGCTTGACTGAAAGTTTTTGCATATTGCCTTTACATTATCTAGTTTTGAACTATCATAGTAAGAACTGCCAACTCATTATCAAATCTCCCATAATGTATCTTTAATATTGTCTGGGTAGAATTACTGTCGCTTTAAAGCTCCAATACAACTCTTGTTGTAACTGAATAATATGCCCCAATCTTTATTCTGTCTGGTCAACAAATTGTACTATTTTACAATATTCCAATTAATTGATGATACAAATTTCATCTTTACACACCGAATTAAAAAAATTTGAAAAATTCAACTACACATGGTTTGTAAAGCTTTACGTAAACCTTTTCAAATGTAACTTAGATTTTAACATATTTTTGAACCCTCTGGACAAGTAAAATAGGATGTAATGGATAATTTACACAACATGTAGGACACTTAAACATCTAATAGTTAGAATAGGGCTAAATTTTTCTAAAGCTGTTATGCCAGCAAGAGTGGTATTGTCCCTTTTACTAAGGTGAAAATTGACGTCATGGATATTAACAAGTTGTTCAATAGTTTAACGTAATGTAAATATCAACCAATAGAAACTTGTCAATATTTTAATGATAATAATATTGATTCCTTTATATCAATATTCACGTAAAATAAACAAAAACCTTTACACTTGATGATAGACCACCGATATTAACACAAACTATTTCAAAATCAATTTTATATTTATAACGTCATAAATAATCTCTCTAAAAATAATATTCTAAAAATGATCCTGCTCTATCAATTTTGACAACAGCTGCATTTACTAGAACAAAAAAAATTAAATTAAATTTGCATCAACAGGCATCATATAGATAGTAGAGCAAAACAACCTAGAATCACCCAACGGTATAGATATAACAAATTAACAAACTAAGTGGAAAGCCTTTTATATAGTAACAATTCACAATGACGAGCATACACCAGAGGTGAAAGTTTAACATGCTACTCATCTTCACCAAGATGAGAGAAATGGGGTTAAGCGCGTCCACTCGACACAAACTAGGTCATTTCGGGACTAACATATAGTTGAATTTTATTTCAACAATTCGCTTGCGCGTAGGGTTCTTTAGCAGTGGGAGGAAACCAGGACCCGGAGAAAACAGGCGACCCCACTCCTAGTCACATACAACCGGGGATTTCGATACCATGCCAGTTGACTCAATGACACCAAGATAATAAAGACAGGCATGTATAATATACGCCATGCAGTGTGCTCAGAAGGATAACAGACTCTCTGCATACTCTTCATTGAATGCCACCATCCAGGCCAAATTCTCCTTCCTTAGATAACAAACGTAATCATAGACACATTACAGTCCAATTTTAAATGTCCTGTATTTATTGCGCGATTGCGATGAACCCACAGCAATCTTAAACACTTATAATTAGTATTGACTATCAAATTCCAGGAGTCCACCCGATCATATTTGAAATAACAGAGTTGAATATTGAGGAAAGGGAGAGAGAGAATTGAAGTTTAACGTCCACTCAACACAAACTAGGTCATTTCGGGACTAACATATGGTTTCAATTCTTATTTCAATAATTTGCTTGCACGTATGGGTCTTTAGCAGTGGGAGGAAACCCACGAGGTTGAGAAGGCACCCCTATCTCCATGTCACATACGTTCCCACTAGGGCTCGAAATCACAGCCGCAAGCCAAAGGTGACCGCCAGCTAGAGGTTGAAGCTCGGCACTCTAAACAACTAGGTCATCCCAACATCCTGAATATTAAGTAAGCTATGAAATATATATATGGATGATATGATATGTTTTCATGCCAATTAAATATAACTACCCACCATTTTCTATAAATAATATACATGTATTTATACAGATGATACGATATGTTAACATGCCAATTAAATATAACTACCCACCATTTTCTATAAATACTATATCGCAGATATTATTACATTCATATTACAGGTAGCTAATTGTATCCCAGGTAGACAGGTAGCTAATATCATCCCAGGTAGACACACAGGAAACTAGAAACGATCATCCACGATATAAAAACAATTGTTAAATCATGTAACACACAGAGTGAGAATGTCTTAAATTCTTTGTTAAAATGTTTGAAATCACATAAATACCACACTCCCTAAACAAACAGAAATCATCACAGATAGAATCCAGTTCATCAATTTAAAATATTCAGTCGTAATTTCACATATTTCCAAAATAACTGTAGCCATTTCATTCAATACTCCATTATGACAGGAAAGATTGAGTAGTGAAAATTCCGTTAAAACTAATAAATAATCGATCTAAAATATTCACATCCATACAGAGACGTAATTTCATGTAATTTCATGTATTTCCAATAATAACGGCAGCCATTTAATTTAATACTCCATCATTACAGAAAAGATTGAGTGAAGTGAATTATAACAAAATAGACTTGTTTATGAATGAAGGAGTGGTTCAAAATCTAATGTAAATATACTTAAATAACATCAAACAAATACACATCCTTTAAAAATATCATACTTCTTACTCACCCAAATAATTTAACTTTAAAACATAGGCTAATATATGCATACAGTGTACATGTATATCATCATTATGATTAATTGTCCTCAACACAAAAAACATTCAAATTCAACTCATTTAATATCCATTTTAATCTCCACAAATTCAAACTAAATACACAGAAATCTTACCATTCATTATCAATAAATATTCAAAAATGTCTGTTTACAGTTAATAAATAAAACAAAACCAAAAACAACCAGAAATTCGAACTAAATTCACAAGAAATACTTCAACAAAATATGTAACCATTCACAACTTGTTATTAATATCCAAAATGTCTGTAGTTAGAAAATTAAACCAAAAACACCAACTAAATTCACAGACATACACCTCATGAAAGTATGTAACCTTTTTCAACAACCAGTTATAAATATTCCAAAATGTCTTGAGATAATGAATTCCCTTTATTTGTATTAACAGCACAAATCACTTTTATACTGAAGAAAGAAATATTCTGCATCCATCCTGTTTATTACTCCACGGGGAGAGAAAAATCCACAAATTGATAATCATAATTTCACAAGCAATAAATAATCCAAAATGTCCGCTTACTCATTTTAATAAACTGCACATGGTATTTTTTTTATGAACACAAAGCCAAGATAAGATGTATAATAAAGAAAGGAAGGGGTCTGACCTGACCTCCAGTCACTACACTACTACACTAGCCACATTTAAAACTGAGAGGAGCTCGAGTGAGGAGTGTCAAGGCTGGTTGATAGTTGAATATAACTCAGTGATTACTTGTTGTAAAGATAGAAGAAGAATAAAGACTGAGAGTAGAACTCTGTAGAATAGAAACACACACACACACACACAAGACAAGCTGCAGTCAGTCAGTCAGTCGACTCACTCAAACAAAGAAACATCTTTATGAATGGTTTTAGTTAGAGGCTAGGACGATGATAAATGGAGGGAAATTTGGTATAAAGATCTAAAGATCATATTCTTGTATTTTAAATAAATGGAAAGCTAGAACAAGATGGCAACAGTACTACAGAAGAGAAATATCTAATTATTTAAATAAAATCTAACATTTACACACATACAGAATAGTCAACATATATCAATGAATATTATTGATGTGTATTTTTAAAATAAAACTTTGGTCTTACTCTTAGTCCAATTATCACATGTTTTTCTCGGTTTTTTTAAAATCATGGGTCCCATACAATAATTGAAGAACCCGATGTTTTTGTCAAAACAAATCTACCAAACATGCTGAATATGCATATTTTTAAATTCTTGAAAGACCTGGTTGCATTTCTTTTTTTTAAAATTAAAACTGTTATTCTATTTTTTAAATATTTTTTTTGTAAATGTATCAGGGAAAGGACTTTTAGAAGCTGAAGGAGAGAGAGAGAGAAATTGGTATAAATAAGTTCAACTCCACACAAACTAGGTCATTTCGGCACTAACATATGGTTTAATTTTATTTCAATAATTCGCTTGCGCGTAGGGTCTTTAGCAGTGGGAGGAAACCGGAGAACCTGAGAAAACCCACAAGGTTGGAGACTACAGAGAAGCTGAATGAGGCTGAAGGGTTATCTGTATTACATATTTGTTATATAAGAATATGGTTGTGTGATATAAATAAATACCCAGCAGGTGTAGAGATATTTATAGAAACAACCATGGAATATATCTGTATATTTACTACTCTATCCAATATCTATCATCTAGAACTGTGTAATAATATGTGTCTATTACTACAATATATCTCCTTAAGTTATTATCTTATTACATTGTACGAATTATGGTAATAAACACAATACATGTATCAAACCATATTAGGATGAACACTATTATTATACATACATGTAGGTACAGACATGATTAATTACTGTTCTACACCTACTGGGCTAATGAAGATGGGTACTATACACCATGCTGTGTGCTAGGAGGGAAATTTCGCTCTCATTTCGAATTCCTAATGTCAGGGGCTGTTTTATTCGCACATCAGTATGAACATTGTACACAGGGCCTCCAAAAGACTATACATTGTCCAGTTTGTCCCTTGCCATCTTGTATAACCGAAAAGGGAGGTCGAACCCCAGACCCCCTAGAATGTGAGCCAGCGCCTTAATCACTGAGCCATTACAGAATTGATTATTTCAAGGTATGTTCAAAATAACATGTCATATTTCACTCACATATATCTTGGGGTTTTTTTTATAAGGGATTGGGAGGGCCTAGAGTGCTAGAGTGCTGCGCTTTGACCTCTAGCTGGCCGGCCACCTCTGGCTTGCAGCTGTGGTTTCAAGCCCTGGTGTGAGCGTATGTGGCATGGAGATAGGGGTGCCTTCTCAACCTCGTTGGTTTCCTCCAGGCACTCCGGTTTCCTCCCACAGCTAAAGACCCCTACATGCAAGCTAATTATTGAAATAAAATTAAAATATGTGTTAAGTCCCGAAATGACCTAGTTGTGTTGAGTGGATGTTAAACCCCATTTCTCTCTCTCTCTCTTATAGATTATAGCCTGTGATAAACAATTTGCTTGTTAAATTAATTAAATTAGCCAACTGTTTGTATCCTGTGTTTGAGAGAAATTTAAACTTGATGAGATGGATGTTTACATGATTGCCTGTACTTTGTTAAAACAGGCTTGTATATAACTCAACAACATTCAAGAGATTTCAATTAAAATACCTTTCAACATGAGTCATAAATTAAAACTAAAATAATAATTTGAAGGATGAGTCATCCATTAAACAGATTTCAACATGGTTTATTCATAGTACATGCTGTGGTAAGCTACATGTACATGTACACAAATCAAATGGAACTGTACAGATTTTTAAACTGCTAAGGGATCTTTATCATTCTGCTAATTGTATAAAGGATCACAATTTTTTCGTACAATCCAAATGAGAAGATGCCTTTACCTTGCTAGACATTCCGTGCTTGACACCCCGTAAAATAACTAATCACAGTCAATGGTGTACAGGAGCTTACTATTTATCCATACAGAAATCAAGTCATTATCACACTGTATAATCATCTCATTTTATCAAGCCACATTTCATATACATGTAAAACATTAACTTATTTTTATTTTAATGTAACTGATTACAGGTTATCAAGTCATATTTCATCCTACATGTATCTCTCTCATATCCTGTAACATTCTCACATCGAACCATATCTTCACTGTGTCATTGAAAACTCAGGTTCTTTATAAAGGGAGGGAACTCTATTTTAATAACATTAACAAGAAATCTAAAATTTTAACATTTTGACAAAAGCCGATTTTTTCCCCTTCTGAACATCCAACACTGATTTTAAAAAATTCAACTATATTAAAAATTCTACTGTTTCCATTTACTGGTTTTACACGATAGCTGGTGACATTGGTGTAGGGTATCGCAACTAGAGTGATATGTATTACGATGATTCAGGTGCTACGATACGATTCATAACCAGGTCAATATTTACCAAGAATTAATATCTTTAGTCCTCGCGATGTCGAAGAAATAAAACTGTTTTATATCACAATATTGATGTGGACCAAACAAGAAACAAGCAATTTAAGAGTGTTTGTATACCTATGGGTAACGTGTGAAGTGGATAATTATGAGTGACATGTTACTTACTCAAGTGACAAAAAAAAAAACATGAAAGAATCGTGATCCATCGATTCAGCGCCTTACGACTCAATACGCGAATCGCGAGAAGGTGAATCGTGATAAACAGATTCAAACATATCCTGCCAGCACTAGGTCAAGTGTCTTGATGGGAATTAGGTCATGGAGACCCTCACACTAGGTGACATGGATATTTTTTGACCGCAGTGGGATTTCTGCCTTCTACGCATTTTAATCGGTCAAGGGATCTTTTACGTGCACGCCAACAAGACCTCAATTCTAGCCGGCGTTATACTCATGAAGCTGCTGGACTCTCCATGGCTACTAGAAAACCATATACCCCTTTTTATATAGTGACTGGGAAGGTCAAATAGAGAAAGAGATAGAGAAATGGGGTTTAACATCTACTCCACACAAACTAGGTCATTTCAGGACTAATACACAGTATGTTTACTTTTATTCAAATTATTCGCTTGCGCGTAGGGGTCTTTAGCAGTGGGAGAAAACCGGATGAACAGAGAAAACCCATGAGGTTGGACAGGCAACCCTACTCCTTGTCTAGAGAAGGTCAACTAGTTTTATTATGTCTGTTCCAGTTAATGTGTTTTATTTAATCCCTGGTTTCTTTGTTCACTAAACCATGACTGAATCCAAGATGGCCGTTGATTTTCTAGTCAGCCCCCCAGTAGTCTCACCTCTCACTTGCTTTGTCTCACCTGGAAAACACCTGTTAACTTTTAACACCTGTCATCTAAAACTAATCTAGGTTAAATATAGGCCACACATTTGCAATTATTTGCACATTTCAGGCCAATAAAAGTAGTATGAGTGAGAGAGAGAGAGAGAGAGAGAGAGAGAGAGAGAAAGAGATGGGGTTTAACATCTAGAAACTAGGTAATTTCGAGACTGACACATGGTTCAATTTTATATCCATATTCGCTTGTGTGCAGGGGGCTTTAGCAGTGATAGGAAACCGGGGTGACAGAGAGAAAGAATTGAAGAATAACCTCCAGAATAACCTCCACTCGACACAAACTAGATCATTTTGAGACTAACATATGGTTCAAGTTTATTTCCATATTCACTTGCCCGTCAGGAGGCTTTAGCGATAGGAAGAAAATAGTTTTGTTTTGCATGGATTAGAATGTAAAAAATACAAAGAAGAAAGGCAAGTCAACCAGACCAATTATAAAATCTCCTAACTTCCATCTTCTCAGCTGTTTGTCGGGTTAAATTCCTCATATTAAAATTATATATTTTTATATTCCATTCGAAGGACTAGTCAAATTCCGTCATGAAAACTAATTAAAGTTCAATACCTGATCCCTAAAAATCCTAGTTCAACCCTACTTCACTGAATTAAACTACCAATAAAAGACGGTTTTTCAACCTGAGTTTCCTGAATTAAACTAAGGAAACAAACTATGTCATTCATTCAAATTCAACCCAAGGACATTCTTAACAACTCGTGACTTCTCATGTCCAGGCTTAACATAGCGACTCGGTCCCAAAGCCCATACATATCTCTCTGGAAATTTGGCGCCAACATGTACATTATTATTTTTATAAAGACACAATCTATACATGTAACAGCCACAAGAGACAACCAAGAATTAAATTATATATATTTTATTGTTTTTGGTCCTATTCAGAGAACTTCATTCCCTCTCAGACAATGACATTTAAAAGCCATAATTAGCATTATTATTATTTTTTATAAAAAACATTATCCACAAAAAACTAAGGCATAAGATACCATAATTTATCCATCATATCAGACTTTTTTGGTCCCATTCAAAGGACTTTGTTCCCCGTCTTGATACAGCATGTAAAACTAGAAACCCTAACCAACAACAATAGTGAAGTGACACATGACATAGCTACAGGAGAGACACCGAGACACAGAGTACGGTCGACGGCAGACGGACATCCTATTTCAACAAAAACTTCAATCTATAATCATGTGAATTAATCAAAAATGGCCACAGAAATCAATAATTTACACACAGCTTCAAATATTTTACGAGCTGGAGCTTGAGTTTTACCATATTGTACGACAGAAAGATGGTCGTAGTTAAACGCTAGCCACAGATAAACTTCTAACGTATCTACTCATTGAGATATTGAGCAAGAAAGTTCTTTTTTTTCTTTATTCCGTTTATCTGTAATTCCATCCAACACAAAGTCGTCCATTTTTTCTAGCCCCACATGTAGAACTAGATTACATCACAAATGAGAAACAAAACGTTTGTCTACCTTCAGCTCATCATCCAGTATAATAACATCAAACTCAAACGGTTGCATGTCGAATATTTCTCATCAATCTCATAAAATGAAGTTTACGGTGTGACTGTATACGCGTGCGTTCTCTACGATCCGTCGTCGTCGTTGTATCATCCCAGTTTACACAATACAATACAAGTTGGAATAATAATTAGATTGGACAACGTTTGACATCATCATAATCTCGAGTAAAATATCAATAATTTTTATTATTGATTCTCTCTTGTTGTAGAGCAGCTATCTATAAATGCTGCATTAATAAGCTTTCCTATAACTACTGTCTACTATATCATGTATTGTGTATATATCAACGACGAGTCTACAGTAGTCACATGCTCTATACACGGGTTATATATGTCATATGATGTAATCATTACATCACTGTTCTACGCTTCTATTTATAGATCTAGGCTAAAATAATAACAGTACAATGAAATGGGGTTTAACGTCTGCTCAGACTGGGCTAATGAAGACGTGCATATGCCATACAGTGTGCTATGATGAGGGAATTTCACCCAGACAGCGCTGCTACATCTTACCGTTATATTGAATTCCAACAGGCAAGGAATCCGGCCCTCCGTCCTGCACCACTGACAACGGGTAAACAAAGCATGCTAGAAAATGCTGATAAAACTTTCCCGGGTAACACCAGGATCAAACCTCCAGGTTAGTGAATGAATGAATGAATGAAATGGGGTTTAACGTCCTACGCTTAAGCACCGTACCTGGGCTAATTGAAGATGGGCATACGCCACAGTGTGCAATGAGGGAAATTTTGCCCGGGCAGCGGCGCTACGGCCTACTCTTATATCGAATTCCAACTGCCAAGGGATCTTTTACGTGCACTCCAATTTGTACACGGGACCTCGGTTTTTCGTCCCATCCGAACGACTAGGCAGCTGTCCTTGTCAGGCCCTCCTTCTGCATCACTGACAAGTGGAAATCACGCCGGAAAATCGAGATGAACTTTCTCGGCCAATGCAGGGATCGAACACTCAACCTCCAGGCTAGCGAACCAGCGCTTTATCCACTTAGCCACCGTGATCCCCCCAGGTTAGTGAGCCAGCGTCTTACTCACTTAGAAAGAAAGAAATGGGGTTTAACGTCCACTCGACACAAACTAGGCCATTTCGGGACTAACATACTCACTTAACCACCATGGCTCTTCCTGTATAGTTATTCCTTCAATTCATAAGGCAGGGGTACATGTTCTTAGTGAAATAAATTTTAGTCAATGTGACTAGGACTTTACTTGAAATTTTGAAAACTTTATATAAAATAAGACAATCCCCATCTGACAGTACATGTACAGGAGTACATAAAATATTTTAATCATGCGACCCTATAGACCAGGGGGAATGCTAAGTAGTCCGCAGGGTCAGGATTAGGTTTTTATTATACCCATATTTATAATATTTCTTATAGTGTTGGACTGGTAGACCCTTCACATAGACCAGTAAGTGTCCAACGGTACAGGAAGCATTTTAATTCTGCGAAACTATAGACTAATACCTAACAAGAGATAGGAGAAAGAGAGATATAGTGTTTAACGTCCACTCGACACACTAGGTCATTTTGGGACAAACATATGGTTTAATTTTATTTCAATAATTTGCTTGAGCATAGGGGTCTTTAGCAGTGGGAGGAAACCAGAGCACCTGGACAGGCGAACTTACTCCTTGTCACGTACAATCATGGATTCGAAAACCACGCCAGTTGACTCAATGACAGGCTTTATTATACAGCTATCCAACCCCCCCCCCCCATGTGAACCTATAGACTAATATCTACCAAGAGATCGGAGAGAGAGAGAAATAGGGTCATTTTGGGACTAAAATGTTTTAATTTTATTTCAACAATTCGCTTGCGCGTAGGAGTCTTTAGTTGTTGATACAGCACGCACGTGCTAACCGTTTGGCCATGCAACCTCCCCAGCAAGACATAGGAGATAGGAAACAGTTTAAGACGAATGTAGAAATATCAGCCATCAATATAAAGGTTAAAGATAGTGAAGACCTGTTAGATCTGTTAGCAGTACTGTGTTTCACTGTGTTTAGGAGGAGGAGATGACCGATTGGAAGCAAGTAATACCAATCAATATCGTTATTGAGCCTTCAAACTCGATCAATAATTCACTCTCTTTATCAACCAACCCATAAAAACAATACATCCCTTCTATAGATAAACGTCTGGATGAACTAATCACACCTCCAGTAGACTTGTTTCATCAGGCTCACACTCCAGATGGACAAAACAATGTCTTACATGTAAATGACTGGAGGAACCAGTCACACTTTTTATAGGCTTGTTTGATCAGACACAACCTCCAGATGGACAAAACAATGTCTTACATGAATCTGTAAAGGACTGGAAGAACCAGGCACACCTTCAGTAGACTGGATTGATCAGACCCCTATTCAAAACAATCTAAAGATAAAGGACTGGAAGTGAGAAAAGGTGTTAACATCCGTCCATGAAGGGATAAAAAACCTTAAAACCCCTGTAATAAACTAGAGACCCTACTCCTTGGCACCACGATGGCTAAGTGTTCAAGACGCCGACTCGCTAGCTTGGAGGTTGAGTGTTTGATCAATGCATTGACCGTGAAAAGTTTAACCAGATTTTCCGGCATGGTTTCACCTTGTCAGAGATGCAGGACGAAGTGCCAGCTGACTAGTCATTCGAATGACACGAAAAACTGAAGTCCCATGTACACATTTGCATGCATGTAAAAGATCTCTTGGCAGTTGGAATTCGATATAAGAGTAGGCTGTAGCCAAATTTCCCTCATAGTACACTGTATTAGCCCAGTTCAGAGCAGAACAGTTGGACGTTAAAGTATTAAACCCCCCATTTTATTTCCCTATATATCAGGTCATATTAAGTCCTTAGTCCACGAGTCCATGCTCTTATTAAATCAGGTGATTTATTTTTTTCAACTCGAAAAAATCAATGTTGATTTGTTGAATTCAATGGTCTGCTTGACCCAGACAATCCATGTTTCATATATTTAACATTATTTCTCCTAACTGAATATCATCATTTCGACGTCCCTCCGGTCCAATTGTCTACCAATTTAAAAAAAACAACTCTAATAAAGTTTTCATTCTATTCTCAGGTCTGTATAAATATCAGTCTGTCACCTTTCCTTTTCTTTTCCTATAAAACGTCAACACGGGCCTCGGTCCAATAAAACAATGTTTTCTGTGTCAAATTACCATTAATCAACAATTGTTTTAACGGCCAATCAATGATAGTGTAACAAATCAGGACAGGATTAACCACAGCAATAAATATTTTCCTACGTATAAAATGAGTGACTGAATTTGTTAATGTGTTTTTTTAAACATACATTATGTAAGAGCTATATATGTAAATGTGACTAACGCAGGTATTTTTTTTGTCTTCAAATTTTATATCAATTATTAATTAGACATTTATTAGCATGACAAGACCATAATCAATTCTCTAGAACATCTGATGATCACGATTTTCAATGGATTTAAACATAATCGCAAATCAATAATTTAATTTAATAATGGATAATCAAGACTTTATTTATTATCGTTACTTCAGCTTCAGTTGCACTTAGCTGTAATAAGCGTAACATACTCGGAACCATTCAAGGTCATGACAAAATTTAATAAATTGCACTGTTTACATTACCGTACTATGTAATTACCGTTCTCAGCACCGTGTCTCGAAAAACATTAAATTTGGAATTCTTAACAGTTGAGAGAATTTCTGTCACGGGAAATGCACAGAATTCCACCGACAGAACTGTTCTTAGACCTCACTTAAGTGGTCCAAAGTGGCACGGTTCGCAGTACGGCAGGAACGGTTATGTTTGACCCAGTTACACTACTACAAACAAATTAATTGTGCTGTCCTTGGCACCATTCCTGACACAGTTAAAAATTTGTAATGTAAGTATGTAAGTGCAGCAAATGTTACTTGATAATCAAAACTATATTGCCAAGACTTCGAAGCCTGATAACTTAGCTCAGTAGCAATAAATTGGACTGAAAATTTCAATACATTATTTTTTGTTAATCTATTTTTAACCATAACAAGAACAGTCATTTTTTTTTATATAAATCTTACATGATTAACATGTACATGTATCTTTAAGCTGAAATCTGGAACAATCGAACAATGTTTGGTTTATTTGGTTTGAGATCTGAAAAAAACTTTGCAATTTAAGTCTGAAATTATTGCCAGTGTTGTCATGGTGAGGGATTTGGATAAATAAGGAGTCATATGAAGCGATTCCTCATATCTATAATGTAGTAGGGGTACTTAAAGATACATTATATAAGATTTAGATAAAGTGATCACCATTGTTGCTATAAATAATAGATAATGCAAAATGAATATATAGACAATTTCATTCAAATTACTTTATTCTGAGCAAAGATATTTGCCTTTGATTTGAAGGAGACATTTGATGACATCGAGAGCTGATTATAGTCATGTCAATGTATAAATATGACTTTTACTTATTAAAATATCTGCCACAAACAAAACTAAGCCATTATTTAAACATGCATTATGCAAGAGCTAAATCTGCCTATTCAATCAGTCATGATGATCGAGGCTAGGCCAAAAATTCAATCGCTCAAATGTCGGTTCAGAGTTCTCTTTACATTATCTAGTTTTGGACTATTAGTAAGTATTATTTTTTATAGTGAGAACTACATATGTACCAGCTCTTTATCTAATCTCCCATAATGTATCTTTAATAAAATGTTTATTAGTCATTAAATTGGTGTTACATAATCACAATTAATACATTACAATTGGTTGTGTTTTGGTGTTACATTGTGTAATTTTCTAGGTTTAAACATACATGTATGAAAAGTAAGCTTACAACAATTGATTTTACATTTAATCAAGAAAACTAAACCAAAATACATGTATCACTCACTGATATTAGCATGAAATAACCTATAAAAAACTAAATAGATATTGTCTGCAATAGTGCCAATACAAATCACAATAAGCAGTCTTAAAATCAGTTATGAACTAGATTTCATTGTTTTGAATCAACTGTTTCTGTATTTGTTATGTTTTCCAGTTGGTACTGCATGCATTTGTTATGTTTTTAAGTTGGTACTGCATGCATTTGTTATGTTTTTAAGTTGGTACTGCATGCATTTGTTACATATTTTGAGTTGGTACTGCATGCATTTGTTATGTTTTCCAGTAGGTACTGCATGCATTTGTTATGTTTTTAAGTTGGTACTGCATGCATTTGTTACATATTTTGAGTTGGTACTGTCTGTATTTGTTATGTTTTTGAGTTGGTACTGCCCATATTTGTTATGTTTTTATATTGGTACTGCCTGTATTATGTTTTCGAGTTGGTACTGCATGCATTTGTTATGTTTTTGAGTTGGTACTGCATGCATTTGTTATGTTTTTGAGTTGGTACTGCATGCATTTGTTATGTTTTTGAGTTGGTACTGTCTGCATTTGTTATGTTTTTGAGTTGGTACTGCATGCATTTGTTATGTTTTTATATTGTTACTGCCTGTATTATGTTTTTGAGTTGGTACTGCATGCATTTGTTATGTTTTTGAGTTGGTACTGCTTGTATTTGTTATGTTTTTAAATTGGTACTGCATGTATTTGTTATGTTTTGGGGTTGGTACTGCATGCATTTGTTATGTTTTTGAGTTGGTACTGTCTGCATTTGTTATATTTTTTAGTTGGTACTGTCTGCTTTTGTTATTTTTTTGAGTTGGTACTGTCTGAATTTGTTAAGTTTTTGAGCTGGTACTGTCTGAATTTGTTATGTTTTTGAGTTGGTACTGTCTGTATTTGTTATGTATTTTAAGTTGGTACATGTAATGTCTGCATTTTCACATTTTTTTGTCCATAAAATTGAATTCTTGATGAGAATAAAGATATAACTTACCGAATCCCCTAATGAGGGTATAATGGTAGGAGGTGTACTGGATGACGGGATACCAGTTTCTTTAGGGGAGAGCTGTGGCATAGCTGATATAACTATCGACTGTACTGGCTGACTTGGATGTTGCTGTGTCGGTGGTGGTCGGGGCTGTATTGGAAGGGGCACCTGCTGTTGAGGTGCAGGTTGATTGGTCGGTTGTGGATGAGGCATCCGTACCTGATGTTGTGGAGTACGAGATAAAACTTGTGGAGGGATGTGATGACTAGATTGACCAGGAGCGATGTTTGGTCGCGGTTGACACTGTTGCTGCTGCATGTGAAGAATCTGTTGTTGCTGCTGGGCTTTCAGCATCCTCATACGTTCCTGAAGGTCCAGCATCTGTTGTTGTATCTGTTGAGTCTGTGGCATGTTGTACAACTGCTGTATCTGTTGTTGTAGTCTCTGGACTTCCAGATTCACGCCCTGTTGGTTCGGTAAACTCGGTAAACCTGGCTGCATCATCTGTTGTTGACTAGGGCTTGGACTTATAGGACCATTCTTTCCTGCCATGACCATCTGTCCAGCAGGGCTTGCAACCTGGCGTGGTCCTCCGTTAACAGGACCTGTTGAGGAAACGATGTTTGTTTGAAAATTAGACGAACTATAAATTGGTTGCTTTGGTGCAATGTTCAAATTGGATGCAGGAGTGCTTTGCATTACTGTCTGAAATGGATTTGCCGCAGAAATACTTCCTATGGAAGGCGAAACCAGTTGCTCAAGCTGTTGAAGACTAGATTGTCCGTAATTTCCCTGAGAAACACCTGGTAATAGTGATGGTGTTGTTGAACCTGATGAGGAGTGTGGTGACGGTGCTTGTGGGCACGGTGGTTGACCTATCGATTGCCCCATACTTGAATACGGGGACTGGAACGGTTGATTTGTGTTGTTAGGACTTCGGTTAGTAGTGTAGAGAGAAAGTGCATTGGCATCACCCATTCCCGGTGCCACAACAGACACCGGGACATGCTGGCTGCCAGAATACGTGGAATAGTGATGGTTAGCTTGGGGGTTGGTCCCAGAGGTTAGTTGTGGTCCGTCAGTTAAGTACTCACCAGGGAAACGTTGGGAGACGCCATGTTGCTGTTGTATCACCTGTTGTTGGTTGTAACTAGGCAACAGATTAGCATTGGCTTGTGACGAGGCTGCCTGAGATGGTTGCTGTGGAAACGATTGAGCGGGTTTCATGGTAAGTTGTTGTTGTTGCTGCTGTTGTTGCATCTGAGCCATCATATTCATATTGTTCGGACTCATAGACGATGCCATCGGCATCCTTGTGCCGGAGGGAGGAGATCTCATGCCTTGGATAAAATGGGATTGTCCATGTGGGGTAGCAGTGGGGTAATGTCCCATCTGCTGAGGGTTTGAAGGCATGTTATAGTCGCGTTGTTGGGAAGGAAAAGAGGGCATGTGATTGTTGCCACTGGCGACCATCATTTGCTGTCTCGGCTGTTGTGTCATATACTGTTGTTGTTGCTGTTGTTGTTGATTTGGACTGGTCTGCTGGCTTGCACCCCACTGCTGATTATGAACCATTCCCATCTGTTGTGATGCCATCCGTGGCCGTGGTGACATGTAACCATGATAACCAGGTTGTTGTCCTGACATCATGCCACTCTGTGGCGGACTGCCAAACGTCTGTTGTTGTTGTTGTTGCTGCTGTGGTCGCATGTTCTGTGCCATCATGTTTTGGTTTTGGTTCGACATCATCATAGAGTTGGAATCACTGATGTGATGTAATTTGGGGACCTGTCCGTATTGACTGAAGGCGTCCTGTTGCCCGCGATACTGTTGACGGTTCATCATGGAGGACTGCGGTGGCATGCCCCGATAATTTTCCTGAGGTAAGCTGTGAAGTTGAGGATAGCCTTGTACTGAAGTATTTTGCGACTGTTGAGGCATCATCATATTATCTGATTGAGTAGGCATCTGTCTCTGCATTGCTCCCATTCCCTGAGACATAATTCCATTCTCGGATCCTGGAAGTACGCCCCCTAGTTCTGGTTGTCCCAACCCCCCATCCCCAGGAGTCGTCAAGTCACTTAAAAATCCTCCATCTGCATCAAATAAACTTAGCATTGGCTCGTCCGCCATATTGCTTCAAAATGCAGAGACGTTTCGATAAGCAGTTACGTCAAATTGTTTCCATACTGATGTAGTAAATGGTTAGATCTAGTAGATATTTCCACTAGCATCTGAAATGAGATAAAACAAAAATATTAAAATCAAAATATAACGTATTAATATTTTATATTCTGATAAGTAAACACCAAACTGATCAGTAGTGAATATTCGCTAGGCCACTACATTTACTAACAAGGATGTGACACCGTTGCGATCAGCAGTGAATATTCGTTAGGCGGTTACAGTCACTGATAAGAATGACATCGATGCGATCAGCAGTGAATATTCGCTAGGCCGCTACAGTCACTTTTAAGGATGACATCGATGCGATCAGCAGTGAATATTCGCTAGGCCGCTACAGTCACTTATAAGGATGACATCGATGCGATCAGCAGTGAATATTCGCTAGGCCACTACAGTCACTTATAAGGATGACATCGATGCGATCAGCAGTGAATATTCGCTAGGCCGCTACAGTCACTTATAAGGATGACACCGATGCGACTTAGTGAGCCCAAATATTAACTTTTTTCCTCCAAGAAATTTAATTCCAAAACATTTTTTTTATAAAGACAAATTAAATTCTAAAACATTTTTTTTATAAAGACTTTGAAAAAAATATTTCCTATTTAGTGTATATGGGTAATAAAATTGAGTTAAAGGCACCATTCTGCCCCAAGCAGTTACACATACGTCTTATGTAAACATTGCACGCGTCATTAAGCCAATGATTGATGCCGGGTGATGTGCTTGCACGTGTTGAAGACTCATCTTTAACAGATATTGAAGACCTTATGTAATTCTCTGTGAAACACTGAGTGATTAAATACATGTATCGAATAGTGGAATAAGTAATCAGTTAGAACTATGTGGACATTATACATTATGCCAGAGTTACATGTAAATCTGCCTATTGCATACATGTCTTTATTTGGGACTAAAATGTTATATAAACATTAAACAAACTATTATTAGACTAACATAAAAAAGAGCTGAGCCAACTATCGATGCCATCTAAAGTGTCAGATTTTCACTGCATATGAATCCAATCTGCTGCTCAATGCTGGGGGTTTTTTTATCGTTCGCCCTACTGGCTTTAGTGATGAGAATCAAAGGCTAGGCCTAAAATTCAATCACTAATATCTTGGTTCAGAGTGGAGCACATTCCTTTGCATTATATAGTTAATAACTATTACAGTCTATAACAAAAGTTTTTAGACACCTTCCTTATTTACAAAGAAATGATGAACTAAAATTTTTTGCAAAATTTGGTATTCTCTGCAGAAGATAAAATATAGATACGGTGAAACTGGATGTAAACCAAAACTTCAATAAAGACATTTAGTAGAGAGTTTTATATGAAATGAAATTGGACGGTCAGTGGGACACAACTTGTGGTGGCAAGATATATAATTAAGAGAAAGATAGAAATGGGGTTTAACGTCCATCGGAGACAAATTAGGTCATTTCGGGACTTATTTGTGGTTTGTTTTTTTTCTCAATAATTCGCTTGCGCGTAGGGGTCATTAGCAGAGGGAGTAAACCTGAGGACCTGGAGAAAACCCACCAAGTTGGATGGACGACCCTGTAACTCAGAGACTTCTTAGATTATTTAAATGAGCTGACTAGGCGAAAACTGTGCTGAAACAACAACAGTAGTGGCAGTTGGAGTGACAACACTGATGTCATCATAATTAAAAAAATGTCACATGTCCTAGGACTGTCATGAATGACAATATATAGAAAGATAAATGTAGCAATCTTTTTTTCCCTTTCGAAAAACAACCATGACAACGGTGATTAGAATAATAACTTTTAAATCGTCTCAGTTGTCAAGGCGGGGCAAGGTCATCTTAATTAAGGACAATAATGATGTCCGTTATTATCACATATGTGGTAGAACTGGTCAGGGGCCGCGGAGCCGGGGGGGCTAGGGGGGCTTTAGCCCCGGCAATAATTTTTAATAGTGAAAATAAAATGTCGCCAAAAGCTCAAAAAAGCGAAAAAAGGTTATGGGGGGGGGGGGGTATGGTCAGTAGCCCCCCCGAAATCAGGCTCGCTCCGCGGCCCCTGGAACTGGTTCAACACGTTCCAAATATAATTCTAACAGTAAGGCAGGCCTAAAGACAGAGATCATTGCTACGATAGATGCGTTGTGAAGTTTTCAAGAAGGAAAGTAACAAACACAGGGTAAAACATGACTTATCCTTCTAATTCTATATAAAGTGACTGAATTGAAGAGTGATAACAGATACACGTGCGAATTTCTGCACACTAACAATTCCTTCGAAGACCAAAAGTGGTTATATGAGAGGATATCTGATAAATTCAAAAAAGTAAATGAATGTTCCTTGTTTATTCATGACATAAATACACATACTTTTTCTATTTTTCTCGTTTCCCTTCTCTTGAAAGCTTCACAACGCATAGATCTATTGTAGCAATGATCTTTTAAAATTATATTTTGGACGTGTTTAACCACTTCTATCATATATGTGATAATGACTGACACCATGGCATCTAATATTGTCCTTTAATAAAGACTGCCACTAATGATGTCACTTCTTCACAACTTCTGATAAAGAATTTGAAGCTTTTACATCTACAGACATTGAAAATAATCAACCACATAGAAATAGTTCAAATGTGGAATCTGATGTGGAAATTTCTTCCGAAAGTGGAGACATTTTGATGAAGCAGAAGACATTTTGGGGACGACTGATGGCTTGGTTTGGCAGGAGGATGATTTCGAGCCAGTATGAATTTGAAAAGACACACAAGTATGGGATAAATTATAAATGTTGATGCTGAACCCCACTCGTTTTTATCAACTTATTTTTTTATTCAAATAAAGATGATTTAACAAATAAATACGCCCAAATAATAAATATCAAGGTACATTGTAAGACATTGAAACTTTCCTTGGAATACATATTTTGATGGGAATAAATAACTCACCAGAAATTAATAATTATTGGAGTACTGTACCATGAACAGTGTTTATTGATATAACAAAATTTTAAAAAACCAAAAAACCAATTGTACATAAAATGGGTTTACTGAGAGACTTATTAATTTTTGGGGTGTTTTGTAATATAACTTTCACTTCAATTTACCACTTATTTTTGAAAGACAACAAAATTTGCATATGGCGATTGGTACGTTATTATTTTTCTTCAAAATAAAACAAACTTGTCATTATATGCATTGCGACCCATTTGTGTCAATTTCTAGGTTCCATATATTAGCGATCTAGCTCCTTTAAACATGCATTATTCAAGAGCTAAATCTGCCTAGTGCAGGTCTTTTTATGGGCATGAAATGTTTTCTAAAGTATTTTAATTAGACATTAATTAACTGGTCCAGCCCTAATCAACTTTGGATGGCATCAGATTGCTCCAATATTAAACAGATTAAAGCGTTTCAGTGATAAATCAAATATGGCGCGCTTTGATCAACCAGGACCGTGGTTGAAATTATTGCACAGGTCGGCCAAAGCTTCAAATGCCAATATCTTCGCTTGCAATAGAGTAATTTGAATGAAATTTTCAAATTATTCACTTTACATCATCTACTTTCGAACTAGTATAGCAAGAATTGCTAGTTCTTATCTAAATCTTGAATAATGTAACTTTAATGTAATATTGATGAATGAATTCTTAATATATTATGTACAGTCGAAAGGGCCTACGTGAACAGTTCAAACTGATCTACACATTTTATTATTTTGTCCATTGTGGATCAGCCTTTACTAATTATTTTTGCAGGATACACTTTTATTTGTTCATTACACAATGGCACCAGAAAACCATATATTATACGACTGATGAACAGATTAAAAATGTTCATTGTGTTTTAAATATTAGGATCCTATAGTTTCACGACAAGACATCAATATTGATTGATACATGTACATGGTCTAATATTCAATTCTAATTCATGTTTTCAATCGAATTGGAGATTTAGCTGCTTTAAATCTTAAGGGGGGTTGGATGGCTGGATGGTTAGCATAGCATGTGCGTGCTGCATCATAAGTTCTGACAATGAGAAGGGTTTTCTCCAGATCCTCTGGTTTCCTCCCGCTGCTAAATAACCTTAAGCACAGGCGAATAATTGAAATAAAATTGACCATGTGTTAGTCCCCAAATGACTTAGTTTGTGTTGAGTGACCGTTAAACCCAATTTCTCTCTCTCTTTCTATGCCCCGAGTGTACGTGACAAGGAGTAGCGTCGCCTGTCCAGCCTCGTGGGTTTTCTCCGCGGGTACATAATTAAAATACAAGAAGAACTTGGGTAAATTCTAACACTTAAAGAGGCGTCCCAACGATGCATTATAAGTTCTGACAAGGGGGAGGGTATTCTCCAGATCCTCTGGTTTCCTCCCGCTGCTAATAACCTTACGCGCAGGCGAATTATTGAATTTAAATTGACCATGTGTTAGTCCCCAAATGACTTAGTTTGTGTTGAGTGACCGTTAAACCCAATTTCTCTCTCTTTTCCTTTAAAGGCTCAATTTGTTTACATATGAACTTGGATTAAGCTGTGGAAAATTTGTATTTTTCTGGAAAGACGATACAGACAACCGAACATGTAGGCTAAATGTACGTTTATTTTTTAATTGGTCTTCATGGCTAAATGTACGTTAATTTTTTAATTGGTCTTCATGGCTAAATGTACGTTTATTTTTTAATTGGTCTTCATGGCTAAATGTACGTTTATTTTTTAATTGGTCTTCATGGCTAAAAAGCATGTCACAGAGGTTTTACATCGCCAAGGAGAGGTACGGGAGAGAGGGGAAATTGGGTATGATGATACAGCGTGCACTTGCTAACTACTCGGCCATCCAACCCCCCTTGGGAGAGAGGAAAGCAGGGGATGTTTTGAAGAAATGAAAAATAATGCAAAGAGATAGAAGTAGCACAACATTTCAGTCCTGCAACTTGTCTGACTCCTCACAAGACGGTTCATGTTATCCAATCTACAGACCCACATGAGTAGGCCTACAGTAACTTAAAAGAGGGGCATTCTGCCACATTCCATGTCAAGGGTACACAAAATTTTCTGTGATTTTGACATGACCATCGCAGAAAATTGGTATCAAATTGTTCAGAAAACAGAGACCTCTCTAATGACCGGAAGCACAAACTCGGCAGAACAAAACCCAGGCAGATCGTGTTTGACCTTGACCTTTGAACCCACGTCCCCCAAAAAGAGGAAGATTCGATTTGGCCAATTTTTCGTAATATCCAATATTTAAGACAAAATTAACATTCATTTTATAAATCTGTAAGCTTATACGAGTCATGTACCCTGTAGTTTCGGGTGCCAATTTGTAATGAACAAATAAAAACATTTCCTACAGACAACACAATGTGGAAGCAATTACTATTCACAAATGACAAAATAACAATTTAAAAAACGTGTAAATGCACTAAGCAGGCGTAAACAACTGTCGTACTGTTCACGTACATGTATTTCACCGAGCATAATTGATTAAAAAATACCTATTTTTTTCAAAATAAAACATAAATCACTTTACATACATTCATATTACATGAAACATACATGATGCAAGAGCTAAATCTGCCTATTCCATGCTTTCTTTAGGCCTGAAATGATATCTAGATTACTATTTGGACTTTAATTAACTTATCCAGATCAAAATCAACTCTTGTTGTCATCACTAGCCTGTGATATTTACTGTATTGGAATCCGATCTGCTGCTCAACGCTAATTTATGATTAAATCCAACAATGGATAATCAAGACTATGTTTTTTATCGTAGGCCTACCGACTTTAGTAACGATGATCGAAGTTTGGCCTAAAATGAAAATGCTAAATTCTCGTTTTAGCGAGGATCAATTTGACTGAAATTTTCAGCAAATTACTTTTACATTATCCAGTTTTTATCTATTATTTATAGTGAGAACTGTCAGCTCTTTAATCGCCCACAATGTATCTTTAATATACATGTGCATTTATCTAGAACCATTATTGTCTATTTCATAGGCCCTTTAAAACAATGAGATCAAAGATATAGTTTCTGTGAAAGACCACATAAAAGAAACCACAAATATGTTCATCCTACAGGAGATTATTATTATTATTTAAAACTACAATAGGCTTTAGTAGTAGTAATCATTCCCCCACCCCCACAAGTCGAAGCCCAATAAACAAAACAAGGCCATGTTTTATCACTGAAATTTATTGTAAAATTGAGAGCCAACCACATAAACCTAGCAGGAACTTGAATACTAAATGTTTAGTTTCCCCAAATTAGATCTAATTAAACCATCCAACACTATACCAATGAACTTAGTAGAGTTAAAAATAGATGAACTACTTAACACCAGTCGAGGAAATAAACCTCCATTTTCTTTTTAAATTGTCAAAAAAAAAAAACTTTGGCAGGACTAAATTTGTGGCCTGTCTCTCACTTTTAAACACTACTTTCGCCATTTATGCAACGAAATATATTTTATTAGCGCGCCGAATGCAGACAAAGAATTAGACATTAGTTAGGCTATCCATGCCGTTAGGCGGCGAACAAAAGCACTCAAGTATGTCAATGAATTACTGTACCTTCGCCAATACACAAGTCAACGAGATGAACCGTTTCCCAGCCGATGACCGATTGGGGTTATTTTGGTCTATACACTATTTACTTCAGCACGTGCACGACACGAGCATCAAAACAAACCCATATCTCCCCTTTCCAGCAATGTTATATACCAATAACCACATTGGTCAGAATAACATAGTTCACAAATACAATTAGTTGATACTGAACAATAGAAAAGTTGGCTTTGATCGCCATTTCGTGCGTTCTTTTTGAGAAGAAATTATTTCGATAGAATGCTTCACTAAAGTAGGGCAAGATAGGGTTGCTAGCTTCACCAACCCCCTACACAAAGGCTTAAAAGGTTATAGAAATGAAATTTAACATATCTAATAGACCAATGAATCGACTCTTACCTGTTTTTTCGTCAAAATTTACAACTAATTTTCAATAGATGATTTTGTAGACTTTAGGCCGCTAAACCTCAACATCTTGCATCGTGTGAACTCTTGTTTGATTTACATAAACTCTAATTTGATTGGCTGTTTTGCCTGGCGTCAAAAGTCGCTTGTTGTGCTTCTGAACCAATATATTTTAAATATCATGCATATATATAAGTTAAATAGGGTCTAAAAATTAATAATATGCAATTCTGAAGCGAAATATTACTCTGAAAATGTTGTAATTACGTGATAATCGTTATTTTTGTGTATTCTATATGGCCTCTGTTAGCCAATCAGCAGGGGTTTACTAAAGGCTGATGGTCAGTGGATGTATCTGCGCTATCTAGATATCGACCAATGAAAGGAGAGTATTATACCAAGTGCCCGGATGATGTTACAAAATTTGTTTGTCGCCAGCGTCATCTGCTGAATGCAAAATAAATATTTCTTTGTTGTGACTGACTATTTTGTATAGCGCGTTTAAACTTGTTCAAGACAAATTAAAATAAAAAAATTGTCACGACTGTGGTAATGAATATGTATATTTAAATAAAATGGCGCTTTTTGGAGGGGTTGACATTATTTTTCTTTGTTATAGTTTGTAGTTGTCGTGTGTTGACAATCGCCGAGTTGTTGTAGTTTAGTTGTGTGGTGCGGTGAAAGTGACCTGAACGCATGAATAAACATATCGATCGGCCATCCTTAAATTATAAACTTGAGAACAAAATAGTTTGGCTTATAATTTGTTTTATTTGGGGGTTTTTTTTAATTCAATGTCGTGTAAAACACTTTTGTTGGTATACCCCCGTGGTATAGGCCTAGTATGTGTCGATTTCTCCCCTTAATTCGCCCTTTAATAACAAAACCCGTGATGACCGAAAGTGCGTTTTTATTTTTTATTTTTTTAATTCAATGTCGTGTAAAACACTTTTCTTGGTATACCCCTTGGTATAGGCCTATTTCTCTCTTTCTCTCTTTTCCCCCTTTAACAAAACCCGTGGCGTGATGACCGAAAGTGAATTAAGAGCGTTGTTTTTTTTTAAAAAATAAAATAAAAACAATCCTTCCCGGCCTTGGTCTTTACTTACTGATGTTAAAGTTTTTTGTAATATGTCTATTATCCCCCTTTCTCACACCCCGGGTTTTTTACTTCTGTTATATTTTTTTTGTTTACATTTTTAAAAAGATCAACTCTAGCTTGTAGCTATTGGCAAGTCAAATACGGTTTTTATTGATTATATATATATAGCCTTGACTTGCCAATGGCGATTTTCTGTGTCTTAGCTAAATGCAAAAATAATAATATAATTATAGCGATCTTTTTCGTAAAAGTCAGTCCATCCTCTATGCAGTAACTCCTACCGATATGCCTATAATGTTTGGGGGTGGGGGGTGGATTGTTGGATGGCCGAATGGTTAGCTACGTGCTCGCTGTATCATAAAGCCTGTCATTGTGTCAACTGGCATGGTTTCGAATCCCCGGTTGTACTTGACAAGGATCGAGTAGGGTCGCCTGTCCAACCTCGCAGGTTTTCCCCGGGTCCTCCGGTTTCCTCCCGCTTCTAAAGACCCATACGAGCAAGCGGATTATTGAAAAAAAATTTAACCATGTTAGTCCCGAAATTACCTAGTGTGTGTGTCGACTGGGCGTTTCAAACCCATTTCTCTCTCTCTCTCTCTCTCTCTCTCTCTCTCTCTCTCTCCCTCCCTCCCCACGGCTAACACATCAACGCGCATTCCATTTCATTAATTTGCTTGCGAATAGGCGTCTTTAGCAGTGTTGGTGGCGTGGGGGGCTGGGATCCACAGAAAACCCACGAGGTAATCTAAATAGGACTTAGGAATATAATATGAATACAAAATTTAAATATGGCCAACTATGGCCTTCGTGTTTCTTATCGTATAATGTTATAACCTTGAAATAAATAGGTTAACGATCCCGCTTGTGCCTTTTTAAAGTTATTGTGTTATTTGTGTCAAAAGAAATGACAAGAAATAAAATGTAATCGAGTTTTACGTCTTATTGTTCTACGCTATGAAGTTAAACTTACACCATGCAATGTGATGAACATAGGCGTACGGGCTCGATGACAGTTGCAGAAGAGTAGGACGTTAAACCCCATTTCATTTCATTTCGATGACAGTAACTTAAAAGTGGTTTTGTGACCGAAATCCCACTCTATGTCGATCTGAATACCAACCATCCAATCCCACTTTTGCAGCTGCATTCACAAATAATATAATATAATATTAGGGTTTATTTTCGCCTTACCCGACCGCCCGAACAGTCCGATTGACCGACGGTTAGTCTTCCCCCCCCCCCTCCTGGTTCTTGCCATACACTGTGATAGACTTACTTTTATTTAGATTTTCAACTGTTCGCGGATCTTTAACATGCGGTTAATCATCGGTATACGCGGTGCCCCAATTTACATTGCCAGGCCCTCTGTTCATCAACCAGAGAAAGTTCATCGAGATATTCCGGCGTGTTCCCCCTGGCCAGAGTTGCAGTAGGCCTACCGGGGGACTGACAAGGGACAACGTATAGTCGTTCTAATGGTACAAAAAAACAACAATGCCCCGTGTACACTAA
This sequence comes from Patella pellucida, assembly GCA_917208275.1. Lineage (NCBI taxonomy): Eukaryota > Metazoa > Mollusca > Gastropoda > Patellidae > Patella > Patella pellucida. The sequence continues at coordinate 86,377,934 of OU795039.1, forward strand.
ATGTTTGTTTACGCTAAAAATCTATACAGAGAGAGCGGGTGGGGTCTTAACGGCCACGTGGCACAAACTATGTTTTTTCGGAACTACTAAGTGAACAGGGGTGAAACGAAATTGAGAATTTACTCAACTTTCAATCACTGTTTATGAAAAAAATCTTTGATCCAGAAACACAAAACTCACATAATATCTTATTGGTGTATTTGATATATTAAAACATTTTTTTTTTATAAAGGTCTTTTTTTAGTTAAAATAAGGGGAACAATTTTGAGTAAATTCTCAACTTAAGTCTGAGAATACTTTATGAACTCGGGACCAGGGAATGTGCTGATTACACTACATCTTTGTAAACAACACATCATCTTTCTACAGGCATATAAATTGGCGGGAAATCCAAAAACCATTCACATGTTTGCATAATTTGAAAAATCGGTAAAAAATTCTCTGATACTTATCATTTCTTTACGCCATAAGCGGTCTGAAGTGTGCCGCGACGGACATTTTCCTACGTGTACATAAATCCTTGGTTTTCCGTTCCATTCAGACGACTAGGCGTTGTTTCTCGGATCGAACTAGAAGCCCCTTATACTTAACGATTCGCACTGAACCATGCACCGTGTCTCCAAGTTATAACTGTCTGTAAACTTGAAGTTTTTTTTCAAACAGATGAGAGGGAGAGGGTGGAGAGAGAGATAGAGAGAGATGGGGAGGACAGGCGACCCTACTCTTTGTCCAGGGAATCGAAACCACACCAGGGCCCGGTTCCTAGAGAATTCTTAAAGTAAGCACAAAGTCATGCTTCACTTTTACTCACGTAAAAAATACCGTCCCAAGAAAATTCTCAAGACAATTCTTACGTAAGCACAGGTCAAGTATAAGTCTAAGTACATTGTGACTGGTAATGCTTACCATACACTGAGACTATGATGCTCTTTAACACCATAAAACAACTTTGGTAAGCGAATTACGTCATAAATTTGTCGTCTGCTCCATTGTGGTTGATTTAGATGCATTTGACATGTCCCCTATACACATAATTAAAAAATGTGCCAAAAGATAAAAAAAAACGCAGACACATACAAACTATCTGAATAATTGTGAGAGCGCCTAAGTAGCCTGTGTGTTTGTAGCCTAATGTTTACTGATTGACAAATACATAAATTGGTTTCAGGGTAGGCCCTATAATAGATAGGCCTAGATGCGAAATGTTCTATACGTGTAGCATTGCATTCTTAATTTCTTTGGGAGAAGAACGTCTCTGTCTTGTAATTGTCTCTTTGGTATCAAAAGGTGTCGGAAATGCCGTCGAATAACTCTACGGTCAGCCATCTTTTTGAAGCAGAAACAGACTTACGGTTGGTAAGCAAGCCCTATACCTTGCTTGGGACCTGTGCTTAGATTGGTTATGTTTAAGAACGAAGTTGTGCTTAAGCTTTTTCTTGGAACGCATAATAACGTTCTTGTGCTTACAATGAAGTCTACTTAAAATCTAAGCACAAGACCGTTCTTAAGAATTTTCTGGGAACACAAAATAAGGTAAGTTTACTTAAATGCAAAGTCGACTAAAATCTAAGCACAAGAACGTGCTTAAGAATTTTCTAGGAATCGGGCCGAGCAGACTCAATGATAGACCTTATAACACAATGCACACATGCTAACCATTCAGACATCCAACCCCTTTTAACTCGGAGACCCATGGTTTAGCCACCGTGACTCTAACAAAATGAAATGAAATTAAATAAAATGGGGTTTAACGTCCTTATGTTCTGCTTGAACTGGGCTAATTGAAGACGGGCATACGCCAAACAGTGTACTATGAAGGAATTTTGCCCTGGCAAAACTCCAACTGCCAAGGGATCTTTTACGTGCCCGCCAATGTCTACACGGGACCTCGGTTTTTCGTCCCATGCAAACGACTAGACAGCTGTCCTTGTCACACCTTCCGTTGACTCCAACAAGTTATAACTGTCTGTAGGCTTGAAGCATATTTCAAAACAGTTGATAATTTTAGTACTGTGAAGTATGTTATACTAATTATATTGATCTAACGGTCACGTGTCCCCTTCATCTATATTTCAATCGAGATGATTGTCAAGGCAACCTAATATCTATATCTACATGTATATACACATTTATCATCTACGTCATATATCAGTCATGTGATTTATTAATTAAACATTAATTATTTTATCTATTTTTTTTTTAATATCTAATTCAACATATTCTCCAGTCGTAAATATATATAAAATAACTACAGAGATATTGATACGATGGAGGTTTTCATCTTTATGTTAGAAGGGTTATTTTTTGTTTATCTTGAATTGGTATAACAGATCAATGGCGAATGCTTTTTATTTGTTGAGAAAAATCTGTTAATCCATATGAGATGCTTAAAAAGAGAGATTATACTAAACTGTTTGTGATAAGAGAGAGAGAGAGAGAGAGAGAGAGAGAGAGAGAGAGAGAGAGGAGTGGGTTTTAAACGCCCACTCGACACAAACTTGGTAATTTCGGGACTAACATATGGTTAAATTTTATTTCAATAATCCGCTTGCTCGTATGGGTCTTTAGCAGTGGGAGGAAACCGGAGAGAGAGAGAGAAAGAGAGAGAGAGAGATTATACTAAACTGTGTAACACACCGCCCTATAAACCCCGCATTACTTAAAGCCCCAATACCACTCTTGTTGTAGCTGAATAATATGTTCAAATCTTTATTCTGGTCAACAATTTGTACTTTTTTACAATATTTCAAATAAAAAATGATACAAATTTCATCTTAACACACCTAGTTTTAAAAATTGGAAAAATTCAACTACATGCCGTAACATGGTTTGAAAAGCCTTACGTAAGCACTTTCAAATGCAACTGGGATTTAAACATATTTTCGAACCCTCTGGACAAGTAAGATAGGTTGTAATGGATAATTTACACAACAGGTAGGACACTTAAACATCTTGTAGTTAGAATAAGGCTTACTATTTTTCTGGACCTGTCAAGCCAACAAGAGTGTTATTGTCCCTTTAAAAGATTCAATGTTTTTTTAGTATTAACGTAATAAATCCACAGAGATTTAAATGTGGTTTAATGTCCACTAGACACAAACTAGGTCATTTAAGGACTATCATATGATCTTTAAGAGGCATTTATCATATGGTTCAATTTTGTTTCAATTATTTGCTTGAGCGTAGGGGTCTTTAGCAGAAGGGGGACACGGGAAGAAATGAAATAAAATGATATGAGTTTAAGGTCCTATACTGTTTCTGGAGGATCCCGCGATAATCCACTACCGGTTTGACGAGCTACGCTATACTCATTGTAACGCCAATTGACTCAAAAGAGACGGGGGTTGGGATGGCCTAGTGGTCTAGAGTGCCGCGCTTCGACCTCTAGCTGGCCGACCACCTCTGGCTTGCGGCTGTGGTTTCGACCCTGGTGTGAGCTTATGTGACATGGAGATAGGGGCGCCTTCTCAACCTCGTGGGTTTCCTCCGCGCACTCCGGTTTCCTCCCACTGCTAAAGACCCCTACGCGCAAGCGAATTTTTGAATTAAAAATTGAAAACCATACGTTAGTCCCAAAATGACGTAGATTGTGTCGAGTGGACGTTAAACTCCATTTCTCTCTCTCTCTCTCCGAAAGGAGACCTCATGATCTAAAGCGCCGCGCTTAACCTTTCCACCACCCCGACAAAGTACATCGGTTTGAAACTATGATATTTGTAGTCTTTGTTTTTCCGATAATTATAATAATTACCAGAGTAGCGATTTTCCCCATTCTGCACACAGAGGACTATTTACTTTGAGAAGAGATCTCAGATCTGAATGGCCGCCATGTCCAACAATTAGTATACTTTTTTGTAGTGCGGTTCTACCCCGTTTCTTATCTCCCATTATTAAATGGAAGCGGAATAAACAATTCTTAAAATTCGCGAAGCAAACTAAGCGTTTGCGACTAAAATAGTCGATTTAGGAATTAAAATGTCGGTTAACTAGCTTAGTGTCTGTTCTCAAGCGGTCAGCGGAGCTAATTGTAGACAGTGTAAATATAATATGCGGTATTCCCGTGCGGAATATCGATTTTACGTAAATTATTGACAAATGTCATCATCGTCGGTTAATATCACCAGAACGAGACATTTTTATCTCCCGGGGGAGTTGGATGACCGAATGATTAACACGTGCGTGCTGTATCATGAAGGCTGTCATTGAGTCAACTGACGTGGTTTCGAATCCCCGGTTATACGTGACAAGGAGTCGGGTCACCCTTCCAATCTCGTGGGGGTCCTCCCCCCCCCCACGGCTACAGAACCCTACGCGCAAGCGAATTATTAGTATAAAATAAAACCATATGTTAGTCCCGAAATGACCTAGTCTGTCTGTCTCTCTCTTTCTTTATCTTCCGTCGTTAGTGGGGAAACTGAATAAAAAGGGGATTTCCGCCCTACAATTCTTCACTCTTAAACAATATTTCTACTCTAAAGGGTTATTTTTAACAGGGCAGCCAAAATATACGCAGGACCATGGATTCGAACGGATCGCGCCACAGACAATGGAAAACCACGCTGGAAAACCCCGAAAAATGTAGTATATCACATTACCAACTGAGACACTGTGACCCCAACTCATAAACTATTGTACAATCAACTATTGTATATCAACTATTGTATATCAACTATTGTATATCAACTATTGTATATCAACTAATGCATAACAACCACGTCTTCATTTCATCTCAAGAAAGATGGGGTAGTAAAGCCGTCTTCATTATTCCAGTCGGAGTAGAACAGTAGGACGTTAAACCCCATTTCATTCCATGGATTTGATCAACCCAGTCCATTCAGAACAGTAGGACGTTAAACCCCACTTCATTTCATTTCATTTAGGATAGTAAAGATGTGGTATAAGGGAGGTAATCCATGTTGATAAAACAAATTTGGCGAGGAGGACCAGGGGCCTGTTTCAATAATTTCTGGGGGATACATGTATACCTATGCCCTAATGATGTGAGTTTTCAACCTTTTTACTATTCATTTTAAAATGATAGATATGAATGAAATGAAATGGGATTTTTAACGTTCTACGGGATAGATATGTAATTGCTCTCTGATCGGTCGCGAACCCGCTCTCTCTCGCTCTTTCAATCATGTATTTTGGTACCCTGGGCCTCGCGCCATTACGGCGCCCCTGTGGAAAAGCAATTCTTGATTGGGGGAGGGGGCGTCCTAGGTCCTTATAGGCGAGGGTCCAGGGGTCGCAATAATTGGGGGGGGGGGGGCTAACTAAAATATAATACTGTAATATGAATGTATATAAACTGATTTACATTCAAAGGTTTCCGTTTTTACTCTAATTTCAAATCAGTTATGTCCCGCGAAATAAGCCAGTAATCTCAATAGAATGCAAATTTCTAGCGTCTGGTTATTCCAGTCTACATATGCCGTTTGTTTTGTTTGGTGCAATATAACCAGTCTCGCTCATTAAGTCTCTCGCTAGAACTGGACCTGAAACGTATTATGGTACACGATTCGTGTACCAATGGTAAAATGTTTATTTTGATAGAAGAAGCCCATGTTTTCCCGGTAAGATAACAGCATCAATAATGATTTAAATTGACAAATAATTCGTCTTTTCAATGTTGTAGATTTTGGATGATATTGAGTTAGAGACTTAGCTGGAGGCAGACCACCATTAAATTTCACACTCTCGGCACCCCGTCTATTTATAGCAATTCTCTCTGTTTCTCCCCCCCCCCCCCCCCCTTTGCATGGACATTTTTGTTGATTTTTTGGTCTAGAATGGAAGAAGAGGGTTTGAATTAATATTTGTATGTCAGGTTTTGGTAAATATTCCGGATTTTGAGGCGGAAGGATAACTGAGTTATCAGGTTGGCTACGGTGATATGTACGGCAACAAGTTACATGTTTTTGGTATACTTCTTCAACTTGGTGTATCTCAAGATTTTGGTGGTCAACCTCATTCAAATTTTAGTGCAAAGACATGGTCATTTGTTCCTCTGTCTATACCGAAAAGCATTCAGCCCAACGAAAATTTGAGAAAAAGTTGGAGGTTGCAAAGAGGCCAGAATTAACATTGAATTCAATGGAGAAATTAATGGTGGTCTGCCTCCAGCTGCATTAAGAAGAGTTATCTCCCATCTAAATTGTTTCATTGATGTTTTTAATAGATGGATATAACTAGAAATAGAGACAGAGAGGGAGAGCTAGGGTTTAAGTTCCACTCGACACAAACTAGGTCATTTTGGGACTAACGTATGGTTTTCAATTTTTATTTCAATAATTCGCTTGCGCGTAGGGGTCTTTAGCAGTGGGAGGAAACCGGAGTGCCCAGAGGAAACCCACAGGGTTGAGAAGGCGCCCCTTATCTCCATGCCACATACGCTCACACCAGGGCTCAAAACCACAGCCGTAAGCCAGCCATAGAGATGGTCGAAGCGCGGCACTCAAGACCACTAGGCCATCCCCCCCTCCCAACTAAACAGAAAACAATTCTATGGAATACAATTACTGTTAATGACTGAGCGATGATTCTAACTAGACTTGATTCAGGGCCAGCAAATTAATTCTAAATTATTTTTTTTACCATAAATTAATGTGATTTATTATGTTGTACATAATTATGTTTGTGCCAAATAAATTTATCTATCAGTTACTCTCTTGTATCGTTAAGTGAGCAGAAGACATCAGTAGTGGAATCATTTCTAACTGTCAATTAGTGTGACAAACAGTCCAGAATATAATCAAATATTTTATCAATGTTGATGCAAGGGACCAGCCATGTGTCCCACCAAACTGAATCTAGTCCTGTCTGTCTTATTATGTACAGGTAGGTTTCAAACTAGTTACTATAGTAACAATGTCTGATAAGATGCTAGCCTCTAACCTGTAGTTCTATCAGACAAATAGTTAGTTTGAAACAATAGGCTTACAAGGTTTCCCCCAAGTTCTTCGGTTTCTTCCTGCAGTAATGATCGAAATCATTCGCACGATCTGTGCCAAGGGCCAAATTGGTAAAAGGCCTCTGGCCTAATTTGTTACCCTTGTAAAATGACGCGATTATTATTATTAACAATTAACAACATGATGCTATTTCCTGATTACATGCAAGCACCTGTCAGACACAGGGACTCATGTGCTGAGTAACTAACCAAGTCTCAATTATGATTCTGCATTGACTAAAACAGTTCCACTACATCCCCCCCCTCCTTGTTCTTTCCTCTTATAACTTAAGTGGTGCGGGTCTGAAGGCATGGCCAGGAACAACAGTGGTGCCGGTCGGGGCATGGAACAACAGTGGTGCCGGTCGGGGTATGGACAAGAACAGTTGTGCCGGTCGGAAGGCATGGCCAGGAACAGTGGTGCTGGTCTGAAGGCCTGGCCAGGAACAGTGCCTTGTTGAGATTCACGCTAACGACCCCTGGAATTGGATAACGAGTAGGAAGACAAGTCGCTATCCTTGCCAAACTAACTCTTTGTATTTACCCAGTTGCTGCAGAAAAGGTGGGTGCTTAACTACCACTTCTTTTTGTTATATTAACAAATTATCTTGTATTGGTTCCGATATAAACTGAGTAGTTTTAAGTTGATATTTTTAAAGTTTATTGCACAAGGAAACTAAAAACAAAAACAATTAGTTACTACACATAGTTTTAGTCTTTGATAAATACAATCAACCATACACAGATGAAAACAAAAATCAGAAATAATAAAATAAATATAGAAAGATGTATCGAGAGTCCAGTTAGAAATAAAACTGGGGGGCGTATTGCCGCGTATTTATCGACAGGCAACCGACACGATGAAAACAACCATGGCAACAAATATAGCCAACAATTAGTCACATGACCCTTTTTGTTGAATTGTACTTTCATTAACAGTGCCGTTATTCTAACAGTTGCCATTAGCTCCCTACATTGAATTTTATTTATCGTTAAAAGAGTCGTAATAAATTCTACTACATCTAATATAATGATATTACTTCTAGGATAACAAACCTCAACAATTGTTCGAAATAAGGGTTTCACCAATAAGTTGAACAGAAATATTTATACCTTAAACGAAGGTTTCAATCACACAGTATATTTTAAGGATTCAAAATTTTCATTGGTTACGAGTTAAATTTCTGAGTACAGACTGAAGAATTTTACCAATGAAAAGGTGGCATTCTTAAATATATTAGTTTTGATGAATAAAGTCCCAGACTATGTCATCTGTTGCCATAGTAACCCACGGAAATTGCTTATTAATTCCACTTCAAAATACGAGAAGTTCCTGAATTCATTTCATGCGATAATTGTTTTATGAGCACAATCAAGGATCGTCTTCCTCGTGAAAACTAATAAATACATAAATGTATATTTAACTTATTATTATAGAGAATAAATGTATAAATAAAACCCTGGATAATTCTAGCACTGATGGATAAAAGATTTCAAACAAGATGAGACAAAATACAATATTAACAAGATCTCGTCCCCGAGACCGTTGAATCTAGAGCAAAAAAACATGTCGTAATCTCGAGACCATGTGAGTAATGAGCCAGAGAAAGACGGGGTCAAACGTCCACTCGACACAAACTAGGTCATTTCGGGACTAACTCATGTTTCAATTTTTTATAATAATTCGCTTGAGCGTAGGTGTCTTTAGCAGTGGGAGGACGACCCTACTCCTTGTCACATACAACCAGAAATCAATTTAAGAAGGCAAGAGAGAAATCACTTGGTACATGTAAATACTGACTATCCCAGTCCCTTGAAGAAAATTAGAGAAAAATGATGTTTTTCTTTACATTTATATTTAGAAGTCATTTTTGTAAAAGAACATAACTCCTGCTCCTTGGATTATCCAAGTCACTAAACGAGTACCCGGTAATTTAAATAGTTGTACGGCACACAGGATGTTTCCGACGCTACAGACAGCAGTTTGTTTTAGACAGTGCAACTGTTAAAGGGTGATTATTATAATAAAGTATATTATGATTATATATATATGCCAAGCATGAATATAAGTATTTCTATTAATAGATATTTAAACGAACAGATATACAGAACAACTTTCATACGTACAACACATGGTCCTAAAGACATCAGGGTCCTGTTTCTCGAAATCTTAACTTAAGATAAAACCACATTTTAGTAGAATCTTCAATTTCGATTGGCTAAGACTAAAACCAATCTAATATTATCGATTCAAATTACTAAAATTTGGATTTTATCTTAGTTAAAATTTAGTGAAACTTGCCGCTGATGATTAAATCAAAATTAATTTTCCAGAATATAAAATAAAGTATAATTCATTATCCACAGCTGCAGATACATTTTTTCATACCAATATAGTTTTTATTTTAATATTCAAGTTTTCAAAGAGTTAGAGGAGCATATTGATAATGGTGGGTTAAATAACATTTAAATAATAAAAATGGTTAAATCATAACTTTAAATTTTCTTCTAAAATTGGTACAATATTCTTTTACTTAGTTCTGGTGAACATTTTTAGTAATTTTGTAAAAGAAACTGAATGAAAGTTACCGACTAAGCGAGGGTTAAATTGTGCTAAAGCCAATATTTACATACAGCCAAGTATAGTTTAAGGCAAGCATGCCATCCAAATAACAGACTAGGATTATACACAGACTGACTTGCTCTGTGCTGTGCTCCTGTGGTCTGCTTCCCTTTCACAGGTGCGAGTTTTATCAGAACAAGGGAGGCAATCCACTTATTGTACAATGCAAGGGAGGCAATCCACTTTTTGTACAATGCAAGGGAGGCAATCCACTATTGTACAATGCTAACATAGTGAATATACAAGCATGTGAGATAAAATATAAAGATAATGATGATATACAACAATATCTATTAATATTTACACCTAGTCTTTATATATTACATTATATTATTATAACCCACTGACTTTCATTTGGTTCTCAAAATGAGAGAGCAATATTAATTCAACAAGGGAGATAATCACAGGCAATAAAAAATATTTTTTACAAAAAACTTTAAAATTCTTTCGCTCGAAAATTCATTTTAATATTTTTACAAGGGATGATTTTAATTTAATTTTTAATTATTCACTAGGTGCTTTCCTAAAGATCCAAATTCTCAATTGTATTACATACTGGCACTTTATTCTGCGGATAACAGTTTTCCTGATAAGTTCAAATAGATTTTTATGAAATAAACAATGACGTGTTTTTTGGTTTATCTTCAAGTCGTTAAAACAAATAAACGAGAACTGAAGAATGGAATGAAAGAAAGATAGAAATTTGTCTATTTATTATAATTTTACAATATGTATACATAATCATTAATAATCATATTAAATAATTTTTTTACAATTTTTTTTTCAGGCTTTTTTTTTACAATTTTTTTTTGTATGTGGTACATTAAATTTGTCAGTTAAAGTGCATTTTTTTCTTTGAGGGAAGGTCTCTTGTCATCTCTGTTAATTAATGACATCATCAGCATGATCACATAGACAAGAGTTGTATGCCCTTCACTGATAAATACCCTAAGATTATTAACCAATCAACAGCATCCTCCACCTTGACTGCCACCACCTCCTGGTGATGTGAGGTTCGCGTTGGCAGGCGAGTGCTGGGGACCAATCTTTATACCATTTGCCTGAAGAATAGAAATATACCGAGTTACATCAGCAAGTCTCGATGACTGAGGTAGTGGGAGTAGGATCGTGACATATTTTAAGTAACAAATGTTTAGAGGTTGTGAGATACTTTAATGCAGCCAGCACATGAATTGTACTCTGAAATTTCCTTTTCACTCCCCTTTAAATCTTGAAAAGACTCATAACTTCTGATGCCCAAAGTGTGCAATTTCAAACAACATGATAATTTTCAATGTTATTCCAAATTACTTTACACATAATTCGAAATTGCTTTTACACATAAAAAGCATAAATCTAGCATTTATTTCATTTTAAAGACCATTTTCTTTTTAAATACTTATTTGATGGCATGTAAATTGTCTGACATGTAAGTTTTCCTGCCAGTCAGTCTGACTGGTCAGAAGGCTGAATCGAGAAACCTGAATCTCGACCCTACAACCACCAGATACCACCACCCCAAATAACCACCAGATACCACCATGTTGTAAAATAAACAAAGCACTCACCTCATTATTTATATCAAAGACACCATCTTGGATTTTTTGATAGATTTCTTTTGCTGTGTTAATAAAAGCCTGAAAATTAACGAATATGTTTTCACTTAATTCATTGTCTAATAATAAAATCAACGAAAATGTTTTCACTTAATTCATTGTCTAATAATAATAATAATAATAATAATCTCGTCATTTAACAAGGGTAGCAAATTAGGCCTGAGGCCTATTTTCAATTTGGCCCTTGGCACAGATCGTGCGAATGATTTCGATCATTACTGCAGGAAGAAACCGAAGAACTCGGGGGAAACCTGCCTGATCGGACGGGAGACCGAATATCCCTCTCACTTACAACGATAAAGTTCTTGCCCTGAGCTGGGATTGAACCCTCGTTTCATTGGTGAGAAGCCGCCTCTCTATCGCCACGGCTATAAAAATCAACGAATATGTTATCACTTCAATTCATTGTCTACTAGTAATATTTATGCCTACTGTAACTGGGTTGGGGTGTACGCTTTAGATTCTAAGATCTGGCATTCAGTCATGCATGATTTTGACCCCAAGCTTGTAAGTGACAAGGAGTAGGGTTGCCTATCTAGCCTCATCGGTTTTCTACAGGTCTTCCCACATTCAAACCATATTTTCCTACAAGATGTGTTTAACAGCGTTTGATTTCCATTAGCTAAAACATAACGCAGAATTTATCTCCCAGTCAACGAAGATGCTGCATTCATAAATTAAAATGCTTATTCAACAGTTGCATCATTAAAGGCTGACCAGTTACAATAAAATATTGAGGTTGAACATACTGCTTGTACCTTAAAGGGTTCATGGCGCCTGTATTATTATCAACAACAGGAGGAAGAGATGGGGTTTAACGTCCACTTGACACAAACTAGGTTATTTCGGGACTAACATATGGTTTCATTTTATTTCATTAATTCGCTTGAACGTAGAGGTCTCGAGCAGCGGGAGGAAACCGGAGGACCTGGATAAAACCCACCAGGTTGGAACGTACAACCATTCGGCCATTCATAGGAGAAAGCTGTATTATTATCAACAATATCTCTTACCTCCTCTACATTTGCAGCTGTTTTAGCAGAAGTTTCCATAAATATTAATCCATGTTCCCTGGCAAACGCTTCACCTTCTTCTTTTTTAACTTCTCTTCTGGCTTCTAGATCACTGAAACATGGGAATTTAATATTACAGATAGATTCTATATACACCGAGGATATCAACAAATAGAGATAGATCTAGCCTCGGCTGTATGACGGTAAGTGATATGTACCTACGCCTATACAATTTAGATGAGTCACTGGTTTACTTATTACGAAAACTTGCCGCTTTTATAAAAAAATTCTCACAATTGTTTCATTCAAAGAGTGAGTAGAATTTTCAGTGTAAACTTGTCCTTGTCCAAAGAAAATCGGATAAACTTGAAATAAAGATAGCTTCAGATTTTGAAATCTTTGTATGATAAAACACTCTTCAAATGCATAGTCACAGGCAACACCGTTGATAATGCGGGGACTTGAAAGTAGTTCCAATGGCGGACTTCGTCACACAGCTAAGGCTATATGTAGGGTACTGGAATCTGCTGAGGTTTGTCGAATGAAAGACACAGTGAGGATATCAAGTTTTACCCACCAATGACAAGGTGAAACCAGGCTCTCATCCTACACTACATTGTACTGCACTGGAAAATCCTAGTATCTCAATAGTTTTATTCCCAGGACATATGCCCCTGATTGTAAGATAGAATGATATATCTTACCTTTTGTTACCTATAAGCATTATAACCATATTAGAGAGATATCTTACCTTTTATTACCTATAAGCATTATAACCATATTAGAATTAGATATATCTTACCTTTTGTTACCTATAAGCATTATAACCATATTAGAATTAGAATGTTGACGTGCATCTTCTAACCAGGTGGTTAAATGATTAAATGTATCTCGTCTAAAATAAAACAAAAATATTTTAATTTTTTATCGTTTATATAATGGTTTATGGCCCAACAATTGTTCAATTCAGTAAGCCCTCCCAAGAATGAATGAATGAAATGGGGTTTAACGTCCTACGCTTAAGCACCGTACCTGGGCTAATTGAAGACGGGCATACGCCACAGTGTGCAATGAGGGAAATTTTGCCCGGGCAGCGGCGCTACGGCCTACTCTTATATCGAATTCCAACTGCCAAGGGATCTTTTACGTGCACTCCAATTTGTACACGGGACCTCGGTTTTTCGTCCCATCCGAACGACTAGGCAGCTGTCCTTGTCAGGCCCTCCTTCTGCATCACTGACAAGGGGAAATCACGCCGGAAAATCGAGATGAACTTTCTCGGCCAATGCAGGGATCGAACACTCAACCTCCAGGCTAGCGAACCAGGCCCTCCCAAGAGAAATAGCATTTATTATCCTACTCAGAAATAGCCCATGCCGTAGCCTACATCCTCCAAAAAGCCCAATCAAATCATTTAGAAGGCTGATATGTAGGTAATTTTACGAAACAAATAATTGGGCTTTCAATGACTGAGATATAAATGATATGTCACAGTGCAGGATATTCTTTGAACCATTTTTAATCGAAATGATATTTACATTTAAGCACATTTGCATCAACGGATTTACAATTTTATAAGATTTAATCCCGAAGGGTCCCCCAACTCTTTAAATGTATATAAAAAAATAAGCAATTACACATTGTATTTTTCATATTTCAAATACGATCAACATTCAACTGGACATGCATACATGTATTCTCTAGACAATAGAACATTGTTCTTTGACAGAATTGAAAGATGTCTTACTACAGTGTAGTAAACATGAGAAAAGAAATGAAGTGAAATAAAATGGGGTTTAATGTGCTACTGTACTGCTCCGAACTGGGCTAATGAAGACGCCATACAGTGTGCTACATCAAATTCCAACTGTCAAGGAATCTTTTATGTGCATGCATCACTGACAAAGGGAAACCATGCTGAAAGATCTGGATGAATTTTCTCAGCCAATTCAGGGATCGAACAAGTAAACAAGAGAATTAATTTTGTAGATAACTTACCGAGTAATATCATAAACTAAGAGTGCCCCAGCAGCACCTCTATAGTAGGATCTGGTGATAGATCGAAATGATTCTTGACCTGCCTGAAATAAAACAATATATTTACATCAATCAGTTTATAATTAACTTAATCATAATTAACCTCTATCCTGTAACAAGAGAGAGAGGTGGAGAGAGAGAAATGAGGTTAAATGTCCACTCACACAAACCTAGGTCATTTCGGGACTAAGACACGGTTCAATTTTATTTCAAAAATTCGTTTGCATAGATTATTTAGCAGTGAGAGGTAACCAGAGAACCCTGAAAAAACCCACATGGCTGGACAGGACAATCCTACTTCTTGTCACTTACAACCCGGAAATGAAACCAAGCCATTTTAATCAATGACATTTAATTTAATTTAAATTTCACTCCTTGATTGGATTCCAAGGTCTTACGCTCCCTTGCTACTTTCTTATGGCTTTGCATTTATAACACAGAAAACCCTAAATAGCCAATAGGTTCTTATTACGCTCCTTCAAAAAGACCGTAAATTGAATATTGAGAATTTTATAATCGTATTTGACATAGTTTACTAGAGAATAGTTTGTGACATGTAAAATGTTTAGATGGTTGAATAAATACAAGTCAATCATAATCATTTAAACATTAAGAAAAAAACCCAACCAACTGTCACATTAAACGTGTGTGGTAACAGATGTGGAGATTACACTGACGTCGACGGAAACAGATGGGAAATATTACAGATACTAGAAGCACCATTATATATGTATGGTGGCCCACAGGACAGGATTGATATTACACACATTTTTTAATGTTATAGTATAAGATATCATTTTCATAACATTATCAGCATCTAATTTCACAATAAATAAGCTTATAATGATTTGTGAATATGTTACTGTCATGTAAAACCTAGGAGCCTTGAGTGAGGTATTGACTTATCAATGTTACTCTTCTTCTAGACAATATTTAATTCTTCACGAATCAGATTATTTAATGAAGACAACATAAACGAAATATCACTGATTGGATTCAAAGTTACTCAATAGAAGGTTTGATTTCTCTTGAACTTAGTACATCTTATGAAGCCTTTCACATACATGTAATACCCTGCATAGTGCATATCTCAGCAGCAATGTCGATTGGGTACAAACTCAGCTGGGGAGCCTATCGGATTTCTTGATCATCGTGAATACCAAGTCTTGCGCTTTGCAGCTAAAATGTGTACCTGTGACAATCAAGCTGCAAAGTTCAAGGTTCGTTCAATATCAAGGTTTCCCTGGAGGTTGTCATGTTTGATTTGAGTGTGTTTGTGTAACAACCTCTAATTGGATGCTACATGTTCACATGTTTTCCGTAAAGGGAGATAACGCAGCTTTAAAATTGGGAATAGCATAGCAGTGTAGCAACGTCTAGATTCTTGATGTTGTGAAACTTGCAGTCGTTGCTTCAGGAACATGCATATCCTTATAAATACTCAAGTACTGAATGCAGCTGGATCAAATTTGGGCGTTATTCAAACCCAGGAGTCTATGCAAAGACAAGAATAAAGATGAAATTTGAAATATGAAACTTACTGTATCCCAGATCTGTAGTTTTATCTGTTTTCCGTCAATTGTAATCATACGTGCACCAAATTCTACACCTGTAGTTTAAAACAAAATACACAACCGATGAATATTATTTCACCTTCTGTTTCATATAACAAAATTAATGGAATTTTCATAAAACTGTCAACAAAATTTGCATATCAAAAATCTCAATATTTGATCAACCACCTTTTTCGATTGCCTCACTTCCCTTTTTCATATAAAATAAAAGCATCAGCAATGAAAATGAAAATTTTGGAGGGTTTTCTTATGTAAAGAAGGCAAATATTCTTGGGTTTAGGTCAAAATAAAGTATTTATTGGGTTGATTGGATATCATATTTCAATAAATGAGGCTCTATTATTATACTGCATTTATTTAAAATTTTGTTTTGAAAGATTCTGGTAAGCCAAAGTGGATTTGTTTACTAAGTTTACTTTTATTTTGGGTTACTATGACAAACAATATATGACATTTCAACTCTGACTATATATATATACAGTGCATGGAAGTTGTTCTAGTTTGACTTTGCTATCACCCCATCACTTTTTGGGCCAATACTAACGACTAAATGCACCCCAGATTTGAGAGGAGCAGTCACTGTAATTTGTAACCGTGGAAATATAGCATAATAATTTACCTATAGTAAGATCATGAACAGGTTGAAATCTTTTATCTGTAAATTGTAACAGTAGACATGATTTACCCACACCTGCAAATATACAAATATTCATCATTAATAATAGAGAGAGAGAGTGAGAGAGAGAGAGCGAGAGATGGGTTTTAATGTCCAGTCAATTCAAACTAGGTCATTTTTGGTTTAGCATATGGTTTAATTTTATTTCAATACATGTAATTCACTGGTGCGAAGGGGTCTTTAGCAGTGGGAGGAAACCAGATTAATCATTAATAATAGTTAAAATACATTCATGTTTAACATCCTACTTTTCTTCACCAACCTGTTTGATGAAGTTGTGCCTACGCGATACTTGTACTATGTGAGAGAAATTGAGTCCTCCAAATTCCAACTGCCAAGGGATCTTTTATGTGTTCGCAACCATGTATACTAGACCGTTCACGTTACATGTATGTACTGTTAACACATAAATTGATCATAACATTTCGAAAAAAATCTATCTTTTTACACAGATTCTCATGTCATTTCTTTTCATTTACTGTACATGTACATAGTACAGTATAATGCCACTTTCGGATCATTTGAGTATTATAATGATATCATATTTTGAACAAAAAGAGAAAACATTTCTTCTAGAAATCATAATATATACCGGTAACTCGTTATTAATTGGTTACAAACAGTGAAGCCAGTCCCAACAAGTCAATTTTATAGTTTATCGAGAGCATGTATCTATTTTTGTGATGTGTATTATAACAGATTAAGGACAAGGAGTTGTTGTGATGACAGTAAAACCTACTTCATCTATTTATATATTTTATTACTTCTTATTACGTGATCATAATCTTTAATTACCATATAAAAACTCGTTTTATATCCTCAACTTTTCCTCAACATAAACAGCATGTTTTCATAGCTTATCATAAATTTACCACATAATATATGTAAACGAAGATAACAACTTTATTTATGATCTCAGATGTTGTCACAATTCAATTTAAAGCAGAGGGGGGTTTAAATGTTGACAGTTGTCATACACCACTGAAATTCTCATACTAAACTTAGGCTGTCTGTCTACAGTTAGCTCCGTCTGAGAACAGACAGTGTGACACTAATTACTACAAATGTACATGTAGTTGTCCGACATTCTAAATCAATGATTTTAGGCGAAAACATTAATCATCAAGCATACTTTGAGAATTTTGTTAAGTAAGCTTATTCATTTTGCTTCCATTTAATAAAATCGAAATACTTTATGTAGTCTTTGTGCGTATGATAGATGTGAAATGAAGTGGAACCACATTACAAAAACAATACCGGTATACTAATTTTTCGATATGGCGGCCATTTTCCCCTATCTCCTTTATAAATATTAATAATGAAAAGTAAATGTTATCAAAAATTTATTGTTAAGACTTCAGGTCAACAACTAACTAGCAGATTTCTGATTAATCAACTGATTCATTCAACAATTAGACAACCAACCATAAGAGCTATTGTATAATTACAAGTTCCTTTGTTACCTATCTAACTGACCAATCATAACATCTGTTATAAGTTATTTCTTTGTATGAATGATTTAATTAACCAATGGCAGGTGTTTTTCCAAGTAAACCTGCAGGTCAAAATGTTAATTAGTTGATTATTGTTTTTTGCGTATGTGCGATAATTACTGATAAAATCCTTTGATGTACGTGTAGTTAAGGTTAAACTTAAAGCACCTATAATGATTAATCTCCGAGTGTATTGATATCGGTGTTCATGTAAAACCCTAAAGCTGCAATTTTTGATATATAATAATCATAAATCTATTGTGAAATGTTTACCTACAAGTGATCAAAGTAGAAAAGATCAGTTTAATCCCCAGATTAGGATTAGGAAGTGACCAAAGAACAGTCTTTTATCAATAATCTATGAAATCCTTATAATACATACAGAAATAGATTTCACTAAAAATAAACACACTTGCATGGATATACGACTTCTGAATTTTATTAACATGCTTGATAACGATACCTGTATGTATATTGAAATGTAGCATGTTAATAAAATTCAGAAGTAGTATATCCATACAAGTTTGTTTATTTTTAATAATCTATGAATAATACTAGATATTTTGTAATATCAGCAATCTTATCTTACAATTATCATTCTACATAATTTGTGGAAAAAATGACAAAACAAGCTACCCTGGTATTGAATTTCAGTTGAAAGAGATGTTTTAAACATTTTGGCTGGTGTAGTACATCATGTAATATATGATAATATCTACATGTATGTTGCTATAAATAAAATATAACTAATTAATTACCAACTACAAACAATCCAAAACATAAGACAAAATTCGAAGTCCTAAAAAACAGTATAAATATGATAAAGATTAACTTTTATGATAGGTCAGTGGAGGAGAACTGCACATCACACGGATAACCCTGACAAGACAAACCTACAGACAGATTAGGCAGATATTACACCAGGTTTTGTCTGTCTGTCATGCAATATTTCAGAATGTGTAATGCCGTGAACTACAGGTACAAAACTGTATAACAACAATAAGTGACAATTATAGAAGTATATCCCTGGTCATATGAAGACCTAGCAAATAGCATACTCAGCGCAGCGTTTTGTTTGATTAGCGGTACATTGTTGTTTTAAATTTTGATTGGTCAGTAGTCCGTCTATCAACCAATCATTAGCAGCCCTACAAAGGCTTTACATTTAAACGACTGCCAGTATTGGACCAAATTTGTTTACATAACGTAACGTTATGGCTCACGATTTTATTATGACTAATTAACCAGTGCATAGAAGAATACTGCAGTAAAACTAATTGTGTGACAAATGAGGCTATCAAGTCGAATGAAATGTAAATAATGCTGTTCGGAAACGAACATACTTTCACTGTTTTTAATACCTTAAATCACTGTCCAAAGGTTTAGGGAAGACCCAGAATAAACGAAGTACTGTCATGTTGCTGTACTTGAGTGATAGCTTTCATTGAACGATAAGAATAGACACATTCCCGCATAAGTTCAAGAAACAGACGCTATTCCAGCAATGGCTAGAGAGGGATTTCTTGGGCCATTGCTTCATGAATATGAGCGAATAGGTGATGATATTTATATAATAGAAGTATATGTGTAGTGGTATGAAGAACTGAAGGTATGAATAGCAAGGACCAAGATGATGATTAGATACAATATTGTCAATATGTGTGTATAGCCAGCTACCTAAATATTGATTTTCTCTTCTGTCTATTTATAGTAACTATTATAACAAACAATACCTCAATAACACAGTCAGCAATGTGTTGATGGCAATAAAGAAATTAACAGTTTATTTGGCATATTTGTACTTAAAAAAACATAAACAGAAGCTCTCACTCATCTTCTTCCATTGTGTTTATCGTTCGCTTCTACCGATGGTGACATCACACACAAAATGTCTTTATTTTATTAGACTTAATGCATTCACAGGGTTGAGAAGACAGCCCTATCACCAAGCCACATACCGCCCGCACCGGAGATGACCAGTCAGTTAGAACTCCACAGCGTAAAACTCTAAGACAACTAGGCCTTTACAACCCACCTCTCTTTCATCTACTTGGCATTGGAACTGTATACCAAAAGTAAGTCAAATCTGTTTCCATGGAAACACAAAAATTCTAAAAATCTTATCAACAAATTTAAATCCAGAAATTGTATACCAAAAGTAAATCAAATCTGTCTCCATGGAAACACAAAAATCCTAAAAATAAATCCAGAGACGAAAACCTTTTCAATCCTTCTCACTTCTTGAGGTCCGTGTACAATAGCCCAGTACCCGATATATAAATGTAACAGTACATACATTATTCAATATTGTTGTATTATGAGTCTTGAAGATAACAATATTAGCTTACACCTACATGTAGATACCAGAAAGATTGTGTATACATGTATATTGGAAAAGACCAGAGAGAGAGAGAGAGAGACAGGATTTAACCCCACTCAACACAACTAGGTCATTTCGGGACTAACATAATATGGTTTAATTTTATTTCAAAAACTAGCTTGCGCGTATGGGTCTTTAGCAGTCGGGGGAAACCGGAGTGCCTGGAGGAAACCCCCGAGGTTGAGAAGGTGCCCCTATCTCCATGCCACATACGCTCATACCAGGGCTCGAATTTCGAAACCACAGACGCAAGCCAGAGGTGGCCGGCCAGCTAGAGGTCGAAGCGCGTCACTCTGGACAAATAGGCCATCCCACCCTCCCTGGAAAAGACGAGCTTCAATTCAGTGCGACACACACATCCCTGCACTTATCAGTCACAATTCTTTCCTAATAATTCAGTGCTAGTATTGACTTGAACTTGAAGGTTGAAATACTGTCAAGGCCCAAGGGACACTTCTGATCTAGTAGCCTTTTCAATTCTTTTTCTATTGATTTCAGTTGTAGAGTTAAAAAAACGAGAACGAGAACTGATTTATTTGTGAAATTAAATTGTTTGAATGAGGATTCTAACCATGCCGATTCTAACCATTATTCGGGTAAATAAAAGAATTCTATGTGAATGGGCAGGATTTTAAAACCTATAAAATGTTACATATTGAAGCTGAACAGAGTTAAATTGTAAAATAATAGATTTACCTGTATGTAAGTGGTAATATTCGGCCCAGGACTTGCTTTCAATTTAAAGAATAGATCCCAAATTGATTTATTTATGGTCTTTTACATACAATGTATAAGAAACCTTGGTTTCAAATAACTACTGGTACATGTACATGTACATCCAAAATACCAGTCTTCATTAGCCCTACATGTATCTGAGCACAACAGTGGGATGTTAAACCTAATTTCATTTCCTTCCAAAATGACTGTAATTGTTGTACAAGAATGACATTAATCTTGTTCATGTTACATCAGGACTACTAAACATCCAAGCAACACAAAATCTGCCTGATAAATTTTCTTTTACAAAATGTTTTTTTACACTCTTTTCTGGATGAAAACTACATTGTACATTTAATAAATCAACATTTCTTTTACCATTTAATAAATTTAATTAATGTTAGTTCTAGTTTAAAATAATTGTCGGCTACCAAGTCTCACAGCAGCGACATTGCCTACTCTTTATTCGAACTGTCACGGTTTCTATTATGTATACACAGACATCGTTTTATCGCCACATCCGAAAGACTATAGATATGCCGTTCCCTTCCAGTCTTCTGTACTATATATGTACATCACTGACAAGAGGGAGGGGGGGAACCACACTGCCAAGGGGGAGGCGGGAACCACACTGACAAGAGGGAGGGGGGACCACACTGTATAATCCTGATGAACTATCTCAGCCAAATACAAGTATTGAACACGGGACCTACATGTTAGCGTGCTGACAGCCTACTCACTGAGCCAATGTGATTCCCAGATACATGTAGGAGTAAGAGGTATAAACCCTTCGTGAATAAAACATTGGCCTACATATACCAGTTATTGAACTCCCCTGTACAATTGCGAATTAGTTTAATAATTTAAATAGTAAAATCAATATAATATTCATGGTGTTCAAATTATGATTGAATTTAAAGGAGTGGTTACCGTTATAAACATGTGGACAATGACTTTACTATCATAATCAATTAGATTAACCATACATGTATTCAAATATACAGACTGGGTAGTAAAAGACTAGTAGTAATACCTACATGTACAGACTGGGTAGTACAAGACTACTAGTAATAGCAGATGGTTAAATGTGTAAGATCATGGAGCACCTGTCATAGATTTTGTTAAAGACAATTTATCAATGCAGGGATCGAACAATGAAGACAGACGTGATTCACCTTGCTATGTGACCGAAATTTGTCTGAAAAGTATCACTATTCCAATTGTCAATGTTTTGTGCAAGTCATTACGGCTGCGAGTAGTGCAAGGCCTCAGATTGTTTGTCTCATCTTATCTCCGTCAATATCGTTGATCATCTGCCACCATTATACTGATTGACTGGTGAATTCTTCTCTCATAGTTTTAAAAAAAACCTATTAGGGTCATTTTATTGCAAGATCTGTGTAATAATCCTGTATCAAGAACTCCTATTCATCACAGAAAACTGGAATAATACCTACGGCAAACAGGTGTCACTTATTCAATATAAGTTATTGCCCTTTTGATCAACAAACTCTAATAAAATACTTGAAACTTCCACAATAAAATCAATTGCCAGAAAATAATGACACAATCGAAATTACTAAAACAACTTTTACGTCACCTGGTTTTGGTCTCAAACAAACTGTCCTCCGCAATAGTACTACTAGTATTAGTCCAAGTTTTGTGAAAGTATCTCGGATTAAAAATGACACATCAGTATAATTTTGTATAATAATAATGATTATATTGCAACATTTAGTGTCTCCAAATGGCGGTGGATAAATTGCCGAAATGGTTAACATGTGCATGCCGTCTATAAAAGTTGAGTGTGCCTGCGCATACACTTAAAAATGTATCTGCAGGGTTATACTCAAAAGGAGAGTATTCAATTGCTGGGTATATAGTATGATTGTGTATGTGTGTGTGGGGGGGGGGGCTTACGAAAGCTTCTTGGGTTGGACTTGGCAGAAGAAGGAATTACAAATAATTTTTGGTACCTTTTTTATTATGGTTTCTAAATTGTATTAATGTATTATAGATTACTTTAAATAATAAAGATTATGATTTTTACATTGTATAGATGCCTTTGGGCTTCAAACAACTTCATTATATCTATTTGCGCAGCCAGGTTGTTATTTGTTAAACTTAACTTCCGGTATAATTCGGAAACTACTAACAGAGAGTTGTTTCCCTTGATGATGACAAGATATCCATGCACCGTAACTAATTCTTTATTTTACATGATTAACATGACAATAATAATTTTTTTTGAAAATTTATAAAATTCTTTTTTTTAAAAAAATTTGCCTGCAAATTATTTTTTTAGAGCAACTGTGCCTGCGCATGTGCACAAAAATATCGATGCTTGTCATTGTGTCATCTGCCGTGGTTTCGGTTATCTGGTTGTAAATGTCAAGGAGTTACCCTGATTTCCTCGCACTGCTAAAGACCCCTACATGCAAGTGAATTATTGAAATAAAACTGAATCATGTGTTAGTCTTGGTGTCAAGTGGATGTAAAATCGGCTTTTTCGAAATTTGGTCAGAGAAATCCCATGCAAAGGAATGGTTGCTCCTCATAAGTTTTCCCATCTCTCTCCCACAATGCACATTGTTTTCCAAATTGGCGATTCATGTATTGTCTTGACCGATCAAAACTTCCAATTTTATCTGGTCTTTTGATGATCAGTCAGTGTCTCTAAAAATAACCCTGATCTCAGTCTGACAGCAGTTCAATATAAATTATAAATAGCCGATTTAGATTACTCGACTATTTGTTCATAATTTCTTAATGCATTACCCTCCGCACCTGATCTGCTGAACCAGATACATTCAGCCAAATTAATAATTTGATGGGATTTGAATAGAAGCCATTTGATTTGTTTGTACTGACTGTGTATGTATTGCTGTGACTATATTTAGAACAAAAAAACATCAAGAAACCAGACAGTAATTGACATAAATAAATAAGCATAAGAATAAGCTACAATGATATAACAATTTTTTATCGATAAAATTCGTTATTGTTCAAGTTATTGTGACGAAAACAGCAATATAATTCACCAGTCTTTTATCATGCATTCATTATAAATCGCCATTTTGGAACCGTGTACTGTGAATATCGATGTTTGTGTCGAAATAAAAGCTGAACATATTTTCAGTCGGGTGGGGAAAACGATAGATATGAAATATAAATGGCCGATCTTCGAAATCGCAAAATAACGTAGATTATACATACCTGTATCCCCAATAATAATATACTTGAACAGATAGGCGTACGACATTTTGCGATGTGTAAAATTTTCTAATGTTGGTGATGTCAACGCTGCGTGACGTCACTTATTGACCCCGGAAGTTTTTGTTGATCATGTGATCGTCGGTGTCACAGGTCGTTAAAGGCGCCATATTGAAACAATTTCTTTTGATGTTGTGTTCTGACATGTCTGTTTGTCACACGTTTTCCTCGATGAAATTTCATAGTTTTTAATTGTTCAGTTTCAAGGATATCTCGAGATAATATTTAGATGACAGATTATTCATCGTGATTTTGTTTCATAAGGATACAATGTGCACAAATAGTTGTTCAAAATGTTTGTTTACATAAAATATTTTTTTATTTTATAATTAATTTTCTATCTATCATTCTAAGACTATTAATTGAACTCATAACAACATCATCAGTCAAACCATTAAGGCATTATTATACCATTCATTCTTCGAGTTGAATTTTGCTTAGTCAAAATTATTTTGAGAGGTTTCAACCAGTATGATTTTTATGCTTGAACAATTGCTTGTCGAAATAAAGGAAATGGTTGTTATTTAATTTTTTGTTTCGAAATAAAAAAAAAAAATTGAAAATAAAAAAAAGGCAGTGGATATTTAACCGTAAATGGCACTTTACTCTATTTACTATTTCGCCGTAACTTCCGTTTGACATGCGCAGTTCTCCGATCCGTGGACTTCGCAGTTTTCAGCAGTTTTCGCTTTTGCAATGATGCCTAACCCTAACCCATGACCCTACCCCTACCCCTACCCCAAAACCAAAACCTAACCCAAACCCTTACCCTAACCATAACCCCCTTTCGTTCTTTGTTTAACCTTACTACTTTCACCGTTTCTTATATAGGACGGAATAGCCATACTTGGATTTCCATGGTAGAACCCAGAGAATTAGTTTTAAAAGAAAATAAAATAATAAATGTAAATTGTAGAAAATTATTCTATTTCGGTCAAGGGCTCATTTCTGTGGATTTTGGTTTTTAATTTAAGTACCAAGACGGTCAGTGGTTTACGTTTTTTCCCGTAAAACCGTGCTTCTTCGCCAAACTTGAAAGACGAAGTTACCGTTCTTTTGGAATATATCAACTGCGCATGTCCAACGGAAGTGTGGCACAACTGCGCATGTGGAACGGAAGTTGATATTTAACCAATCACACATGATGTATATATACGTCATTGCAATTTACGGTACAATAGCGTTAGTAAATAGGGTACCATTTACGGCTATATATCCACTACGTAAAAAAATCCCCTCATTTATCTATGAATTTTAAACACAATACACAGTGTTGGCAGCTGCCTATTTAGCATGCTGTGAACTACATAATTATAGGCCTACCGGGCTACCTATCAAAACTGTTGATGTCATGAATATGGAAGCTAGTACCGGTAATTCCTAATTAAGACGGCTTGCTCTGTAGACCCTGTGTTCGATTCTCCATTCCTTGTTTTGGCTGAGAAAGCTCATCAGGATTTTGCATTTTTTTCCCCCTTGTCAGTGGTGCAGGATAGAGGTCTTGGCCAGGGACAACGTACATGTATATACTTAGTCGATCTGAGGGCCTGTGTACAAATTGGCATGTAGCCTACTACATAAAAGATCACTTGTCAGTTGGAATTTGATATAAGAGTAGGCTGTGGCACTGCTGTCGAGGCAAAATGTCCCTCATACCACACCGTATGGCGTATGCCTGCCTCCATTAGCCCAGTGGAAGCAGAACAGTTGGCTATTAAACCCCATGTTATTTGTCAAGTAGATCTAATAGATATGTTATAAACATGTTAGTAACTAAGTAGGACATCTGGTCACGATTTAGAGTGAAAGAATTTCTAGTTTTGTTACTTTAAAAGCTGCTTATTATTATAATATTAAATTTTTATTTAAGGTTGAAGATATTTATTAAACTTGTTATATAAACAACAACAATAGATATCAGAATTTAACAGCCATCATGCAATCACTGGATGTATGTAAGAAAACGTCTGGTAAGATCTGGCATCGTAAGCCAGTACCGTCCAGTGACAATGGGTGAGTACAAGACTCTTCATTATTTACCAGTAAAAGGTCAAATGTACACGTACACATGTACAGTGCAATTTGATTTGTATAGTGTTTCAAGTTCAATTTGTTACTGTGGCTAAGTGGGTAAGACGCTGGCTCACAAGCCTGGAGGTGACAATTTTGATTTCTGCATTGACCGAGAAAGTTCATAAGAATTTTCTGATGTTGTTTCACCTTCATTGATGCAGGACAGAGGACCTGACAAAGACAGCTGTCTAGTTGTTTGGATGGAACAATAAACCGAGTTCACCTGGCATTGTATGCCATTGGTATTAGAATTCGCTGTAAGGATGTTAAATTCTTTTCAGATTTTTTGTGAAGCATTGGGGTCATTAGAGGACATTCCCTGATGATTCTCAGGGTTCTGGGACTTTTTATTCGTGAGTTATCCCCTCTGTGCTGAACACGTTATAAACATGATTTAGTCAACGGTAGTAAGATCTGTGTATATGTTTCAGGTTACTAGTTAAGATCAGTAGTAATATATCTGGAGCTATGACATCACCAGGTAGATCGGTACGATTTCTACATGCTACGTTTAATAAAACCGGTGATATATTTCTAGCCGGTGATCATCAAGGTCATATTTACATGTTTGATCTCGATAGAAACAGGTTCGTATAATTCTACATTTATTAAACAAATGTTTTTGTTGTTGCCCTTCACTCCTTTTTGTCTTCACGTCAATTTATGCCTAGGTCATTTTTTGCCTCGAAATGCACGATCCCTGAATTTGCCGAGAAAGTTCATCAAGATTTTACGGTGTAGTTTCCCTTGTAAGCGATGCAGAACGGAGGGACGCTGTATAGCGTATACCCTTCTTCATTACCCTGGTTTGGAGCAGAACAGTAGGATGTTTCTATTGATTTCATTAGTCATTAACCCAGTAGGAGCAGAAGAGCTGGACTTTAAACCCCATTTCATTTGATTGGTCATTGGACTGTTCATTTAAAGATTGTAATTCAGGGTTTTTGTATAAATCCTTGTAAACTATGATGTTATGAAAGCTGATATAAGTTGATATATTTTGATATAAGTTGATATATTTTACTACAGGTTTAATTTAGTCGAGAAGATGGGTGTACCGTGTACAGCTTTATGTTTTAATACAGCGAGAAGATCCGAGTTTCTAGTAGCAATGGCCGATTATACTTTACAATGTTACGATACAGGTAAATAGAAACACACTTTATCAATAGTTACCTCCCTTCTATGTGACAAGGAGTAGGATCGCCTGTCCTTGTGAGTTTTCTATAATATTCAGGAGGTTGTATGGCTGAATGGTAAGCAAGTGCGCGCTGTATAATGAAACCTGTCATTGAGTCAACTGGTGTGGTTTCGATTCCCTGTTTGACGTGACAAGGAGTGGGCTTGTTTGTTCTACAGTTCTTCAGGCTTCCTCCAACTTCTAAAGACCCCTATGTGCAAGCAAATTATTGAAATAAAATTGGATTATTTTACTACCCGGTAGTTTGTGTAATTCTGTTATATTATAGGTGGGGGGGTTGGGATGGCCTAGTGGTGTAGAGTGCTGTGCTTCGACCTCTAGCTGGCCGGCCACCTCTGGCTTGCGGCTGTGGTTTCGAGCCCTGGTGTGAGCGTATGTGGCATGGAGATAGGGGCGCCTTCTCAACCTCTTGGTTTTCCTCTGGGAACTCCGGTTTCCTCCCACTGCTAAAGTCCCCTACACACAAGTGAATTATTGAAATAAAATTAAACTATATGATAGTCCCGAAATGAGCTAGTTGTGTCGAGTGTACGTTAAACCCCATTTCTCTCTCTCTCTTGTTGTTATATATTTGAGATAGTAATAGTATTATAACCAAGTCTTGTTATATATTTCAGATAGTAAATCTATTATAGCAGTAATGAGAGGCCATACAACTGCTATACATTCTATATCCGTCCATGCGTCGGGACGTTACGCAATATCAACATCATCTGAGATAGCTTTACTCTGGGATCTCGAGACTTTTACACTACAGAAAAAACTTACAAATAAAGAGGACATTGGTTTATTGAAGGTATGTATCAACAGGAGTTTCCTCCCTTTATAGAAACATTTAATTGAGGACGGTAGAATATCAGTCTGGAACGCCACGAATTAACAGAATTGCAAGTGAATCAGATTTCTTGGCAATTTTTTCCCTCATAGCATCCTGTATGGCGTGTCCCCTTCTTCATTAGCCCAGGGGGGTTGGTATGGCCTAGAGGTCTAGAGTGCCGCACTTCGACCTCTAGCTGGCCTGCCACCTCTGGCTTGCGGCTGTGGTTTTGAGCCCTGGTGTGAGCATATGTGGCATGAAAATAGGGGTGCCTTCTCAACCTTGTGGGTTTCCTTTGGACACTCCGGTTTCCTCCCACTGCTCAAGACCCCTATGAGCAGGCGAATTATTGAAATAGAATTAAACCATGTTAGTCCCGAAATGACCTAGTTGTGTTGAGTGGACGTTAAACCCCATTTCTCTCTCTCTCATTAGCCCGGTCAGAGCAAAACAGTAGGACGTTAAATTTGATTTCATGATAAATGTATTTCGAAATTAATTGATTGGTTTTGTATTTCAGGTATTTTTCCTATCGTTAAGTAATCCTATTATATAACTTGTTTCAGGTGTTTTTCTTGCCGTTAAGTAATACTATTATAACTTGTTTTCGTGACGATTCTATATTTGCGTGGGAATCTGAAACGTTAGATTGTAAATATCAGTTGCCGGTAGCAGACGGAGAGAAACCACATTATAAAGTCTTCGCGGCTACCAGGTAAGTTAAACATAAGGCCATAATTAAAAGATTGTTTGTTTGCCCAAACGCCACCTACCCCAAAAAAAAGCTGCCTACTCAAATTCTTTTATTGCTGTTTTTTAAGGATTTTTTTTTTTTTAACAGCATTATTTTTACGGTTGACAATGACACCCAAACTTGAAATTGTCGGTCGGGAGATTAAACAGCCACTGTCATGTCTATACATATTACACCAAACTCAACACGTGATTTTGTAAAATCCCGTTATTTATCGTCAAAGTCTGGAACCCCCCCAAAAAAAGGAATTTGCCTATCTACCTACCCATACCTAATCATCATGAGTCAGGTTTATGCAAACTGAAATATTTTTGACCCCGGCCTAACCTGAAATGTTAGTTTGACTATCCTACAATCCGGAAGTAATTAAGTATGTCTGCTTTACAAAATAATGATTGTAAAAAAAACTGGATGACTGTCTTTCAATTTCACCAGACATGATGGATAACAACAATTTCGTTCTTTTTAAACATTGAATATAAATAACATCATTTACAATCATATTACATATATCAGGGTTACTTGTCCAGAAAAAATAATTTTGATGTTCACGTCAGAACAACTCAATCTTTTGAGGTGAAATTTTGAGACAAGGTTAATACACCTATTTTGGCGCTTAAACATCATAATTAATATCGTATTTTGTTTTGTGTATTTTAAAATAAATGTCGTATTATTATGTTTTGTGTATTTTAAATTTAATATCTAATTTTTTTTAGTATATTTTAAATTTAATATCTGATTTTTGTATTGTGTATGTTAAAATTAATATCTGATTTTGTTTTGTGTATTTGTAGAGATGGTAGAATATTAGCAGCAGGAGGTAAATCACGATATATACATCTCTGGTCGTTAGATACACGACGTATATTACATATTATAGAATTACCTAATAAGGTAACCAGTGTTAAACAGGTAGAATTTTTACCTGACAGTTTTCATACAGGTGTTGATCAGGTAAGTCATTTCATACAGGTAATCTTCTTCTAGGGTGGATGGCCGAAAGGTTAGCATGTGTATGCTGTATCATACGGTTGGTGTATAGCAGGTTTCGATTCCCTGGTTGTACATGTCATTGAGTAGGGTCGCCTGTTCAAACTCGTGGGTTTTCTATGGGTCCTTCGGTTTCCTCCCACTATTAAAGATCTCTATGCCATGTGTTAGTCCCGAAATGACTTAGTTTGTGTTGAGTGAGGTTGTTAAACCCCTCTCTCTCTCACGGTCATGTAAAGGAGTAGGGTCCCCTGACCAACCTCGTGGGTTTTCTCCTACTACTAAAATTTTATATGACATGTGTTAGTCTCGAAATGACCTAGTTTGTCTGAGTGGGGTCATTACCCCCCCCCCCCCCCCCTCTCTATCTATCTCCTTCTCTCTCTCTCTCTCTCGGTTTCGATTCCACACTAATCTGTGCCTGATATTGCCAGTGACAGGTGCCTTATTTCCAGGCTTGTCTATATTGTATATATATATTATTACAGGTATTAGGAGTTCTGTGTCAGGATGGTATAATGAGGTTTATTAATATCGATACATGTAAACTATTATTTGATATCGGTACCATAGATAATAAAGTTTATAATAGTACAATTAGTCCAGCAGCTCGTCATATTGTATGTAATATGGAAGATGGCAGCGTACACGTTTATAGCGTAGCAGCTCTTTCAGCAGAGTTAAATAAGGTATGTTGTATAGTCCACGTGTATAAAGGGTTGCAAAATTATATAGTCAGTGATTACAGCTGAAGAATGGACTAATTAGAGGTAAATGATTATCATTTAGATTGGACTGTTTGCATAATAATTCACTGAGCATAATTAGCCTCCTGCTCAGTTAGTGAACACACACACGACAACAGTTATTATGTGATGTGTATTAAATTGATATCAGTGTAAATGCTCCTATTACCCATATATTTTGTTGCCTGTCAACCTATGTTTATGTTATTTTAGCCCCCTGCTCCGTTAGTAAAAGTTGTAACGGGTAATAAGATGTGTGATACGATATCTACGACTGGTGGTAGCGAGAAGACGGCGGAGAATCGTACGATTGATAACACAACACGATCTCATTCATCATATCATTCGTCACGTAAATCAACAAATATTACCCAGGAGTCAACACAGGTGAGAATAGACATTTCTCTAAATCAATTTTAAAAGTGTATTATGTGTGATTTAATTGTCGAGAGCGAGACATCAGGTAATATATTGTAACAACAAGAGAACCGTGAGGTCCGAGTGTTTTTACAATTTATTACGCAATTTCTAAGCTCGAGACGATTAAACTACTTGAAATACAGACACTCTGTACGTGCGTTTACAGTGAAAAACGTCATGCCAGTCTTATATTTTTATAATGTACGCTTAGCAAGTTGCCCGTACATTATTTGAAATAATGGTATGCCAATATCAAAGGATGACGTCACATCTGTATTTTATGATTATATAAGAGAGCTAAATCTGACCTGCAGGTTTTTATTTAGACAATTATTCACATGACAAGCTTGGTTACCAAGTGCATGTTTTATCCCGAGTAGGGTTTGCCTGTCCATCCTTGTAGGTTATCTCTGAGTCATCTGGTTTTCTCCCACTGCTAATTTTTAAGACCCCTACGCGCATACAAATAATTGAAATAAGATTGAACCTTGTGTTAATCAGTAAATGACCTAGTTTGTGTCGAGTGGACGTTAACACCTTGTTAATGGCAATTGAATTCAACATTTAAGTCTTGTCTGTTCGTCCAACTTACAGATTTTGTTGTACAGTTTTTGTTGGTAGTGTTTCAAATTATCAGGGATGATTCATTTGGTTGTTTTAACAGGTTTTTGTACACCACAATTTTCTTGTGGATGTATTATGGCTGGTGCAGATCAGATGCAACTTCTTGGTAATAGATTTTTTCCAGTCCGATATGAATCTGGAGCATTGAGATAATGAGGAAGTGCCCTACTAATTTTCCTCGTTCTCTTGTCATCTACTGCAAGGGGGGTTGGGATGGCCAAATGGTCTAGAGTGTCGCGCTTCGATCTTTAGCTGGCCGGTCACCTCTGGCTTGCGGCTGTGGTTTCGAGCCCTGGTGTGAGCGTATGTGACATGGAGATAGGGGCGCCTTCTCAACCTCGTGTGTTTCCTCCGGGCACTCCGGTTTCCTCCCACGGCTAAAGACCCCTACGCGCAAGCGGATTATTGAAATAAAATTAAACCATGTGTTAGTCCCGAAATGACCTAGTTGTGTTGAGTGGACGTTAAACCCCATTTCTCTCTCTCTCTCTCTCATCTACTGCAAAGTGTGGGGGTGGGAGCCCTGCCAATTTTCTCAGTTCTCTGTCTATCTGTTGCAAAATGTGGGCCTATCTTGCATGGCAACCTCTTGTTATTTGCATTTATGTGAAACTTGGTTGTTATAAAACTTACAAACAAGTAATATATAAATAGAATATTTATATAATACTAGATTTTACAAGTCGTTTTCAAGCAAACGACTTGTAAAGTCTTGTTGAAACGTTGCAGTATACTGTAAAACATGAAATTATTGCGAGCATGAAATTATTGCGACAATTGCGAGCGAGGCCCTCTCGCAATAATTTCATGTTCGCAATATTTTCGTGAAAATTTGTTAAAATGTCGGCCATATTGAATTATCCCCCCTTCATTACTCTTCACAAGAAAGAGTCCCAATAAGTTAAAATTTGTTAAAATGTCGGCCATATTGAATCATCCCCCTTTCATTACTCTTCACAAGAAAGAGTCCAAATAAGTACCAATGTCCTGCGTCGTAAAAGAAAATAAAAATAAAGATTTTAATACCAGTATCTTTCGATGATTTAGTCGGAGTTAACACTTCAATAATCTCACTATTTGCGGCAGTGATATTGTCACGCTCCTCAACAGTGCTTGCATTATCGGGATTTGGCAAGCCGAGAATTTCCTCAGTAAAACAATTCTCATTTCGTTTCGTTTTAGTTACAAATTTAAACATCGCCATTTTGATAGTACTAAAAAATGTCGCGTGCCATGTGTTTTATAGTCGTTCGTAAGCTTGGAGTTAATAATCAAGGGATTAAATTTAACAATAATTATTTAAAAATGAAGTTTGATAACAGGTATTTCATTTTCTTTGATCTGTTGAATACAGACTCGAAGCCATAATCCTCAATAGTTGTTTATTTACTGTTACTAATGATCACCAATCAACCGATGTTGATTCGCAATAATTTTTTCCCCACTATAGAAATTCGCAATAATTACATTTCGCAATTATGTTTCACCACCCCAACTCGCAATAATTTCATGTCGCAATAATTTAGTGTTTTACAGTAATAAACCAAGTGATTGTATCCATACTAAGTGTTCTAGTATTATATCATAACTCAATTGCTAAATGCCTCTCAAGGAATATATGGAATATTGATTATATTGTAGGCTAGTTTACTTGATAGGATGGATATGGATAAATTGATGGCCATATTAAAAGGTTACGGTGAATATCCCTCGAAATACAGGTAATTATATAGTAAATAGTAAAATACAGGTAAATATAGAACAGAATACAGGTAATTATAGAACAGAATATAGGTAAATATATAGTAAAATCAAACAGACAAATTAAAGGGGCTAAATCGCTAACATTTGGGACCTAGAAATTGTCAAAAGTGGGTTGCAACGCATATAATACTGTAATATGAATGTATATAAACTGATTTACATTCAATGGTTTCCGTTTTTCCCCAATTTCAAATCAGTTACGTTCGGCAAATAAGCCATGCAGTCCAAATCTAGTGCAAATTTCTATAGCGTCTGGTTATTCCAGTCAACATACGCCGTATAGTATGTTGCAATATGTCTAGCCTTGCCCCTTAAGTCTCTTTAAGTTAAAAAATTATTTTATCTAACACATCGAATATCAGAAGCCCATCTTTTCCCAGTAAGTTTACATCATCAATGTTGATTTAAAATGGCCAAAAATTTGTGTTTTCGATGTTAAAGATTTTAGAGGATTTTGAGTTACGGACTTAGGTCCTTTAAACAGAGATCATCAATAATAAAAAAATCCTATTTGAAAACTATTTGTCAGTTAGATACAGAGTTACAATGTTAAAATCTGTTTTTGTGAGAGTAAAGGCCAGAAGGAGATCTGTTACGATTATAATGTATGTATTATTGTAAACAAAAATAAAAGTGGTTGGAGTGCCCAAGTTTAGATTTGTCATTGATTCCATGAAGTAGCTAGGTTTTAGAACGCTAACAACTGTGTAATTCAACATGGCGCCCGTGGGGTTTAATATGATATATATAGGTACAAAATAGTTCCAAATGGTTAATTTGTATAAGAGTCAAGGTTTGGACTATAATGCCTTGGAAATCGGAAGTAGAAGGCAACTGGTATATATTAATGTGTTGATTATTTCCAGGATGTTTATTAGGAGATCTGTGTTTATAAAATGACTGTAGATTATAATGAATGTATTATTATGTTGATTATTTCCAGGATGTTTATAAAATGACTGTAGATTATGATGTATGTATTAATATGTTAATTATTTCCAGGATGTTTATATGGAGATCTGTTTTACGATTACCAGAGAATCATGCCGCTTACGGGGCTCTCGTAGATAAAGGAACGCATCCAGCGTTTGCTAAAATGCACGAAGTTTACCCAATAAAAAGTCGGAAATTATTGCGAGTTTTACAAAGGTTGGTTTTACTTAAAAATAGAAAGTTATATAAAATATAATGTAATTCTAATAGAAAGTTAAGAATTTCCAATATATTCATTTTTCGTTGTCTATTTTTGAACTGTTATAGCAAGAATGCCCATCTCTCTATTTAAATCTTACATAATGTATCTTTAATATAACTATTATAACAGGAACATCCAGCTCTTACATATTTAAATTAAATTTATTTTTGCTTCTGCTTGTGGATTTACATATTTACATGTATGGAATTCCTTCACACTTCTTTAACCAATATGAAATTATTTTAATTACAGAATATTATCAGCATTAGCTCACTGGTCTCCTATATTTGGTGAAACTCAGTATCTACCCATGTTAGCCTTTCCTTTCGTTAAATTATTCCAGAATAATCACCTTGTTTGTTTCGAAATAGTTGCTACCTTATTAGGTAAGATATAAAACTATTATAAATAGTTACTACCTTATTAGGTAAGACATAGAACTATAATGAATATTTATGAGTTAATTCCCTGAATATTCAGGAATCATTAAAAAGTCAATTAAAATACACATCTCTAATGATTAAAACATGGAGGTGAAAAAAACAGTATTTTATGGAATCAAAGTATTTTATTTTTTGTTCTGTTAGTAAAGTATTGTATTATTTGACCTGTGAGTAAAGTATTTGATTATTTGATCTGTTAGTAAAGTATTTGATCTGTGAGTAAAGTATTTTATTTTTTGTTTGATTTCAGTAAATTGGGGGTGTCATTGGTTTGAATATTTCCCGAATCCCCCGATCAATATCCTCGCTATGATAGAGAATGTTCTAGCACATCACGATAAAACATTATTACAACATTTTGTTAAACATGGCGTTACGTCACAGGTAAGCATTATTTATAGAATCTTTTATAAACCTTTATTATCACCATGGCAACTAATGTGTGGTGTTCGTTCCTTTGTTCATGGGGGTTAACATTGATTCCTCATCGAAATGTTTTCCATTGGTATTAAACTCAGTAATGGTTTATCCATAAAATTGTATGACCTTGTGTTGATGAGTGTTCACTGTATTCCTGAATCAGTTTTATTGTTTTATCTTAAAATATGCCAACCTTGTTGGTTTCTCCGGGTCCTCTAGATTCCTCCTACTGCTAAAGACTCCTACATGTAAGTGAATTATTGAAATAGAATTGAGCCATATGTTAGTGTGTGTGTGTGTGTGTGTCTCTCTCTCTCTTTGGTTATCTTTATTGTTTTATCTATAAATATGTTGATTTGTTTCTTCTTGTGATATATAATAAAACTATGATATAAAATGTATGTACATCAATAGATGTGGGTTTATTTTTACTATGTATTATAGTATAAGTAGCTGTTTCTTCATAAGTATGTGTTAATGTTTTTTTTTGTAATTCATTGAAATATTTTAATAGTTGACACATCATAACCTGCTAACACAGTAAAACCAGTTATCTACTACAAATGTTCATTGTTCAGATTTGTGGGAACTAGAGGGATTTGTCATTTAATTGAATAGATCTTTCCTCCAGTGCATAGCGACGATTCTTTCTCCAGTGCATAGAGCCCACAGTGCCTATGTTATTAAGACAGTACCCAGACGGCCCGGATGCGGTCCTGGTGTTAGCCAAAGATATTCTGATGGATGTCCCAGCTTGGTTCCCCCTTATTAGTTGTTTTTGACAGACGGTCAGGCAAAAAACATAATGCATGTCAATAATCCTTTATCAGGCAAACAATGTGGGTGAAATAAGCATCCTGGTTTATGAAAACATTGATTATAAATTCTGTATGCAGAAATTTCATGGCACCCAAGATTTAATGAGATTTGGGGGAATTAACAGTGATTTCTGATATGATTTGGACAACTTACTCAATAAGTTTGCTAACCTTGTTATATAGTGTTTATAAAATACTATCGACATCGGAGTGGAACAGGAACTTCTATTGACAGGAACACTGGATACTCTATGGATATATATTAGAGACTTAGATTTGGATTATTATTAATTTCGATTAATAGTTTGGATGCAGCTATGGCGGGTGTGGCGCCAGGCAGGGTAAACTTACTCTTCCGAACACCTGTTACCACTGTTTGTCGTGTATTTTGTACAGGGTGAGCAGTCCATTTGCTGATAACATAATTTTGCTTGAATACACTATTTTGCCTATAACGTTTTTAGGACTTTGAATTCTGTCTAATGGTTTTGATTGTTCGTACTTGGTTTTTATTTTACTTCTACAACCATAATCAGTAATTAGTGTAGAAATGTTAGGCTATAAATACTAAACATTTTATCATATTAAAATACTAAACATTTTATCATATTTAAATACTAAACACTTTATCATATTTAAATACTAAACATTTTATCATATTTAAATACTAAACATTTTATCATATTTAAATACTAAACATTTTATCATATTTAAATACTAAACACTTTATCATATTTAAATACTAAACATTTTATCATATTTAAATACTAAACACTTTATCATATTTAAATACTAAACACTTTATCATATTTAAATACTAAACACTTTATCATATTTAAATACTAAACATTTTATCATATTTAAATACTAAACACTTTATCATATTTAAATACTAAACACTTTATCATATTTAAATACTAAACACTTTATCATATTTAAATACTAAACATTTTATCATATTTAAATACCATGACAAATTGTAGGATATGCAAGTATTATATATATGATATTATGGACAGGTTGATTTGACTTTTAATGGGTTGAAAGTCGATAAAAAAATACAATTCAGGTCTCCTTAAATTTGTTAAAGCGAGAATTTAATATTTTCTCAGAAAGTCAAATTATTTCAATGTCTTTTGCTCAATAGGTTATCAAATCACTATTATACGACCATGGGCATTATTTCCGAACCCCCCAAAAACCATTGACACAGGAAATAATAACACAATTACCTCCCTTGTTTTCCCATTGCCTCCCATGCATTAGACATCTCCAACAATGGAATTTGAAGTTGAAAATGGTATTTTTACAAATTTCTCAGCTGTCAATAGTGCATTATAGGATTAATAGGAATATTCTTTAACAAGGTAATTATAAGGTCCATGATCGAATACATCAAATCTAGCTGGCCGGTCACCTCTGGCTTGCGGCTGTGGTTTCAAGCCCTGGTGTGAGCTAAATGGCATGAAGAAACGGGTGCCTTCTCAACCTCGTGGGTTTCCTCCGGGCACTCCGGTTTCCTCCAACGGCTAAAGACCCCTTTGGCAAGCGAATTATTGAAATAAAATAAAACCATATGTTAGTCCCGAAATGACCTAGTTGTGTTGAGTGGAGGTTAAACCCCATTTCTCTCTCTCTCTCTCTCTCGAATACATCAATAAGATTCAATGTGAAATGTTTTTTGTTTCTGGATCAAAGATATTTCTCATCAACAGTGATTAAAAGTTTATAGTATATTTCTAACTTAAGTCTGAGTGAGAATGATTGAGAAACTGGCGCAGGTCATTTTGGGACTAACATGGCAATTGTTTTTTTCAATAACTCCCTTAGGTGTAGAATCTTTACTAGTTGAAAGTACTCGGGTGGAAGGGTGGGACCTGCAAGATTAGGAATATTGTGTCTTTTCGTTAAAATATATATGCAATTTTTAAGTGTGTGTAGTTTTGGAAGTTTTTTTCGAGGGGGGGGGGGCATCTTGGATTAAATATGATACAGTTTCCAAATATTCATGGTCAGGTTTGGCTTTGACAGTTGTCAGGAAAGTTCTGTCAAATCAAATTATTTAATTATTTGACTTTAATTGTTAATGACATTTTGATTGGTTGATAGGTGAATAATTGTAATCATTAAACCAATCATTGATTAGTTAACAAGACTTGATTGTTTTTATAAGGCAACTGTTGATTAGTTATTAGATGAAGACAACTTGGCTTGTTATTGATACTCACTGACACACGCTGTGATTGGTTGGTTAACCAGGGTGAACATCAGTTATCTGTTATCTGATTGGTCCAGGTTTTAGTGAGTGGATGAAATAAAACTGAAGTATGTCAATTGTGTCATATCAACAAATATTTTGACTTCTCTTCAACTTCTTCCATAATATTTCTTTAAATCAGTGCTAAAAACAATTTAAAAGTTAGATGGTTAGACTTTGTAGTCGTGTGTTGTTTTACTAAAAGTTAACTGTCGGAATACTTTGATCTGAAATCAGGGATACCATTTTGACAGTTGTCATACAACAAATATCAACTTATGATTTTAATGTGAACAAGTTTGTGTCAGTCAATAATGGCGTCTATAGTAGAATATGTGAAAAATACAGAAGTTTTAAATTGTAATGAATATAACAAATTATCGTCTCATCCTATGTTTACGCAACTTCAAGCGACGTTACTCTCCGACTGTTATCAACAAGATGTGCCGTATTCGCTGATTAATCCAGAAGCAGACGCGGCGCCAACAACACAGCAGATATCACATGAAGTTATTAATTTAGATTCGGCCATGATCGCGGTCCAGGAAGCCAATTTACAAGCAGATTTTCGTCAGTTGTGTTTACGTGGAGATTCTCGTGTTTGTGAATTACAGAACTTCTATTATAGTCAGTGTGCTCAGAATGAAACACGGCGATCGGAAGCTGTAATGGAACTGAAGGCCATGAGTTTCATTACAGCCGAAGAACTGCAAGAAAAACTTGCGATTGTTCACGATTATTATGATAAAGAAAGACTACAATTGACCAATCGCGTAACAGGAAGTTTACAGTTGTTGAAAGCAGCTCATGTTCCTATAGCCAATAAAACCGTTTATAGTAAGAGTAGATCGCGACAGTTAAATCCTCGTGCCGTACAAGTTATGACTAATTGGTACGAGAAGAATCTGGAGAGTCCGTATCCAAACGATGAGGAAAAGATGGAATTATCCGATCAGGGCGGAATATCGTTGTCACAAGTTAAAGCTTGGTTCGCTAATAAACGGAATCGATCGAGTAACACGAAACCAAAACGTCAGAAACAACAGGTCGAGAAACAACTGTTGACAATCTGTACCGAACTGAATTCTGGGCCAGGGAAATCCCCGAAAATGTACGGAGAAATAATTCAGCAACTTTCTGATATCGTGAACGGATCAACGATATTTAATCAAGCGTGTCAGAGAAATGTCAGTGAACAGTGATTGATATTATACGACAATATTGAATCAATCAGGTGTGTCCGAACAATGCTGGGGAACATAATGATATCGTGTAGGGAATATCGTGAAATATAAACTGTGCCAAAAACAATATGATATCAAGTATTTAAAACTTTTACAGTTCACGCGGACATTAAAAATAGTTATTACTTATTTATATATCATCATGAAAATGAAATTAAATTTGGTGTTTAAAAAACATCTTCATGGAACTGAAATAAATTTTCAGTGTGAGTCCATAATTGAAAAACATTGCCATGTAACTAAATTTAATATCTTGTGTAAGAGGCTCGTTAGAATGAGCTATTAAAAGAAACAAATTATTATTTTAAGTGAGAAGATTTGATTGAAATTTCCTGGTTTTATTGTTGATGATAATTTTAGTGCTATGTAAATAGATCAATTTATATATTGTAAATAAAATTACTTATTTTAAACATTGTTTGTATTTATTTATGTACGGTAGTTGTTTAATACGGCATAACATCCACTTCCACTCGCTAGCCGGGAGGTCGGGTATTCAATCCCTGTAGGGCAGTAGTTTAATACAGTATCACATCCATTTCCATCAATGTTTGGAATTTCGAGGAAGAATGACTGTCTGGGTAATAGGTTACATCATAGCATTTATTAAAAGGGGTTGGCACAGGAAAGGGGTCATTAATCCCCATTTAATTTCCAGCTTGGATGATGTGAATTATATGTACTGCCAGATCTCTATACAAGACTCAGTGCAGAGCTAGGAAGGAGAATTTTGCCTGGACAGTGGCACTTGCACTTACTCTTCATGAAATGAAATGGTGTTCAACGTCCTACTGTTCTGCTCTGAATGGGGCTAAACAAGAAGGGCAACAGCATACAGAGTGCTATGAGGGAAATTTTGCCTGGATAGTGGCACTACGACTTACTCTTGCATCGAATTCCAACTGTCAAGGGATCTTTTATGGGCACGCCAATTTAATACATGTCCAGCACCGAGTTAAAAATGTCCTGTACAATGGTACCCAAGACTTTGCTTTTTCCAGGTCTGCAGTATTTTTGTTGGCAAATTCTTTATATTTGATATTGGGGCGAGAAATTTGTATTTCAACTGCCAAGACATGTTTTTCATCATCAATTACTACTCTGTACTTCAGATATTTGTCCCATCCGAATGATAAAACCTTGGATGTTTGTTCCATCCGAATGACTAGACACCAGTGTTATACTTTGTTATATGAGGGAGGAGTTTGAATGTTCCTCTCAATCCATGCCAAGATTGAAGTGATATTAATCAGACCTACAGATATTTTTATTTTGAAAAGATCTTAAAGTTTTAAAGTTCCCGTGACAGCAGAGTTGGAATTCAATATAAGAGTAAGCTATAAGGCTGCTGTCTGGGCAAAATTTCCCTCATATCACACTGTATGGCGTATGACCATCCTTATTAGCCTTGTCGGCACGGAACAGTAGGATGTTAAAACTAATTTTATCATTGCTACAGTCGTGTTGAGTGTTGATTTAACATTGATACAGCTGTGTTAAAAGAATGTTCATGCAAGGAGAACCCTAATCCTAACCCTGATGCTATAGTGGAGGTTTTAATGAAATATTCTCACTTTTTCACACTATCATTTAAATAATTTTAGATAAAATAAAAAAAACATATAATTTATTTGTTTCAGATTTATGCGTGGCCATTATTAGAATCTGTATTTTCTGAAGTTTTAACGAAGGAAGAATGGTTGATGTTATGGGACAACGTATTAAGTCGACATCCATCCTTTTTACTCATGTTAGTTGTGGCCTATGCTATCTGTGCTCGTGGTCCTTTAACACAGAGTATAGAACTTGATGATTTTAAGGTAAGACTACATGATGGTCCTTTAACACAGTGTATAGAACTTGATGATTTTAAGGTAAGACTACATGATGGTCCTCTAACACAGTGTACAGAACTTGATGATTTTAAGGTAAGACTACCTGATGGTCCTCTAACACAGAGTACAGAACTTGATGATTTTAAGGTAAGACTACCTGATGGTCCTCTAACACAGTGTATAGAGCTTGATGACTTTAAGGTAAGACTACCTGATGGTCCTCTAACACAGTGTATAGAACTTGATGATTTTAAGGTAAGACTACATAATGGTCCTCTAACACAGAGTATAGAACTTGATGATTTTAAGGTAAGACTACATGATGGTCCTTTAACACAGTGTATAGAACTTGATGATTTTAAGGTAAGACAACATGATGGTCCTTTAACACAGAGTATAGAACTTGATGATTTTAAGGTAAGACTACATGATGGTCCTTTAACACAGAGTATAGAACTTGATGATTTTAAGGTAAGACTACATGATGGTCCTTTAACACAGAGTATAGAACTTGATGATTTTAAGGTAAGACTACATGATGGTCCTCTAACACAGAGTATAGAACTTGATGATTTTAAAGTAAGACCACATAATGGTCCTCTAACACAGGTGCCAGGAACGGGTGGCTGAATGGTTAGCGTGCGTGTTGTATCATAAGGTCCGTCATTGAGTTAATTGGTGTGGTTTCGATTCCCCGGGTTGTACGTGACTAGGAGTAGGGTAGCCTTACCAACCTTGTGGTTCTTCACTGGGTCCTCGGGTGCACAAGTGAATTATTGAAATAAAATTGAACCATATGTTAGTCATGTAATGACATAGTTTGAGTTGAGTGGACTTTTAACCCCATCTCTCTCTCTCTCTCTAACACAGAGTATGAAATTACTGAAAACAGTTACGTAACTCCTAGTGACAACCTTTTCGAACCACTCAATATTTTGATTTGAAGTTTTCTGATATGTTAAATACCTGTAGGCTGTTATAATATATCATAATATATGCAGGAATTTATCAATATTGTTTTTAAGTTTTCTGACAAGGGGCGGTTGGGATGGCCTAGTGGTCTTTAGTGCTGCGCTTCGACCTTTAGCTGGCCGGCCACCTCTGGCTTGCGGCTGTGGTTTCGAGCCCTGGTGTGAGCGTATGTGGCATGGAGATAGGGGAGCCTTCTCAACCTCGTGGTTTTCCTCTGGGCACTCCAGTTTCATCCCACCCCTACGCGCAAACGAATTATTGAAATAAAAATTGAAAAACCATATGTTAGTCCTGAAATGACCTAGTTGTGTTGAGTGGACGTAAAACCCCATTTCTCTCTCTCTCTCTTTCTGACAAGGTAAATATCGGTAGGCTATTATTAGATCATCAATCAATATTTTTTTATTGTCTTGTATTCCAGCATTATATAATCATATATTCATTATTTTATGAATATTTTTTATTGCAGTATTTCTTCCATCATCGTAATGCTGTAGATATAAAACTGGTGATAAAAGAAGCGACTAGGTTAATGGAGTCTACACCTCCCGATATCCATCCACGTAAATCATTAGACAAGTTTAAACCTCTAACTAAAGGACAATATCCGGTGTTTAATAAATATCCGAAATATATCGTCGATTATCAGGTTAGATATTTATACAATCCAACAAGAGGATCGAACTCGAGACTTCTTGGTTAGTGAGCTATTGACGTACACAGTATTCACTGAGCCACCCAGTTTTATTTTAGTGAAATGAATGGGGTTTAACGTCCTATTATTCTTCACCAATCGTGACAATGAAGACAGGTAAACCAAATGCAGTATGCTATGGGTGAGATTTCGCTTGGACTGCAGGGTTTTTTGTCTGTTCTTCATCCAATTCCAGGGGGGGTTGGATGGCTGAATTGTTAGCAGGTGCACGCTCTAATCATAAGGTCTGTCATTGAGTCAACTGGCATGGTTTTGATCCCCCGTTAGTACATGACAAGAAGTTGAATCACCTTTCCAACCTCATGGGTTTTCTCCGGGTCCTCTGGTTTCCTCCGACTGCTAAAAAGACCCCTACGCAAACGCGAATTATTAAAATAAAATTGAACCATATGTTAGTCTCGAAATGGCAGTTTGTGTCTCCATTTCTCTCTCTCTCTCTATATTGATGTGATATCCTATTGTAACTTGTAAGTGAAGAACGTGCGCTTTATAAATATTGTATGATACCCGACTT
Organism: Patella pellucida; assembly: GCA_917208275.1. Lineage (NCBI taxonomy): Eukaryota > Metazoa > Mollusca > Gastropoda > Patellidae > Patella > Patella pellucida. The sequence continues at coordinate 86,422,093 of OU795039.1, forward strand.
TATCAGCCTCGTTGGGTTAGTAAACTATTTTCATGACAAAAAGATGAAACTCTGTTGATCATGTGTGAGGTGTGAGACATGTTAAATGTGTGGGTCAATATAAGATTTATATTTATTGAAGGTTTCCTCCCACTGCTAAATATATGTCGATCATGTGTGAAGCTATGTGTTGGATCAATAAGTTTTCTATTTATTCAAGGTAAAAGATAAGTTTGTAAATTTGTATTTATAACGATTGATATAGTTTTATATTTATTCAAGGTACAAGAACGAGAGAGGATACGACAAGAAGAAGATGAATATCTTAGACAAAGGTAAGTTTATTGTTAAATATAGATGGTTTCTATAATATCTGAGACAAAAGGTAAATTTACTGTCAAATATAGATGATTCTATAATATCTGAGACAAAGGTAAGATAGATGACTTGTATAATATCTTAGACAAAGGTAAATTTACTGTTAATTATAGATAATTTCTATAATAATTGATATTACCACTCATTGTGATAGTCAGTATCTTGTACAATCTCTACCTCCATACTATAATATAAAGCATAATGAAAAGTTGTTGGAATGGGAAGTTTTGTTTAATATAACACCAAGGTGGTTTGAAAACACCTCCTAATTCTAGAACTGAATAAATGATACTGCTGGCCTGGGCTAATCTTACCTCAGTCATGGCTACAACTTTCTTTACCATAATCTTACAGGTACGGCAATGATTTACAATGAGTATATAACAGGAAGGAAAAACCAAGGTCCTGTGTACAAATTGGAATGCATGTAAAAGATCCCCTGGCAGTTGAAATTTGATATATAAGTGTAGGCCGTAACAGTATGGTGTATGACTGTCTTCATTAGCCCAGTCGGCCTACTCTTATATCGGATTCCAACTGCCAAGGAATCTTCAATGTGTACACGGAACCTTTTTTTTTCGTATCATCCGAAGAACATGATAAAGATTATATTTCAGCATAAACTACTGTGGAACCATAGCTGCCATGTTGACATATTCGATGACCATATAAAGCTATTTTATTTTATATGATAATATTTTCAGACAGTTATCACTGAACACCGAGCAGGAAGCGAGAAAACGTCGGGAAGAAGAAGAAGCATGGTATCGTCAACAACAATTATTACTAGAAGCTGAGAATAAACGACGTCATATGATACAAGAAGAAGAACAGAAACTCGGGGATCAAAGAAAACGGTAAAATCAATTCATTGTTGTCATTAATGGTTTGAGTGTGGGCGTGCAATCACAAGGTCTATCAGTGAGTCAACTGTTGTGGTTTCAATTCCCTGCTTGTATGTGACAATGAGTAGGTCATTTTGGGACTAACATATGGTTAGGGGTCTTTCAGAGTTTGAGGAAACCTGAGGACCCAGAGATAACCCTCGAGGTTGGACATACAACTAGGGAATCAAAACCACAGACCTTATGATGTAGCACGCACACACTAACTAACCATTCGGCCATCCAACCCCTCTTTTCGTAAAGATGCCCAAGAAAATTTTTGAAATGCCTCATTTCCATGTTAAACATTGACCTTGCAGTTGACATGCTGTTACAAAAGTAATAGAAATGTTATAAAAAAACAAAATCCTGAAATCAGTGTTTACATGTACGCCCCGAAAATACCTCTTATTTTACAGATACATTAAAGGGACATTATGTAAGATTTAAATAAAGAGCTGTCTGTTCTCGCTATAATATTTCAATTGAAAATTTAATTCAAATATTTTGGAGAGAAGTTATCTATGGTTGTATTTTTGACAAGACGTGTGCATTGATCATAACCACAGTTCAGGTCATTTGAGTCTTAGCCTCGCTTCTCCATATTTAAATTAAACCATTAAATGGCCGAATTATTCTATTCTTCTTGAAACGAGAGTCATTCGATGGCATCGAGAGTTGATTATAGTCTTGTTATGTAATAAATTAGATAATATTTCAGGCTTAAAAAAAGAACCTACAATAAGCAGACTTAGTTCTTGAATAATGTATGTTTAATCAGAATCTCAACCTATTTACAACAATCTGTTCAGTTTAAAGAGAGAGAGAGAGAGAAATTGGGTTTAACATCCACTCAACACAAACTAGGTCATTTCAGGACTTACACGGTTAAAACAAAATTTCAATAATTCGCTAGCGCGTAGGGGTCTTTAGCAGTGGGCGGAAACTGAAGGACCAGGAGAAAACCCACGAAATTGGACAGGAGGCCCATTTACAATAATTTGTTCAGTTTTATAAAACCTGATTATTTTTTATGACAGATTATTTGCTATGAATCGAGAAATCAAGTTAAAAGAATTACATCTACTTGATGCTGCTCGACGAAAGTTTCTACAATTCCAGAAACATCAGAGAGAATCAGATTTAAAACGCTTGGATGATGAAATGCTGAGAAAGGTGGGTGGTTGGTTATATTTTATAATTATCTGTGTCACGGTACTGTTGATTTTGGTGGTCAGGGGACATAACTCTAACTTGCCCCAATTTATAATTAACTGTGTCACGATACTGTTGACTGCTGTTATCTTGGTTCACTGTTGATTGTGGTAGTGAGGGGACATAACTCTAACTTGCCTTATCCACCATGAATTACTTAATCATTTAATGAATTGGCGCATTGAACAGGATTTGGGCTTTGGGAAGAATTGGGACTCGACCTAGACAAAGGTTGTGGAATCTTGGGACTTGACTCGAACTCAGACTCACAAACAGAATTTCACAGATTCGAAATCGACTGAACACGATCTTAAGCATTTTTCAAGCCTAGTTTCCTGTTGTCAGGGCTAGTATCTGTTTGACTGATTTCACCTCCTATTTCCAAACTGATCGAAAGCACAAAATTGTTTTGTTGTTGGGATGGATCTCAAAGTCTATATGCTCATGAATCGGCAGCCAGTATAAGGCCTGTTTTCCATGTAGGTATTTTCACCAGAGAAAAAGTTGGTCTGATATAAATGTTATAGGACTGTTCTATGTAACAGGCGAAAACACACACAAAAATACGTTGATAAAAAAACAGTCCCCAGAATTGAAAGACAAATGGTGACTTGTTTGTTGTGGATAACGTCCTGGCAGCCACATTCTGGAGCTTTCACAGTACACCATGATTTATATTTTAAAGTTTTTTTATTACGTTAGTGAATACTTATGTTTTTTAAAATATGATTTGTATTTTTAGGCGTTGTTACGTGATCAAGAAACAGAAGCTGCTATAGAAGAAGCTGAAATCAGAAATCTTGAATTACAATTACAACGTAAAATGTTTGAACAGGTACAATTAATAGGTCACAGCCGACTTGTTGACGTAAAGTTGACCCTTTTTAAAGGACAATATTGGTGTCAGTCATTATCACATATGTGATAGAACTGGTTCAACACATTCCAAATATATACTTTTAACAGCAAGACAGAGATCATTGCTACGATAGCGGAGTAATACACATTTCCTGAATCGGCAGTGACGTACGAGTTAACCCTCTTTATAACTGACTACATTAGTGAATGATAACAGATACACGGGCGACTTTCTGCTCACTTATTATCCCTTCGAAGACAAAAAGTTGTTATATGGGACTGTGATAGGATATCGGAGAATTCAAAACAGAAATTAACTGTCATTAGAAAAAAGAAACGAAAAAAATATAGAAAAAGTCTGTACAATACCATTTTATTATTAAGTATAGAGTGAATAAAAACTAGTACGGACTATTTCTATTTTCCTTGTGTTCTGTTGTAGTACCTGTAGTCCTGATTTACCTCAGTTAGTCCTGATTTACCTCAGTTAGTCCTGATTCATCTCAGTTAGGCCGGATTCATCTCAGTTAGGCCTGATTTACCTCAGTTAGTCCTGATTTATCTCAGTTAGGCCTGATTCATCTCAGTTAGGCCTGATTTACCTCAGTTAGGCCTGATTTATCTCAGTTAGGCCGGATTCATCTCAGTTAGGCCGGATTCATCTCAGTTAGGCCTGATTCATCTCAGTTAGGCCTGATTTATCTCAGTTAGGCCTGATTCATCTCAGTTAGGCCTGATTTACCTCAGTTAGGCCTGATTTATCTCAGTTAGGCCTGATTTACCTCAGGCCTATTTCGTTCCCTTCCTGTATCACAATCTATTGAACCAGTTGTCTGATAACAAGAATAGTTCTCTATTTTCTTTCAATGTTTCACCATTTGGTGATTTTTGTGCTAAATATGTATTTTTAGGAATTATTTAGAGATCATTAAGAAATATTTAGTGATTTTTGTGGTAAATATCTATTTTTAGGAATTATTTCGTGATTTTGCGATAACATCCCAACAGTTGCAATCTGAAGAAGATGCTCATCGTAAACAAGAAGAACTGGAGACGAAGATTCGACAGAGAATTCAAAATGCTGAATATGAACGACAGATGGAAGTTAGAAAGGTTCGTAGAGAGAGGGGGGGGGGAGTTATAAAGGTTCGTAGGGATGGAGGGGGGGGTAGAAAGAGAAGTGGGGTGGCGGAAGGGAGGAGAGAGAGGGGCGGAGATGGGAGGCAGATAGCAGGCAGAGACAGAGGGGGGAGGGGGACTGGTTAGTGGCTTGATATCCACTCATCAGAAACTAGGTCATGTGTTCTGTTTATTTCAATAATTTGCTTGGTTGGGCATAGGTTTTTTTTAACTGTGGGAGGAAATCAGAAAAACATGTAATTGGGCAGACGACCATACTGCTTGGTACTACAATCTTGAGATTTAAACCATGCCATGTGACTCAATGACAGACCTTATGATCTAAAATGTGCACGTTGAACCACACAACCCTTGCCCCCTGTACATGAATGCTGGTTTGAACATTACTGCAAGCAAGGTGTGATTATTTCTTTCAGAACATGTAGTACATGTAGTACCACACCCCTTCTAATATGAGTACGTACATTTAAAGATAATTCTAATATATATTTATAGATGATGGAACAGAATTTAGCGGTTGCCAGTCAACAGAATGTGGAGATGAGAACGCATCAACAGATAGAAAATCGATTCCACGTGGAAGATCTGGAGAGAGAAGCTAAGAACGTCCAGTTAGCACGAATACATACACAGAATAGATCTCTAGAGTCAGAGGTTCATGACTTGATGCAAAAATGTCAAAAGGAAAGAGTGAGTTAATTTATATTTTACTTCAGTAAAATTAATTTGATAGTCCTTGCTCCACCTAGTAAAGGTATTCGATAGTCCTTGCTCCACCTGGCGTTGGTATACATCATACCGAACTAGACAATAATAAAAAAAGAACGTGAATGCGATGCCCATTAAAGCCTCGATTTTACCTGCTCTCGCTTTGGCTTAGGTTTTTTCAATAATTGGTAATGTCAGGCATTTGTAAAGTCAGATTCTTGCATATTCCTTTAGCAAAGGCCCGAGAAATCCCTCTCTGGCCATTGCTAGATTCGCTTCGGATTCTTGAACTTTTAAGTAAGTGTGTCTATTCTTCTCGTTCAATCAAATCTACCACTTACGTACAGTAACATGACAGTCCGTTGTTTAATCTTGGGTCTTCCTTAATATTTTGGACAAAGATTTAAGGTATTAAAAACGTTGAAAGTCTGTTCGTTACCATACAGTAGTGTTTACTTTACGTCAATACCGATAGCCTCGTTTGTCACGCAATTAGTTTTGCTGCAATATCCTGCTATGCGCTGGTTAATATAGCATAAAAAAAACGTGCAGCCATGACGTAACGTTATGTAAACACAGTTGCCCTAATTAAACGTCTTGTTTTAAAGGTAATACCTTTGTAACAAAGTCAGTGATTGGCCAGTAATAGGACCACTGACCAGTCATAATTAGTGACAATAATACCCACCCAGTCCAGCAGGGAGTAGTGGGATTAGCTCTAATCAAACGGAACACTGCGAGGAGGATGGATTCTTGTGGCTTATTTCAAGCCTTGAAATAAGGCACCTGTCACTGACAATGTCAGGCACAGAATCAGGGTTTGTCAGGCACTAAACCTCTGGCAGTGGTGCCTGTCATTTTGTCCGGCACTGAATTGTCTTTTTTAATGATATTATTAATACATGTCTGGCACTAAGTTGAAAATGTCAGGTACTCTTGTCAGTGACAGGTGCCTTATTTCAAGGCTTGGGCTTATTGTAGATGCTGTGGTTTCGATCCCTGGTATGAGCGTATGTGGCATGGAGACAGGGGCGCTTTCTTAACCTCATCGGTTTCCTCCGGGCACTCTGGTTTCCTCCCACTGCTAAAGACCTCGAGGCGCAAGCGAATTATTGAAATAAAATTAAACCATATGTTAGTCCCCAAATGACCTAGTTTGTCTAGAGTGGTCCTTAAACCCCATTTCTCTCTCTTTCTCTCTCTCTTATTGTAGATGTACATGGTTGATATAACATTTGGTTATTTAACTGTGGAAACATAACTCAGTAATAAACTGTAAATAAATATATTCTATAGAATTGTCGGGCGGTTGGATGGCCGTGCGAGCTGTATCATAAAGCCTGTCATTGAGTCAACTGGTGTGATTTCGAATCCTCAGTTCCATAGTATTGTCACCGGTCTATTTACAGTTCCATTACTAAATGTAAATGAAAAAATCTTGTTTATTTCAGCAAAAAGATACGGTATCAGGATATAATGATCTAGGGTATGATGTAGAAGAACGTGTTAATAATAGTGTGAGAGGGTTGGATAGATTAGAGATAGACAGACAGATTGGTCAACAACACACAGATAGTATGGCACATCAAGGTATTACACAACCTAGTCTATAGTGTCATATACTCCTTGACTAAACCAACTGATTCATATTATTATTAAGGAATAGTGGTCTGAAACCTTCTTGAGTTCTTTATTTAAATAGACTTACTTCACTTTAATAATAAAAGGCTTGGATCCTAGATGGAATACTGGGATGGAGTGAAATGAATGAATGAATGAATGAATGAATGAATGAAATGGGGTTTAACATCCTACGCTTAAGCACCTAACCTGGGCAAATTGAAGACGGGCATACGCCAACAGTGTGCTATGAGGGAAATTTTGCCCGGGCACCGGCGCTACGGCCTACTCTTATATCGAATTCCAACTGCCAAGGGATCTTTTACGTGCACTCCAATTTATACACGGGACCTCGGTTTTTTGTCCCATCCGAACGACTAGGCAGCTGTCCTTGTCAGGCCCTCCTTCTGCATCACTGACAAGGGGAAATCACGCCGGAAAATCGAGATGAACTTTCTCGGCCAATACAGGGATCGAACACTCAACCTCCAGGCTAGCGAACCAGCGCCTTATCCACTTAGCCACCGTGATTCCGAGTGAAATGAAAGATGGCTGTTATTATTTAGATCTTCTGACTGTCATAAACACAAACCAGGCCATCTTGTGGCCAATACCACAATAGACTCCTGTCACCAGACATAGAAAAAATCATGGAGATGTAAAAGATAATTTCACAGTGGTTTTAAGAATCAGGAAATAAACAGATATAAAGTAGGGAAATCAGAATCATAGAAAAAAAAACCTTTTAATATTTTTATAAGAAGATTGAAACATGTTTGTTAGAAATATTTAGATCCACAGAATGATGAAAATACAACCGTTAAATAATTCCTTGTTAAATAAACTAGTATAAAATTATTAGCTTATTCTCCTCTGGGGGAGTTGGGATGGCCTAGTGGTCTAGAGTGCCGCGCTTCAACCTCTAGCTGGCCGGTCACCTCTGGCTTGCGGCTGTGGTTTCAATCCCTAGTGTGAGCATATGTTACATGGAGATAGGGGCGCCTTCTCAACCTTGTGAGTTTCCTCCGGGCACTTCGGTTTCCTCCCACTGCTAAAGACCCCTACGCACAAGCGAATTATTGAAATAAAAATTGAAAACCAAAATGACCTAGTTTGTGTCGAGTGGACATTAAACCCCATTTCTCTCTCTCTCATTCTCCTATTGTCAGTGATGCAGGGTGGAGGGCCTGACAACGATAGCTGTCTAGTTGTTCGGATGGGACGGAAAACCGAGGCAGTTGGAATTCGATATAAGAGTAGGTTGCAATTCCCGAATAGCACACTGTATGGCATATACCCGTCTTCATGAGCACCAGTTCATCCATTTGAACAAGAAAACTGTCATTTTAATATTTTAATATATGACAAGATAATATTATATTATTTTATTATATGAATAGATAATATTATATTATTTTATATATTTTAATATATGAATAGATAATATTATATTATTTTATATATTTCCAGCTGGTACGTCGAAACATCTAAGTTTTAGAGAAACCGATATGTTTGAAAGTTTACCACCAGAAGATCCTGATATGTCAGCTAGAGGTCAGTTTTAATTAAAATTTTGGAGGTCCCATGTTTGGCCCTGGTTTTGGCTGAAAAAGTTTATCTAGATTCTCCAGCTTGGTTCACCCACATCAGTGGTGTAGGATAGACGGACGACCTTGCAAGGGACTACATATAGTCATTCTGACGGGATGAGAAACTGGGGTCCTATAGAAGCCTTGACAGCTGGAATTCAATATAAGAGTAGGCCCTAGCGCCGCTGACTGGGCCAAATTTCCCTCATAGCACACTGTATGCCGTTTTACCTCTGTCGGAGAAGTAGGACGTTAAACTCCCATTTTATTTTGTTTACTGATATATAATATGATTATAATTTTAGTATCGTTTGAGAGAAGTGGTAAAACATTTGATGAGAAAGAACAAGAATTATTACGGGAAGTAAGAAGATTACGACAAAGACTCGCCACCGAAAACAGACATAAAAAACCTCCATCTTTAATCACACATTAATCTTCTCTTCATCGTGGATTGGTGAAACGTTAATCAGTGGAAGGAAGCGTGTTATAAATCTTTTCATTTCTTGTAATCGTGGATTTATGATACAGGCCTTGTAATCGTGGATTTATGATACAGGCCTTGTTATCATGGATTTATGATACAGGGTTTGTTATCATGGATTTATGATACAGGCCTTGTAATCGTGGATTTATCATACAGGGTTTGTAATTGTGGATTTATGATACAGGCCTTGTAATCGTGGATTTATGATACAGGCCTTGTAATCGTGGATTTATGATACAGGCCTTGTTATCATGGATTTATGATACATGCCTTGTAATCAACGATTCATTATACAGGCCTTGTAATCGTGATAAATACAATTTTAATCAGTGGAACCGTGTAATAAATATCCAGACAAATCACTGACTGGTATAAGTTCGTATCTAGTGGGGGTGCAGGGGGTACATTGTACCCCTAGAAAAATAAGACGCCATAGAAAAAGCCCTCCCCCTACACAAAATCTTTTGACAGTCTTTCAATTATAAAATGATAACACTTGATTATGATCAATATCAGTAACTTGGGCATTATATTGGCACCCCACCACTCTGCTGCACCCACACTTTTATTTTTTCTAATATTACATAAACAACTAAATTTCAAAAATAATCATTAACACAGCAAAAACACATTCAAATGATTTATTTTGATAGATTTATAATTACAAAGTTACAACAATTATAATAGCTTGATATCTGTACAGAGTTTTATAAAATTTGTGAATTATGCTCCAAAATCTGAGACATTTCAAAATAGCAAAAGGTACAAATATTTTGAACGGTGTATGAGTTATGATCCTAATACAAAAGCGGAATGAATCACATTTTATAATCCTCCCCTGACTTTGATAGGTGCCCTATAATTAGCTACAATCATGTTAAAGATAATCAAAGATTCTGCAAGTAAGAGTGTTTTCATACATAAAGAATTTATTGGGTCAAAAGGGCAAGAACTTTATCGTTGTAAGTGAGAGGGATATTTGGTCTCCCGTCCGATCAGGCAGGTTTCCCCCAGAGTTCTTCGGTTTCTTCCTGCAGTAATGATCGAAATCATTGGCACGATCTGTGCCAAGGGCCAAGTTGGAAAAAGGCCTCAGGCCTAATTTGCTACCCTTGTAAAATGACGCGATTATTATTATTATTATTATAAAAGGGACAGTCCCTGATCTTACAAAGCGTGGGAAATGAAAGTAGGTTTAATTATGAAATCCGTACACCAAAGTATATCAATCAATATATGGGGTGTCTTATTTATCTGGTCAGAAAATTTCAAATCAAAATATCAAGACCTGTTGTAAAAGTTTCTGTTGTTAATTAAATCAACATAGGAATAATCTTTTAGAGGCATTTAGTAACTGGTTAGAGCAATAAACTATAACACATACTTATAGAAGAATAATTACTGATTTACATGTATTTAGAAGGCTACTTGGATAGAGCAATAAGACTTATGTAAAATTAATAGCTGTTTTTCCATCAGTATGTATTCATTATTAGTTTATACAGGATATTTTATACACACACTATAGTGACTATGTATACAATCTTGGTATTAAAAAATGAAATAATATTGTAAATATAATTTGTAAATCAAACATATATTTATTTATTGTATATAAAATAAAATAAGAGTGAAGAGGAACTGAAGTATATAAAATATCATTGTGTGTAAAACCCCTCCACAGAGTCAATATAACCTTAAAAATCTCTCTACTGACCAGCATCTCCGTGTTCTCAATGCATTCTCAGACCAAAGTTAATAATTTAATTTACTCAACTTTCAATCATTGTTTATAAGAAATATCTTTGATCCACAAACACAAAAATTTGCACATAGTTTCTTATTGATGTATTGGTACTTAAAAAAATAACAAAAGATTTTTAAAGGGCTATATTTTTGTAAAAAATAAGGTTAACTATTTTGAGTATATTCTTAACTTATGTCTGAGAATGCTTTGTGAACCTGGGGGCCTGTTATCATATGGTATATAATAATAGGGAGTCGACAATTCCATCAAATTTAATGCTCAAGATGCGTTTAGCTTTCCATTTATCACTAGACAAAAAGATGAGTCTTTAACTGCTACGCCTTTACAGCCAAGAGATTGTGAATTCTTTATGGTCAAGGCTACTCAATTTCATATGTTTGGTACTGTGTATGATAGGCATGTATGACCGAATGACTTGAGTCTATAGTTGGGAACCACCTGAACTGTTTCATGTTGACGAGACCGGTATTGAAGACAGGTAGTCTGTGGATTATATTTACCTGGATATTGTCCATGTATATATTTATATGTATAAATATGGTCATGTTTAACATGCAATAAAAAGATCAATTTTTGAATAGTTTTGGTTGTTACCACCTGTTTATCGGATGTTTTAGAGTGTTTGGCCCCTGCAGTGGATGAATTCCTAACATTCCCTGATACAAGCCTAAGAAATAAAACTTAATTCCATGTTGAAAATCGTAAACCATCTGCCCAGTTCACTCCAACCGTAGAACAAACTAACCTGTTCTCCAGAACCGTAGAACCAGTTTCTGGGTTCACCCTAACACAAGAACTATCTAACCAGTTTCCCAGAAAGTCAACTTCAAATCCCTGTAGCAAAAAATCTAAACCAGGAAAACCCTACAAGTTTATGATGATGAGATTGCCAAATGTTGCCCCCATTGTGCCTAAAAATATTGGAACCAACAGAATGTTGAGCAAAAAGCTATAGCCAGTGATGTTACAGCCATTTAGCATTGAAGTCAATGGGCAAATAATTACTAGTCTGAGTCCAGAACGGTAGAACAAGTCTACCAGTTCCTCATCATTTAAAGACTTGGGTACCCAGTCCCAATCTGGAACCGCCACAGAACAAGCTTGACTGAAACAATGACTGGGCTGCAGCCAGGGGACCCAAAATTACTTCTTAAAAGAAATTCATATAAAGCATGAAATAATGTTATGATTTTATTTATGACTGACTCAAAATTTCAGCTCAAAATATTGAGTTGTTTGGACGTGAGCGTTAAAACAGCTTATCCGCACACGTAACCCTTTTAAGATTTGGGGACAATTCTTTTGTTGGGTGACCCGATAATCGATTCAAGTTCCTTTTAGAGGTCTACACGGTGAATGGTCTATGTGCTGTACTTGATACCAAAAGGTAAATTTCACCGACACATTATTTTTATAAAATAAACGTCTGGTTTTATCAAATCACCGCATAATACAGTTTGGGACACCGGACTCCATTTCGAGATGAAGACTGGTGGGTTTAAGTTGTTTGAAAACGTATCACATATATTGATTTAGTTGCTCGCCCCTAAGGTAGCGGATCTTAATGGATTTTAACACAAAATTAAGCAGTTTTATTCTCAAAAATATTACCGGGATTGACCCTTTAAGATAAAAATGGATCTAAACGTCATACACATTTTATTACTGACGTGTAGAGTATTATGACGTCATAATAATCAATTGAAGTTGGACGTTATAGGAGTTTTTTTTAAAGTTAGATTTAGATCTTCTAAGTTCATATGTATTTATTCAACCCACAAATTCATATATAATATCTCATTTCGGTCATTTCCAAGGATTATTTTAGAAATAAATAATCATGGTTGTCTTTGAATCAAGGATCGGGGGCTGGGGTAATGTAGTGATAATCGATACCAATACCAATAGCCAAGAGGAGGATGCTGCGCCAACTGAAGCAGGTACAGAAGAAGTGACAGAAGCTGCTGCCACAGCAGAAGTAACAGAGGCAGAAACCCCACTGGAGGAAACGACAGAGGTCGCTGCCACAGCGGAAGTTACAGAAGCGGTAGCCACCATAGAGGTAACCGAGGTAGAAACCCCACAGGAGGAAACGACAGAGGTCGCTGCCACAGCGGAAGTTACAGAAGCGATAGCCACCATAGAGGTAACCGAGGTAGAAACCCCACAGGAGGAAACGACAGAGGTCGCTGCCACAGCGGAAGTTACAGAAGCGGTAGCCACCATAGAGGTAACCGAGGTAGAAACCCCACGGGAGGAAACCACAGAGGCTGTTGCCACAGAAAAAGTTGAAGAAGCGGTAGCCTCAGTGGAAGTTACAGAAGCGGTAGCCACCATAGAGGTAACAGAGGCAGAAACCCCACGGGAAGAAATTACCACCGCGGCAACAGAACCCCTAACCCTAGCCGCGAATACAGAAATAGGATCAAACAAATCAGTGTTCGGGGATGTTGGAGGAACAGATAACCAAGTGGCAACTGACGAGGCTTCGAGCACACCAGAAGCAACGGAGGCAGTAGCTGATACAACCCCCACAGAGGCAGAAAACACCGGAGAAGAATCAGTGAAAGATGAAACAAATGCCGATAAACCAGCTGTGTCGGAGGAAGCAACGGTAGAAGCAACCCAAGCCAAAGAGGCCCCGGAAGAAGAAACTAACGCGCCAGTATCTAGTGGTAAGACGACAAGTCCTTAAGGCTACAATTTCAAATTTTTAAAATTTATTAAAATAAAACCTCCTTAAAATAGAAGGTATCCATAAACAGTCCTACCATGTTAAAGAAGAATACTATTAATCCTATAATTCACTATTGCCAGTTGAGAAATTGGCAAAAGTATCATTTTCAACTTCAAATAACAACGTTGGAAAATGGCTGCCTCATGTTGTCAATAGCAAAACAGGGGAGATAATGCGCACTAATTGTGTTGTTATTTCCTGTGTCATAGATTTTTAAGGGTGGGAAATAATACCCATGATTGTTTGATAACCTATTGAGCAAAAGACAGATATAATTATGTTTTGGCTTTCTTAGAAATTTGAAATTATCGCTTTAATACAAGATATTCGATATAATAATAGTGTAATCTCTACGTATTTCAGATAACCCCACACCGAGTAAGAAGTCTAAAGCCTGTGTGTTGTTATAGAGGAATGAACGAAGGGAGAAGTGTATTTATATCTAGGCCCATAATACCACAAGTTTTGAATTCTATTTATATTATTATTATTAATAAAACATATCTCCAGTATTTCTAGACTTATCCACCAGTTTTTCTGGACAGTGGTACTTGCGACTGTTCATCCCTATATAATGTTAAACGATCTTTTACGAATAAAAAGACCTAACAATAGGCAAGGGGCAGAATCCGGGTTCCCCCCCCCCCACATAGGTATAAGAGAGAGAGAGCGAGATAGAATGGGGTTTAACGTCCACTCGACACAGACGAGGTCAAATCAGGCGACTATACTCCTTGTCAGTTACAACCGGGAATTCGAAACCACGGCAGTTGACCCAATGGCAGGCTTTTCGCCCTCCCCCTCCACACACAGGAATAAACACACCCCACTGTCGACATGTGTTAAAAATCAATCGAGAAATATCGCCACCCATGAATAATGTCAGTGGCTGGATGTATGGTTGGAAAAAATTTGATACAATCGCGATGTCAATGATGTTTGTGGCGCATATCTGGACCCCAATGTGACATTATAGACGTACATGCCAGATCAGCTTTTTGGTCTGGCGTGGGGGATGGAATTGGCCAAAATAATTTCCGTCGCGCAGAAGGCACTGAGTACGACGTTGTTGGCGGGGGCTGGGGGTATGGAGCCGAAACGTTGCCATATTAAGAGAAAATATCACAGTTAAAATGCGGCCAACCTAAGCTCCATATTTAATTATTTATTTATTTTCGGGGGGAAGAAGGGTTGGGGGGGGGGGTGCAGAAATGAAATGGTACAAAGAGGGTGTAGAAGATTTATGAAATTAGACGACCGCAAACGCGTTTTCCGATTGCACAATGCGCAGTAGCTTCAGACCAAAAAGTCATAGAATTTTTTTCCCCATTTGTTCTCTCACTTTATCTGGCTGGGAGGGGGGGGGGGCATTAAATTCACGACAAGGTGGAAAACAGATGGCGAACCTTCAAAATCGGTCCAACTGGAGCGAGCCACCACACCCGGTCCAACTGGAGCGAGCCACTAATTCCGGTGCCGGTCTTATGTCTTATGCGATTACTGATTAGCCTACTTACGCGGTAGACATAGGACTAACTTTTTTGAAGACGACGACATATAGAGAATCTCCTACCAGTCTTTTTTGATCTCAAAAAATATCAACACAAGTTGATAAATTTTTAAAAAAACGAGTCTCTGCCGATTTTTTTTTACTTTATCAACGAGTGTTGATATTTTTTGGTATCAAAGAAGACGAATAGGTGATTTTATTTATCACCCGACCCCTTCTAACATGCAAAAATAAATAAATATTATTCTTTGCTAAAGATTTCATTTTTACTGAATCTGAATACATTATGGCGTAGTGATACATCAATATTTTGACAACAATTCAATCATTGCAAATTTCTTTATATTGACCGAGTATTTCCTTCAAGGTCAATTAAATAAAAAAAGTTCACTTTTAATAAAAAAAAGAGAAGTTACTTTTAATAAAAGATGAACTGTTCTTTGAAAATAAGAAAAGTAGTTCCTTTTTGATCGACCAATCAAATTCATGTAAAGCGATATCTCCTAAGGAGATATCGCAGTAGATTATGAAATTTATCACACAAGCGATATCTACTGTAGAATGTATTATTGGGTGATAAAATATATTCCATTGAATTTATCTCATTCACCCCCCCCCCCTTCTTTGACCTGTTTCTGTACCGACTCCACTCGCCCCTTCTTTGACCTGTTCGTGATGGAGTGCCAACAGTCAAATTTTAAAGAATGCATTTCTTCCAGGCAACGATGCTGCGGAAAGAGATAGAGATCAATGAGGTTTAACGTCCTCTCGACACAAACTAGGTCATTTCGGGACTAACAAACGTAACGTATGGTTTAATTTATTTCAATCATTCGCTTGCGTAGGGGTCTTTAGCAGTGGGAGGAAACATAAGTATCCGGATAAAACCCACGAGGTTGGACAGACGACCCTTATACTCCTTGTCATGTAATCCCTGCAAGCGAGGAATCGAAACAATGCCAATGACCAATATGATTGAAATACAGATCTATATTTCTTCTTTATACTTTCAATGCACTACACTAGTAGTAAAGACAAGTAAAACGAAATTACACTATTTTGACTATACCGTTTTTTTATTACTTCGAATTTTGTCTAATGGTTTGGGTTGTTCGTACTTGGTTTTATTTTATTTTGAACTATAAAAAACGAAGCGAAATAGGATCTGTGTTTTGATCAGATTGCTCAATGACAGACTTTATGACGCGACGTGCACGTGTTTATCATTTTACCACAGGGTACGACAGACTTTAACACATTTACATAAAACAAATGGATATATTATTGTAAAATAATTTAATTCTGAACGTAAACAAGATTTTAATACATAAAATACAATAAAATATAAAAACACAAAACAGAACGATAAATACACGTACAATATACCAATTAGTTTGTTTTATA
Source organism: Patella pellucida (assembly GCA_917208275.1). Lineage (NCBI taxonomy): Eukaryota > Metazoa > Mollusca > Gastropoda > Patellidae > Patella > Patella pellucida. The sequence continues at coordinate 86,438,370 of OU795039.1, forward strand.
AAAAAAGGACACAAACATAGAAAAGATATAATATTATGCTAATTACTACAATTTACAATCTCCATATAGATAATGTTGTATATTACCTAAATGTAGATTATCTGAAGAGCTTAATAAAATAAGCGAACTAATAATCGACAAATAATGTAGTTCTTTTTTCGAAAACTTGTATATTTTTGTGTATTTAATACCTAAGAGTAGTTATCTTTAACTTTTCATATAGATAATACCATATAAGGGCATTAAAACAATGAAAGGGAAAGTAGAAGGCACGATGGTTTACTATAAGTAGGTCTATCATTATATCCCGGCACCCAGGTTCACAAAGCATTCTCAGACTAAAGTTAAGAAATTACTCAAAACTGTTCGCCTTATTTTAAGTAACATTTATAAAACCTTTCTTGTTTTAATGTATCACATACATCAATAAGAGACAATGAGCAAAGTTTTGTAAAACAGTGATTGACAGTTGTTAACTTAAGTCGGAGAATGCCTTGTGAACGCGGGTCATAGGCCTATAGCTAATACCAAATATGGCGAGAACTTTATATAGAATAAAAACAATAATGGTGAAATTAGAAGGCGGGGACTTAATATCAGATTTGAAAGCTATGAATGTAAAAGTAAAACAATATAATGACAAAATAAATTCAATAGATTCTCCCCTGTCTAGCGGAAGTGACGCAAAGGGGGTTGAGTTTGTTTGTTTAAAAATAACAATAAACAACATGGAATATTTTAAAAAAAACATAAATAATAAATGATTTTTTTTTATAGTATAAAAAATATAATGTTAGGTATAAATCCCTTTGGGCAGCGTCATGTTTTTCAAAGAGGTCTAAAGGACCGTTTATACTTAGTGCGAAAGCGACTGCGATTGCGACTGCGAGTGCGGCGATCGATCGCGAATACGGTCGAACTTTTGTTTGCGCAGCGATTGCCCCGAGAGGGAGATTTTCATTAACTTACCGGAATGCGAGTTCAAAAGACACACCTGGTCAAATCGTGAATGCTCCAGTTTCATCGATCCACCCAAAGACTAGTCGCAGTCGCTTTCGAGGTAACATCCGTGCTCAGTAAAAATGGCTGTTCAGGTCGTATTTTAAAGAACAAAAAATAGAACATATTTAATGTGATTTGAGGACATAATGATCCTATCTACACCCCATCCTCCACGGTCTCGAATATCAAGACACATTTGCACTAAAGGACAATTTACCCCAAGTTTGTTAAAATTTGATATAAATTAGGATTGAAATGAAGCCCTGACTCGTCTATCACCAAGTTTCTGTGTTGGTCGGAAATTATCCGCCATGACGCCGTCTTCACCTGTTTTAGGACATTCACCTTTAGGAAAGGTTCTCAATCGACGAAATTCTTCCAGCTAGAAAAGAAAATTTTGTGAGAAGTTTTATAGTTTGTATAAATTGTCCATATTATTGTAAATCTTCCAATGAAATGAAATGAAATGGAGTTAACGTTTACTGTTCTGCTCCGAACTGGGCTTATATGAAGACGGCCATACGCCATACAGTGTGATATGAGGGAAATTTTGCACGGACATCTGGATCATACGGCTTACTCTTATGTCGAATTCCAACTGGCAAGGGGTCTTTTAAATGCACACCAATGTGTACACGGGACCTCGGTTTTTCGTCCTCTCCGAACGACTAGACAGCTGTCCTTGTCAGGCCCTCTGTCCTGCATCACTGACAAGGGGAATGACGTTCTTCAAATGCATTTTACACGAGACAACAAATCACGCGGCGTCGATCATTATATGAAACGCCAACTGGTCCGGGCAGAATGGTGCCCTTTTCTCATTTAAATACTCATTTACACAAAATAGGAAATATTTTTATCTAGATATTAATAATTAAACGCCTTTACTTATTTTTCTAATACTTATGTCGTTATAGAATTTACTTTGCAGAAGGAAAAGGGTTAATATTGCCAGTTAATTAACCCACACAGATGACACTCCGATCACTGATTGTCTGATACCTATAGGTAATTTCCTGCATGGTTTCCCAATATCAGTGTTGTAGTCGGGAGGGGGGGGGGTAATACCTAGTCGTTTGGGTGGGACGAAAGTCAAGGTCCTGTGTGTGTAGGCCTACATTGGCGCGCACGTAAAATTCTCTTGACAGTTGGAATTCAAAGTAACTAATTAGTAAATGGCAGAGGACTGCATCACACACCAACAAATACACAAAACAAACCTACGTACACCACACACACACACAATTCGCGGAGTAGAGAGTGGCACAAAGTTGAATTGGGTAGAATAGCGGTAATCTCTCTGTTAGTTTTAATTTCGTTTTTGACCCGAAAGACACGAAGTAGGCCTACCGATGAACATAAAACTGAATGTTTTTCAACAACAAAGAATTTAACTGGTTGATTTTAATAATACGCTTAACTTCAAGACTGCAAACATAACACAAATTATATGTTTACTAAAACCAAATGATATACATCCTTAAAACATATTATGCAAATGTATTTTCTACAAATTATGTTTAAAAACGTTAAGATAAGATTTTAATGGATCTAAACGTCATACAAATTCTGGTATTGACGTGTAGAGTATTATGACGTCATAATCACCAATAGAAGGTTGGCCAGGTCACGTGAAGAGGAACGTTATATAGGAGTTGTTTTTTAAAGTTAGATTTAGATCATCTAAGTTCTTATTTATTTACTCAACTTATAAAATATCTGGTCATTTCCAAGGATTATTTTAGAAATAAATAATCATGGTTGTCTTTGAATCAAGGATGGGGGGCTGGGGTAATGTAGTGATAATCGATACCAATACCAATAGCCAAGAGGAGGATGCTGCGCCAACTGAAGCAGGTACAGGTGGTTCAACTGTTGATGAAGAACAGACAGAAGCTGCTGCCACGGCAGAAATTACAGACGCAGCAGCCACAACAGAAGTAACAGAAGCTGCTGCTACAGAAGAAGCTACAGAGGCCGCTGCCACCGTGGAAAATACAGAAGCCACAGAAGAAGTTACAGAAGCAGCAGCCACAACAGAAGTAACAGAAGCCGCTGCCACAGCAGAAGTTACAGAGGCCGCTGCCACAGAAGAAGTTACAGAGGCCGCTGCCACAGAAGAAGTTACAGAGGCCGCTGCCACAACAGAAGTAACAGGGGAAGAAACCCCACAGGAGGAAATTACCCCCGCGGAAACAGAGGGGGCTAATAAACCAGAGGCAGGGGATGCTGGAGCCACTGAAGGGACTGATAACCCAGTGGCAACGGACGAGGCTTCGAGCACACCAGAAGCAACGGAGGCAGCAGCTGATACAACCCCCACAGAGGCAGAAAACACCGGAGAAGAATCGGTGAAAGATGAAACAAATTCTGAAAAACCAGCCGTGTCGGAGGACGCAACCCAAGCCAAAGAGGCTCCGGTAGAAGAAACTAGCGAACCAGCATCTAGTGGTAAGAAAATTTCAATAAATTATTATAAAGATTTATCATTTTATATGACGACAAATCCCTATTTAATTATAATTAACCCCTATGTGTTTATATTTTGTAAAGCTCGTAGATTATTGTAATTTTACTGAAGTTTTCCTCTTATGTAGTTTTATTATCTGTAGGCCTAACTATCTTATTTTAAATATTATTATGTGTCATGCTTTTTACTGTGTAAATTGTTATGTTTTAGAAAGTGCTAGGCCTATATAAGAATGTATTATTATTATTATTTCAGATAAACCTACACCGAGTAAGAAGTCTAAAGCCTGTGTGTTGTTATAGATGAACGAATGGAGAGGTTATTATAGAGGAATGCAAGGAGAAGTTTATTTATACCTGTCTGTAGTATATCACAATATTTAATAATATTATCAACAAATTTTAAATTCTATTTATATTTTATAATTGTAATAACATCACCGTTCTGTTTTAAATTCTATTTATATTTTATAATACATGTATTATAACCGCCCTAACAACCAGTATTAAATCACGAGTTATTTATATGTAAAAAATACACATGCTTTCCATAAACCAATATAATAAAATATATCTGAAATATTTCTAGAATTATCTACCATTTTACCCGTCATCGTTTCCCCGGTTCTTGCAAAAATGTCGGTCGTTCAACCCGATTTCATTTCAAAGGCTTCTAAATCAAGGGAGGTTCAATGTCCCACCCGAAGAACAAGGCGTGACAAGGCTAGCTGTCTAGTTATTCGGAATCGGATATGACAAAAAACCGAAGTCCCGTGTACACAATGGCGTGCTGCGTGCACGTAAAAAATCCCCTGGCAGTTGAAATTTAAAATAGGAGTAGGCCGTAGCGCCGGTGTCCGGGCTAAATTTCCCTCATAGCATACTGTAAGGCGTATGTCCGTCTTCATTAGCCCAATAGGAGTAGAGCAGTAGGTCGTTACCCCCCCCCCCATTTCATTTAGAATTCGATATAAGAGTAGGTATGGCGTATACCCATCTACACTAGCCCAGTAGAAGCAGAATAGTAGGACGATAAATCCTATTTAATTTCTTTCTTTCTCACGTACGTAGCTACCCAAGCTCAACCCAGTGAACCATGCTATTTTGATCCGTATCTTTGATTATAAAATATAAAATACCACCTTACCTGTGTATGAGATAACATCAGTGGATATCGAAACAAAATCCACGTCACTTTTTCTGAACACGGTGGGGACGTTAAAGATCCTTCGTAGGCCCAGAAATCTCGTAGTTGGGGATCTGAAAAATGTACAATAAAAGATGAGTAAAGTAGCTCAGCTTTCATTAATCAAACTCTACGATCAGTGAAGGATTTATATGAAGAGAGGCCCCAGGCTATTCCTCTTGATCCCCCTCCCCCTCACAAGACCCAAAGGGGCCATGTTGGCTAAGTCGGTAAAACGCTGGCTCGCTTGTCTGAAGGTCGGGTAACAAATCCCTGCATTGGCCGAAAAAGATCCCTTGACAGTTGGAATTTGATATAAGAGTAGGTTGTAATGCCGCTGTCCGGCCAAAATTTCCCCTCACAGCACACTGTATGGCGTATGCCCGTCTTCATTAGCCCAGTTCGGAGAAGAACAGTAGAACGTTAAACCCCCATTTCATTTTCTTTCCGAAGCCCCAAGCCGCAAGCCCCAACCCTGCAACTAGTTGAATCTATGTTTTAAACACAACCGAATGAAGCCGAGAATGATGACCGATGTTTAAGACAGCGCCTGTAAGACGGGGATCAAAAAAATATCACACACCTTGAGGTCCTGTGTGTTAAGGGTTTGTTCACAGACGAACGGTACACCAGAAGATGGGTTAGAAGAGGATTCGAGTGGGGACTATCCCCCTGCCCCCCCCCACCCAACAAATCAATTAAAGTGAAGGAGGTTATAGTTGTACACAAATTCGTATAATAAGGACTAAGGCTACTGTATGTATTCAAATCTGACCAAATACTATAAAAGGAGAAAGATTTGTTCCAATCTGACTATACAGTATAACATGATTTGGGCTGTATCCAAATCGGACCATACAGTATACTGGAACTATATACATGTATAAAAGTAGAAAGCTGTGACCATATAAAGAGAAGATTGTATCGAGTATTTATCAATGACATTTACCCGGTAATAAACAGGTAGGATTAAATGCTGACGTGGCGGTTTTCTGTCGTCCCTAAAATAATAATTATAGTCATTAATTAAAAACCATCTATACATTCTTTAATATAACATGATTTTTGGTATTATACTCATATTAATACTTATTAACTTGTACAATCTACCAGAGTGAGGGAAAACAGGAGGATCGCGGACTAATTTGACTAATATAGCTATGGCCTGTAATAGATCATAATAAAATGGATTGGGGGGTGGGGGTGGATAGCGTGAGTGTACTTTAAAACCTAATTACTTCTCTCTCTCTCACCATAAATGTGAAGATTTAGTAGAACACACGATATACGACATTCAAACTTTCCGACACGGTTGTACAGGAATACATTATGCTAGGTTCCGACTGCATGTCGTGCGATGCGTTAAGATAGGATTGTCCCTATTAAGTCCACGGTCTTGTACGTGCAGATACGTTCAACACGATTGCTACGACTGACCACACTATATGGTAAGACCTGATAGGATCATCACGATTACCCCACGTTTTAAAACCAGGATGTGGGAACCTAACATCAACAAGACCGAGAGAGGGGTGGGGTTTAACGTCAACTCGAAACAAACTAGGTCATTTCGGGACTAACATATGTTTTTTAATTTTATTTCAATAATTCGCTTGCGCGTCAGGGTCTTTAGCAGTCGGAGGAAACACAAGAAAACCCACGAGGCTAGACAGGCGACCCTACTCTTTGTCATGTACAACCCGGGGATCGATACCACGTAAGTTGACTCAATGACAGGCTTTATAATACGGCACGCATACGCTACCCCCACCCCCTTTAGCATCAACAAGGGGGGAGAGGGAGAAATTGGGTTTAACGTCCACTCAACACAACTAGGTCATTTCGGGACTAACATAATTTTGTTTCAATAATTCGCTTGCGCGTAGGGGTCTTTAGCAGTGGGAGGAAAACGGAGTGCACGGAGGAAACCCAAGAGGTTAAGAAGGCGCCCCTATGTCCATGCCACATGTGCTCACACCATGGCTCAAAACCACAGCCGCAAGGCAGAGGTGGCCGGCCAGCGAGAGGTCGAAGCGCGGCACTTTAGACCACTAGGCCACCCCCCTTTTTGAATTAACAAGGAAGAATTAAACTTGTATAAAATGATAAGCACACATACGCTAACCAGGGGAGAATACAACTTGTAATAAATGATAAACAAACCTTATAAAGAACATCCTCTAGATTATCTGTTACAACACGTAAACCTGTATGTTCTCTTCCTAGCTATAATATAATATATAACACTATATATACCAGTCTATACGTGTATCAGACATTGTTTTAGTACCACCCGAAGAACTAGAGGGTAATGATTGACATACCTTCTGTCTTGCTTCACTAACAAGAGTATATTGGGATGGAAATACCTATGAACGTGCATGCGCCGATTTTACACAGTGTGCGAACCAAGTGGAAACCATTTATGCGGACTAAGTTGAAACGGTGTACGGAACGAGTTGCCCCGGTGTACGGATCAAGTGGACACGGTATATTGACCAATGTAACATGGTGTACGGACCACGTTGACGCAATGTACCGATAAAATTCCCACTGTGTGCGGACTAGCTTCCATCGTGTGTATAAACGAGCTTTTACCGTGTGTACGGACGAGCTTCCATCGTGTGTACGGACGAGCTTCCATCGTGTGTATGGACGAGCTTCCACCGTGTGTACGGACGAGCTTCCATCGTGTATATGGACGAGCTTCTACCGTGAGTACGGACTAACTTCCACCGTGTGTACGGACGAGCTTCCACCGTGTGTACGGACGAGCTTCCATCGTGTGTATGGACGAGCTTCCACCGTGTGTACGGACGAGCTTCCATCGTGTATATGGACGAGCTTCTACCGTGAGTACGGACTAACTTCCACCGTGTGTACGGACGAGCTTCCACCGTCTGTACGGACGAGCTTCCATCGTGTATATGGACGAGCTTCTACCGTGAGTACGGACTAACTTCCACCGTGTGTACGGACGAGCTTCCACCGTGTATAAACGAGCTTCCACCGTGTGTACGGACGAGCTTCCACCGTGTGTACGGATTAGTTTCCACTGTGTGTACGGACTATCTTCCACCGTGTGTACGGGCTATCTCACACCGTGTACGGATTATCTTCCACCGTGTGTACGGATTATCTTCCACCGTGTGTACGTACCTGAGTAAAGAGAGAGACTATAGCGATACCAGATGGACTACCCAAGGCTTCTTCAATACTCGAATATTTCTCACTGTTCCAATGAACAAGCTGTACCTGGAATATATACAATACATGAAATAACATTGAACCATATGTTAGTCCCGAAATGACCCGGGTGAGAGAGAGAGAGGGAAGTGAGAGAGAGAGGGGGAGAGAGGGGGAGAGAGGGGGAGAGAGTTTAACGTCCACTCGACACCGACAACGTCATTTCGGGACTAACATATGGTTCAATTTTATTTCAATAATTCGTTTGCGCGTAGGGGTTCCTAGTAGTGGGAGGAAACCGGAGGACCCGGAGAAACCCACGAGGTTGGACAGGCATCCCTATTGTAGTCCATGCCTTCCGAGTATAGTAGTAGTATATATATTTGTATTTATCTAATACTATGAAATACACTGGTTGTATATATCATAGTGCTATAACAGCAGATGAGAATATTTTCAATTGATCTACCATTAAATATTTATAAGATAATTACTGCATCGTCATAAATCTACCATGATAATGTACATCATAAAATATATTTACAAGCCATGTTGGTTGCCAGGGATACTACTTTTGTATTTATAAATTATATATCATCACAAGTTGATAAAAACCACGTTCAGATAGACAGGTGCTCCGAGTAAAAATATTATTTTATTAGTTGAGTTCTCTTACCACAGCGCCTAGTTTAGTCGAGTTCCTTTTTACACACACCCAGTTCTATGTAATAGTTGGCTTCCTTACCGCGACATGCGCCTTACAAGGACATTTTGCCCGAACAGCGGCCTACTCTTATATCGAACCGGATCTGTAACGAGTACGCCAATTATACACGGGACTTCGTTTTTTGTCCCATCCGAACGACTAAACAGCTGTCCTTGTCAGGCCCTCCACTCTGCAACACTGACAAAGAGAAACCACGTCGGAAAATCCTTATGAACTTTCGCGTCCAAGGCAGGGATCGAACCCGCGACCTCCAGTCTAACGAACCCGCGTCTTACCCACTAAGCCAAGGTGGCTCCGTTTTTCTTGAGAAGAAGAAAACAATCTATTCATGTTACTAACCTCCATGGGAAAAGCCTTTTTATTAACTGTATGTTCTGATCCTCTATTATTTTCTCGTCCCCAGTGAAATCTTATTTCTGCTAGTTCATACTCTGTACCTGGTTGTAGGGGACCTCCTGATATTACTATAAATAGATGATACAGTCAAACATGTAACTATAAATAGCGCCGCGGAGCAGTAATTTTTACTGGAATGCAGGCGCTTTATAAATTCATTATATTATAAATAGATGATAAGGTCAAACATGTTACTATAAATAGATGATACAGTCAAAGATTTTACTAAAATAAATAACGTTAAACAATTAGTGAACAGATGACCAGTACTGAACAGATGACTAGTACTGAACAGATGACGTGTAGTGAACAGATGACGTGTAGTAAACTGATGACGTGTAGTGAACAGATGGCATGTAGTGAACAGATGACGTGTAGTGAACAGATGACGTGTGGTGAACAGATGACGTGTGGTGAACAGATGACATGTAGTGAACAGATGACGTGTGGTGAACAGATGACGTGTGGTGAACAGGTGACGTGTTATGAACAGATGACGTGTTATGAACAGATGACGTGTAGTGAACAGATGACGTGTAGTGAACAGATGACGTGTAACTTAAGTATATTATTTTGAACTGATATATAAACATGTATATTACAGGCTATATACTGATATATAAACATGTATATTACAGGCTATATACCTGATCTTCCCATTGATTCATGCCTCATACTTTCTGTAATATAAAAATTACATTAATAATTATTAACAACAACATCAATATTATTCTATATGAAATATTATCATTATTCTAGACAGTGCAATCGGAGCAGAACAGCAGGACGTTTAGCCCCATTATATTTCTGTATAGACATTCAAAGTCAAATGGTGACAAGTAAAAATCCGGACAGAAACAATTGGACAATAATCAATAATTGGATGTTCAAGACCTTTTCCTAAAGTTGGCCTGTATTGTTAAATCATGTGAAATTAAATAAATAATGTTCTGTTACCATTAGATTTGATCAAATGTTTACTACATAGTCTTACAAATTACCCTTTCTGGTGAGATTTCCATGGTAAAGTGGGGTGCAGTGGGGTGTGTTATCCAACTCTATGAAATTCAACCAGTGTATGACCGTTATTTAATATAATATCCCTACCTTGTTTAACGCGGGGAAATACCGCCAGTGTATGACCTTGTATAATAATATTCCTACCTTGTTTAACTCTAGGAAATACAGCCAGTGTATGACCGTTATTCAATATATCAGTTTCCCTACAGATAGAATAATTAAACTTTAATTCATTCTTCTCTAACTCTGGATCATAACACGCATCACGTGATAGCAGATTGATGGGTGATTGACAGGTACCAACAGCTTCCGGGAACAAATTACCCCATTCTAGACACCCTGAAAATATACATAAACATATATCATAGTTAATACATTATAAACATCCTAGAGAGAGAGAAAGAGAGAGAGATAGAGAGAGAGAGAGGGAGAGAAAGAGAGAGAGATAGACAGAGAGGGAGAGAGAGAAAGACAGAGATAGAGAGAGACAAAGATATATATATATATAGAGAGAGAGAGATAGAGAGAGAGGGGGGAGAGAGAGAGACAGAGAGAGAGAAAGACAGAGATAGAGAGAGACAAAGAGATATATATAGAGAGAGACACGCAGAGAGAGAGAGAGAGAGAGAGAGAGAGAGATACAAGAGAGAGACAGAGAGAGACAGAGAGGGAAAGGGTTAAATGTCCACTCGACAAAAACTAGGTCATATCGGGACTAGCTTTAGTTTCATTTAAATAATATTCCTGGGCGTAGGGGTCTGTAGATGTGGGGAAACCAGAGGACCCTGAGAAGACGCTCGAGGCTGAAAGACAACCCCACTCCTTGTCACGTACAATCGGGGAATGGAAACCACCCCACTCGAATTAATAACATACCTTATGTTAAACCAACCAGTCCCACCCCTGTTGAGAGAAAGAGAGGGGGAGGGGGTGTAAATAAAAAGTTTAGTATAATAATGAATAATGTTATAATAACTATTTGACAAGCGAAGATCTGAAATCTGTGGTTATCGACATTAATCAATGATAAACCTTGTTCATATGTCGGCCATCAGATAATTTCAAATATCAAACCTGAACTGAATTAAATGTCACCATGTTGTTGATGACACTATCGAATTCATTTTGACATTTAATTTCCTAAATGAAAACTTACAACAGCAACGTGACTTGTCGGTGTTAATTCTATCTGTAACGTTACTTGTCGGTGGTAATTCCATTTGTAACGTGACTTGTCGGTGGTAATTCTATGTGTAACGTGACTTGTCGGTGGTAATTCTATCTGTAACGTCACTTGTCCGTGGTAATTCTATCTGTAACGTTACTTGTCGGTGGTAATTCTATCTGTAACGTCACTTGTCCGTGGTAATTCGATCTGTAACGTTACTTGTCGGTGGTAATTCTATCTGTAACGTTATTTGTCGGTGGTAATTCTATCTGTAACGTCACTTGTCGGTGGTAATTCTATCTGTAACGTCACTTGTCCGTGGTAATTCGATCTGTAACGTTACTTGTCGGTGGTAATTCTATCTGTAACGTCACTTGTCGGTGGTAATTCTATCTGTAACGTTCCTTGTCGGTGTTAATTCTATCTGTAACGTTACTTGTCTGTGTTAATTCTATCTGTAACGTTACTTGTCGGTTGAAATTCGATTTGTAACGTTACTTGTCCGTGGAAATTCGACTTGTAATATCACTTTCAACGTCATTTACGCGTAGGGGTCTTTAGCTGTGGGAGAAAACCGTAGAACACGGAGAAAACTCACGAGGTTGGACAGGCGACCTTAATCCTTGTCATTTGAATACGTGGAGTCGAAACACGCCACTCCAGGAACGTATCAAAAAAATCATCATTCAAACTTCTAACTTTGTTGATTTAGACCAACTAAACTGAATTGATCACATTTGACTCATTTACCAATGGCTGAGGATCTGTTTTATTACCGCACTTTCACAAATTAAATCAGCACAACAAATTATTTTAAAACGACCCGTTTAGTTTACATGTATATTTTACACAAATGTAAGATACGGAATACCCAGTACATCTCTTCAAATAAACCACATATAACCATCGCATATATGTTTCAGATCAACTCGGGAACATGTTGGAGTGCACGTTAAAGATCTCTTGACCTTAGTATATCGTTGTAGCGGTCAAATAACCCTAATAGCAATCTGCATGACGTATTTCCGTCTTTATTATAACGGTTTACGTAGAAATATATGACGTTATACCCCATTGCATTTCTGTACAGTCCGAAGTCGTGATAGAACAGCTCTGTCTCGTGATAGAAACAGTCCTGTCTCTTGAGAGAGAGAGAGAGAGAGAGAGAGAGGGAGAGAGCGAGCGAGAGATTGGGTTTAACTGTTTAACGTCCCGTAAACACAAACTAGGTCATTTCGGGACAAGCATATGGTTTATCTTTATTTCAATAATTCACAAGTGCGTAGGGGTCTTTTGCGGTGGGAGGAAACCGGAGTTCCCGGAGGAAACCCACGAGGTTGAGAAGGCGCCCCTATCTCGATGCCACATACGCTCACACCAGGAATAGCAACCACAGCCGAAAGCCAGAGGTGACAGGACAGCTAGAGGTCGAAGCCTGGCACTCTAGACCACTAGGACATCCCAACCCCCCGTCTCGTGATAGAACAGCTCGGTTAAAGGGACAATAACACTCTTGCTGGCTTGACTGGTCCAGAAAAAAAAATAGCCTTATTCTAACTACAAGATGTTTAAGTGTCCTACCTGTTGTGTAAATTATCCATTACAATCTATCTTACTTGTCCAGAGGGTTCGAAAATATGTTTAAATCCAAGTTGCGTTTGAAAGTGCTTACGTAAGGCTTTTCAAGCCATGTTACGGCATGTAGTTGAATTTTTCCAATTTTTAAAATTAGGTGTGTTAAGATGAAATTTGTATCATTTTTTAATTGGAATATTGTAAAATAGTACAAATTGTTGACCAGAATATAGGTTGGAACATATTATTCAGTTACAACAAGAGTGTTATTGGGGCTTTAAAAAGGTAATATTGTATAATAAATGCCCCACTGCCTACCTTCTACAGACGTCACGTGACGGTCTCGTGTTAAAACAGCTGGGTTAGTCCTTAAAGCCATTTTCTTCCATCTGGTAATGCCCGTCATCTTGTCGTCGTATCTGGGGTTTAACGTCCACTTCCACCTAGGGTGATATCGTAGACAAACCCGTCATCTCATTGGTCTAGGAGTTTAATATAAAGTGTCTGATAAACGGTTAGCCTGTCACCTGCCCAGCCAACACCCAGGTCCTGTTGGTCTAGGAGTTTAATATAAAGTGTCTGATAAACGGTTAGCCTGTCACCTGTCCAGCCAACGCCTAGTTTCTAAATGCATTACTCCAACCAGCCAGTCCATCAATAACCCACGATTATCATCAACAACTCATTAATGACCAACCTATTAGACTTCATTAACAAGTCTATTTATTGATAGACTAGTTAGTCTTTTACAATAACAAAGTAATTAGTATCCGTTCACACTTGTTAACATCACAAGCCTTCATTTCATCGAAACGCAGTCCCAATAATTAAAACCTCCAATACGCCAGACAAGCCTTCATTTCATCGAAACGGCTAGCACAATAATTAAAACTCAAACACGCCAGACAAGCCTTCATTTCATCCAAACGGCTAGCACAATATTTAAAACCCTCAACACGCCAGACAAGCCTTCATTTCATCCGAACAGCTATAGAGTGATTATGACGTATTACTATAGACTGTATATCATAATGATTAAAGCCACAGCACGTCAGACAGGAATGAATGAAATGGGGTTGAATGTCCTATACTATAATGAAATGGGGTTTAACTTCCTACTATATGCTCCTAACCTGGGCTAATGGAAGACGGGCATACGTCATACAGTGTGCTATGAGGGAAATTTTGCCCGGGCAGCAACTGAATTCCAACTGCCAAGGATCTTTTACGTGCACGCCAATTTGTACACGGGACCTCGGTTTTTCGTCCCATCCGAACTACTAGGCAGCTGTCCTTGTCAGGCCCTCCTTCTGCATCAGTGTCAGATAGGATACAGGTGTTTAACGATGTATACTTGATATGTATCAGGTATTAGAAGTGGGGGTGGGGGGATTAAATGAAATCGTGAAATGAAATGAAATGGGTGTTTAACCTCCAACTCTACTTCAAAATCCACGCGTCTAATAAAGATGAACATACGTCATGTAGTGTGCCATGACGGACTTCCTAGTTAGTGGAATAAATTGAAATGGGGTTTAACGTCCTACTGTTCTGCTCCTAACCTCGGCTAATGGAGACGGGCACATGCCATACAGTGGGCTAGTGGGTTATGAGAAAAAAATTTGCCCGGGCAGCGACGCTACGGCCTACTCTTATATCAAATTCAAACTGCCAAGGGATATTTTACGTGCACGCCAATGTGTACACTGGACCTCGGTTTTTCGTCCCATCCAAACGACTAGACAGTTGTCCTTATCAGGCCCTCTGTCCTGCATCACTGACAGGGGGTAACCCCGCCGGGAAATTTGGATGAACTTCCTAGTTAGTGAGCCATTGCAAAACCCACTGATCTACTGTGCTCCCCCCCCCCCGGGTTAAATATATAGTTTAAGATCAGACACTGATCACTCACTGATGCACCGTGGTCCCCCATTTTAAATATAGAGTTTGGTACTAGAATCACTGATCCACTGTGGTCCCATCAGATTAAATATAGAATTTAAGACTAGAATCACTGATCGACTGAATTATTCAAACCGATCAAATCAAACGTAACTCCCGGTTATTTATTTTTATTTGTTTATCTGTTTCACGCCGCCATCTTTATGTGTAATAATAATAATTCTTTTGCCTGCGATATCACTATTGTGGAAGCAGACGTTAACCCACCACCAACTTCAACTCGGATGTATCATTGTCTGTGAAAGAGCTTTATTTAAAAGAGGCTAAATCGCTAATATTTGGAACCTACGAATTGACGCAAATGTCTCGCAACACATATAATAATGTAATATGAATGTATATAAACTGACTTAGATTCAATACTTTCCGTTTTTACTCTAATTTCAAAGCAGTCATGTTCGGAAAATGTCTCAATCGAATGTCAATCTCTAGCGTCTGGTTATTCCAGTCAACACCGATAGTATTTATTGCGCATGCTCTCCAGATAAGAATATGACGTCACCGTTTGATTTGACGTTTGGAATATTTCTAACCTCGTTCTTCGACTCGCTTGTTACAAATGGAACTGAAACGCATTATGGTACACGATTCGTAAAATGTTTATTTTGTCTTAAATATTGACTAAAATTGACAAATAATTCGTGTTTTCAATATCGAAGGTTTTTAGTGATATTGAGTTAGAGAAATAGCTTCTTTAACGTCCGCTTCCACTGAAGTGATACCATCGATGGTTATATTAGAACAGCATGTTCATTTTATCGGAGCATTGTACTTGATAATCGAGGCTATCTTGTCAAAACTTCCAAAATTCATAACTTCCCCCAGGATAAAAAAAACTTGACTGAAAAGTTCAATATAGTCATTTTTCATTTTCTATTTTTTAACAATTATAGAAAATCTTGCCAGTTCTTTAGCTAAATTTTACATGGTACATCTTTAAACTAGCTTAGGTGTTTCTTCTATCCAAAAGACTATACACTTTTTGTTCGCAGACCACTGACATGACGAAACCGTATTGGCAAATTCTGGGAAACATTCGAGTCCGACCACCCATCCTGTTCCACTACTCCGCGCTCGACAGCCCTGGGAAACATTCCAGGCCAGGACCGGCATCGCAACCTTTAGGTTAATCAACCACAGCGGTTCTGTCAGATATACAGTAGGTCGTTAAACCCCACTTCATTTAATTTCTGTCAGACATGTTGACAATTGTTGACATATCTTTAATAGGTCCGTTGGGAAATACGAAGTTGTGTTGTTAACAGATAGGACTGGAACGGAGTTTAACGTCAACAATATTTCCGGTATTTTGAAATCAATACGTGGGCATTACTATGGTTACGCGTGCAAAATTTACGCGGGAAAGTTGTCCTGACAACAGTGTTACTGCCTACTCTTCTGTCCATGGTTGCAGTCGGTGCACGACATGGTTATTGTCCCATCCTAACGACTAGACAAGACTTTACTCGTTCGATAGACATGCGCCACCTAACGGGTTAGAGGTTGGATATGAGTAATATAGACCATACCTTATGGACAGTGCTACGAGGACAATTTTGCCCAGGCGGCGACATTTCACTAAACTCCAGGTTATCTGACGTGGTGCACGGACGAACACCACCTTTTCGTTGCTCTACAAACTGTGGGAAATTTCGTGGCCAACACCTAGCCATCAACACAAACTAGGTCATTTCGAGACTAACATATGGTTCAATTTTATTTCAATAATTCTTTGTGCGTAGGGTTGGTTCTTTAGCAAAGGAAGGAAACCGGAGGACCCGGAGAAAACCCACGATAGACGATCCCACTCCTTGTTACGTACAACCGGGGAATCGAAACCACATCGATTGACTAAATAACAGACCTTATGATACAACGCTCACGTGCAACGCTGTTAACTGAGGTAGGTATGGCAAAATTGAAAAAAAGAGAGAGAAATGGGGTTTAACAACCACTCGACACAAACTAGGTCATTTCGGCACTAACAATGGTTTAATTTCTCATTCCAATAATTAATTTGCTTGTACGCATGGGTCTTTAGCAATGCGAGGAAACCGGAGGACCCGGAGAAAACCAACGAGGCTGGATAGGTCACCATATACTCCTTGTGCCAAACAAAAATATCTCTGGAACTAATTTCCAAATATGAATAAATATGTGGACAATAAAATTCGTTTGTTTAAAGATGTAAAAATAAAAATATAACTTACTACGATACATGAATCCATCGAGGAGATCTTTTATTTTAACTGTGCGTGGACTGGAGTTCATGTCTTCAACACTCTTCAAGATGGTTCCAGATCTTGATCGACACAGTTTCTTTATACGGATCACACGACAATCTGGAATGACAGGCGATAGTATAGGTCTCACATCAGTCTGAATGGTTCCACAGTCGGGCTGGGGAGTTGGGGGCAACATGGTAACTTTTAGGCGGATATTTAAAAGGTTTGTAAAGAGGCCAGAGGTTACACTTAACTATCACCAATCTTGTTGGGACTATAACTTTAAAATGTCCAACAGGTTAAATAAAATTGTAGGTCTTTTGGAAATTTGTAAAAGGTCAGAGTTCACTCGTAAGATCATAAAATCCAATCCAATAAAATATCTGGCTAAAAACTTCCAGCTATATCTGATGTAATTCTACTATTCCCTAGAGTTCGTATCAGGTGAAGAATAGAACTTTATAATCCAAAACCCAGACGAATGTCTGCTCCGAAACAGGGTAAAATTGCCGTGAAGTGTTTTGTTGTCTGTCCCTAGTCGGTCGTTATCCGTCTACAAGTTTAACTTTAAGAATGACAACTTTAAATGGTGAATACTGTTCACTTTGACAACATCAACTCAGGGTCTGTTTGTTTCGGAGTGACACGGGTCGAGATCAGGCCTCAGAACATTCGTTTTGATTAAAGTCTCTTAACCTGCCAAATTTAACAATTCTTAACTCAGGGTCTGTTTGTTTCAGGAAGTGAAACGGATCGAGGTCAGAACACAGCAGATCGAAGCTTATTGCAGCTCAGGGCACTTTTTTGTTTACGAATGAAAAAGGGATCGAGGTCAGAGAACACAAATTTAGCACAAGGTCATTTACTCCTGTTTTTAGATATCATTAATGAATGTGTTTTAATTTATGATCCGGGTCAGAAACAAACAAGAAACGCTCGAATTGATATGACATTCATTCATCCGAATCTGAAGATTGTAAATCCAAATAGTGAAACTGATTTCAGTCATGTCGTATGGTGACTATACAATGGTAGACGGGATGGAATAGGGTTTAACGTCCTGTTTACCTGTATGAACCGGGATAATGAGGATAGTTTGAAGATAATACACAGATCTCAGGTGTTATTATGTAATGGTAGAGATAATGATATAGTTTATAATTATTACAGGTAGAACCGTCAGACCGTTTATATCACCTGTATTCATGTCACAATAAACAGGTGAGAGGTGATTATAAATAAAAACAGGTAGAATGTACAGATCACCTGATAGCAGGGATGACAGGTAGGACAATCACCTGGATTATTGTTGATTACAGGTGAAATAATCTCTAATCCATTACTACCAGAAGCCCGGATAGTTAAAAGGAAATACACGAGAATAATCCCCCCCCCCCCCCCTAAAAGAATTAAATAAATAGGCCAATATGTTTTTGCTGTGCATTCAGCATATTCATCACATGTCTAAAAATATTCATCACATGCCTTGGATGGGGTTTCGATGACCGAATACCTAGCGCGTACGCGCTGTATCATAAGGTCTGTCATTGAGTCAACTGACGTGATTTCAATCCCCCCGGTTGTGCGTGACAAACCTCGTGTGTTGTCTCCCGGTCCTCCGGTTTCCACCCACTGTTAAACCCCATTTCTCTCCACAGTTCCTAACCCCTAACTTCACGTCTAACATCGCCCCACGACGTAATGGTTAATTAAAGTTCGAAGGAAGGGGTGCGGGACAGGGTAAACATGGATGTCGGAAGGTTGGAGGAGGACGGAGATCGCTAGATCGAAGACAGTCCTTGGCATTTTATGACGTCATATGTGGATTGTGGGCTAGGTTAAGGGTTAGGGCCTGCAGATTTCGTCAGAGTGTCGATATGTAGACATGACTAGCCCTAATCCTAACCCTGGGCTAAGCCCAACCATTACCCTAACCCATAATCCACATATGACGTCATAAAATGGTAAGGACCGTCTTCGATTTAGCGTTCTCCGAGGGGGACGTGGGTGATATAAACCAAGACATAGACTTACCTTATCGTGACGCGTCTGTTGCTCGACTGAAATAACGAATATTTTAATGAGATATTTAAATGAGATATTTTTAAAGTAATTATTATATACTATATCCGGTTGCTACACACATATTAATTTAACCGCGTATCGTTTTCACGTGTCACGTGCTTTATATCAGTTTAAAGGGACAGTCCCAGATGTCACTGCAGGGTGTCGGGAATAAAATGAAATGGGCTTTATCGTCCTACGTTTTTTTGAAAAAGCTGGGCTATTGAAGACAGGCATACACCATACAGTGTACTAAAAGGAAAATTTTGGACTACTGTTCTATCGAATTCCAACTGTCAATTACATGTACACGAGACCTCGGTTTTTCGTCTCACCCACCTCTGCATCCCTCAGTCTCCACCCCTGATATTTCAGTATGATTTGATTTATATTTGCCATTTGAATGGTACGACAAACCATTGGTACACGTTCAAGATCACCGGAAAGTTAGTAATCAACATAAGAGGAGGTCGTAGCCCTGGTGATCGGAAATAATTTACCCCATAGCACAAGTGTATGGTGTATACAGACAAGTAGAACGATAAATCCCATTTCATTTCAGAAATCGAAATTAGAGTTGGCTGTAGCACCGGCGATCGGACAAAATTTACCCCATGGGGCCATAGTGTATGACGTATGCCGGTCGATGACGAAACAGTAGGGCGTTTCACATTACTCGATGTTTTGTCTGCATCCGCTGTGGCTACTAACTACAACATGATGCAAGTCAGTAACAAACAATATATCGGGACTAACACATGGTCCAATTCTATTTCAATTATTCGCTTGTGGGCAGGGTTTTTTAGCAACGGGAAGAAACCGGAGGACCAGGAGAAATCCCACGAGGTTGGACAGTCGACCCCACTCCTACCTACTCACGAACAACCAAGGATTCAAAACCACGCTTAACTCGGTTAGTAGGACATTAAACCCCATTTTAGGTTAGTTTTTTTTTCACAACGGTGGTTTGTTTCAATGGTTGATTTAAAATGAAAGCAACTTACCCCGTGTACTCGTCGCTCGAGATGATAAAATGGGAAGTAGAACGGTTAGTGATACAAGGCAAGATAATTTATATAAAAATAAAACCATCATAATTGTTTTGAGATGTTATCGTAAAAAAACATAGATTTTCTTATCGCTTCACTGCTTTTATTAAACAATTTAACTGAATACTGAATCACACAGTACGAGAACAAGCCGAGTTCACCAAACACATATATTATATATCATTAAAAAACTGTCATTATTTTTTAAACTGCGTACAAAACGAAACAAATCCCGGGGGTAGATACCCAAAAAGGCTCAATATTACATGTATGTCCCAATCTTTATTCTGGTCAACAAATTGTACTATTTTACAATATTTCAATTAATTGATGATACAAATTTCATCTCAACACACCTAATTTATTAAATTGGAAATATTCAACTAAATGGTTTGAAAAGCCTTACGTAAACCTTTTCAAATGTAACTTGGATTTAAAAATGTTTTCTAACCCTCTAGACAAGTGAAATAGGATGTAATGGATAAGTTACACAACAGGTAGGACTCTTAAACATCTAGGACTAAAAATAAGGCTATTATTTATTTTCTTGACCTGTCAAACCAGCGAGAGCGAGATTTGTACGTATGATAGTTTTTCCGAATTTAATATCTACGGTTACAATTAGGTCTTGAAGAAATCAAACTTAATGCCTAATGCTGTTACATAGCGGCGTGAATTAGATCTCAAGGCCTGTCATGGAGTCAAGTGTCGTGGTTGGAAACACAGGCCTGTAATTGACAAGAGCTAGAGGTCGCCCTCCAAGCTCCATTGGTATTCTCCGTAATTCTCCCACTACTTGAAGATCCCACCCGCCTCCGTGCAAGCGAATTATACCCCTTATCTCTCTCTCTCTCCTTCTCTCTCTCTCTCTCCCTCTCACTACCCCATTCAGTACCATCTCTTAATAGTGTTTAGTGGGGCACATCTCCACGGTTCACCGTCTTTCCAAAAAGTTGTGATGGAAAAACCGTCGTACACAACTGGAACTCGAACTCTCTCTCTCTCTCTCTTTCTCTTTCACCCCTCGCCCCCTCCCTCTCTCTGTCCCTCTCTCTCCCACCCAATCTCTGACCCTCCCTCTCTCTCTCTTTCTCTCACACACACGTGGTGATTTAACTGTTTATTGTATTTGTCTTTGTCCTGAATGTTTTTTGTTCACAGTAAAATGTCTATAAAACAAGGAACTTCATTATTAAACAGTGAAATTCTACCAGGAGGTTTGGGGTTTCTAACAGGAGGGTTGAGTTACACACATAACCATAGAAACTAATAATATCGCATGACAAATAAAAACAAATCAAATGTGATTTAACGTCCTACTTTTCTGCACAAACAACCGGGCTATTGAAGACCGACATACACCATTAAGTGTGCTATGAGGAACATTTAGCCTTAACAGCAGCAATACGGCCTACGTACTCTTCCATGCACAGCAATGTGTACACTAGAATTCGGGTTTATGTACCATCCGAACGACTATACGTTGTCTTTTTTCAGAACCACCGTGTTGCACCACTGATAGGGGGGGGGGTTATATCGAAAAATATATATGACCTTTGACTGTTCTCAGTCAACACATAGATCGAACACACGGGACTCCAAGCCTAGCGAGCCAACGTCTTACTCACTATTATCTATGACATCACCCTAGGTGGTAGTGGACGTTAAACTCCAGATACGAACGAACGAACTTACTTACTAAGCCACCGTGATGATCGCTTACCAAAACTTCGACAAGAATATAGATATGGTTATTCTGACAACCGGGAAACATGCTCGCATAGAATTAATCACCTTTATTCACGCAGTTATGGTAGAGAGAGAAAGGGAGAGAGAGAGAGAGAGAGAGAGAGAGAGAGAGAGAGAATTGGGGTTTAACGTCCACTCAACATTTCCAAAATACATTTTAACGACCGATTTAGATTTTTTATTTGTGAAAAACTAAGTAATTAACTCATGGCCTCAAACAAACCAACAAAGATGTTTCCTCTCTCCGCTCGGCTAAACAAATATTAATATTATTGGCTCATATAAAGCCGTAGTCTCCCACCCCTATAAAAACACCCTACTGTTCAGTAAGCGGTGTATGTCTAATACCTGACCCCAATCATGTCCCACCCTTTAACAATGTCAAACCAGTGTCATCTCATCATTGATATAAGGCTTCAAAACACTCATATTTATGAGAGTGGGTCGGTCCGAGTGATAATAAAACACGCGACCTCTTTCATTCAAAGTGATAATTTGGGTGAATTTTTATGTTTTTATTGGTTTAGAGTGTTTTGCCCGTCTGTATTAACCGGGTTTTGATACAGAGAGAGAGAGAGAGAAATGGGCTTTGACGTATACTCGACAAAACTAGGTCATTTCGGGACTAACATGTGGTTTTATTTATTTCTTATTTCAATTATTCGCTTGCGCGTAGGGGTCTTTAGCAGTGTGAGGAAACCTGAGTGCCCGGAGGAAACCCACGAGGTTGAGAAGGCGCACCTATCTCCATGCCACATACGCTCACAACAGGGCTCGAAACCAAAGGTGGCCGGCCAGGTAGAGGTCGAAGCGCGGCACTTTAGACCAAGCAAAGATATGAGGTTTAACGTCCTACAACCGGGAAAATGAACACATGCATAGTCTAACAGTGTAGCAGGGACGGATCTAGGAATATTTGCAGGAGAGGGTTTGCCAGGTTCCTGTTAATGAAATTTGTCAACATCATCTTTGAATTACATATATACATAGGCATACACACAAATTGAGCTAACATTTACAAGAGACCTCTGTTTTTCGTCGTCCGTACTACAAGATCACCGGCTTTCAGAACCAACACCTGGACCAACCCAATCTGCTGAGTGATGTAGAGGCGCAAGTACACCTTCACTGAGTTTGAAATGGTCTATGTGATTTGTTATTTCCAGTATATTTAATTAAACATGCATTATACCTAATCTGCCTATTGCGGGCCGTTCCTTAGGCCTCAAATGTTATATGATTTATTATTAATTAGACAGTACATGTATTTAACTTATCAAGACCATAATCAAAATGCCCGAATGCCTGCGATATATACGTGTTGGATGAAATAACCGTAATTGTTAATATATAGGTTCAAAGTGAATTAATTTGACTGAAATTTTAAAGCATATTCTCTTTTCATTATCTATTTATCAACTATTATAGCGAGAACTGTCAGTTCTTTATCAAATCTTTGTTTCTTTGATTAAACTGTGTTATATCCTGTAGCGTCAGGCATTGAATAATCATTGAATAATCAATCAACGTTGATATTTCTAGTTGTTAACCCACAGTTCACATTCGGCAAACCTCGACAGATTCCGGTACCTTCCGTAACGCTACATCTAGACTCGACTGTATGATAGTAATTGATATGTACCTACGACCATACATTTGCGATGCGGCTAGTCAACTACCTATTTACAAAAGAGTCCCAAAATGGCGTCTTTTCTAGATATAATCTCTATTGGGGCAGCCATTTTTTAGTTTGCTGATATAATCTCCTTGGAGCAGCCATTTTTATCAGGGTCCTTTAAAATAGTTCCAAAATGGCGGAATTCGTCATACAGTCGAGTCTAGATGTAGGGTACCGGAATCTGTCGAGATTTGCCGAGTGCCACAGTTCAGTGCAACAGAAGGCCAAGAACGCCCCGTAACAGACCGTTTCATTGGCCAATCCTTCACATCATCCGGAAAACGTCAATGATAACAACTCGTCCAGATCCGAATAGTTGGCGTGTGCGCGCTGTATCATAAGGTCTGCGATTTAGACAACTTGTGTGGTTTCGATTCCCCGGTTGTATGTGACAAGTAATAGGGTCACTAGTCCATTCTCGTGGGTGTTCTCCTGGTCCTCCGCTTTCTTCCCGCTGCTAACGACTCTGCGCGCAAACGAATATAATTGAAATAAAATTGAACCATACGTTATTCCAAAATTAACTGGTTTGTGTCGAGTGAACGTTAAACGCTCTCTCTCTCTTTCTCTAACCTTGTCAGCGACGAGCTCGTTCGGATGTGACGTAAACCCGAGGCGAGGTGTCCACGTAACAGATCCCTTGGCAGTTGGAATTCGATGAGGAGCATCGCCGTCTTCGTTAGCCCGATTAGTACTAACAAGTCGAATTTTAAACCTAATTTAATTTCACCATTTTAAATATAATGCATATTAAAATATTCACGTGTCAACCTAATACTCACCTTGTATTCAACAAACCAGCGCCACGTGTTGAATAAAAAAAAATGTAGGTCGAGTCACAGATATAAACCACCGTGATTTCCCTCGTTTTATTGTCCTTCTCTGTCTTCAACTTGTAATGTCTGCCCCCTACTATACTTATCTCTAACTTACCCTGTCTTCAAGTTGCAATGCTTGCCCTACAGTACCAATCGCTCGTTTTCCTTGTCTTCAAGTTGTATCTTCAGATATTCCCCCTCGCTGTTTTCAACTGTAGTTTAAGCTAGCTTTCCCTGTTTCCGACTTGTAATGTCTGCCCTACTGTAGCTAGTTGCCCCTGTGTTCAAGTTGTAATATCTGTCCTACCGCAGCTAGCTCTCCCCTGTGTTCAAGTTATCAGTAGCTAGTTGTCCCCTGTGTTCAAGAGTTGTCTGCCCTATTATATACATGTATCTATATCTAGGTATATTTGACTCTCCACTTCAAGTATTTAATATAGGGTTCTGGTATTTATTATCTTCCACTTGACGGTATAATAAACACCTTTCTTCTCCCTTAAAGGCCCAATACCACTCTTGTTGTAACTGAATAATATGTCCCAATCTTTATTCTGTTCAACAAATTGTACTATTTTACAATATTTCACTTAAAAAATGATACAAATTTCATCTTAACATTCCTAATTTAAAAAATTGAAAGTATTCAACTACATGCCGTAACATGGTTTGAAAAGCCTTACGTAAGCACTTTCAGATGCAACTTGGATTTAAACATATTTTCAAACCCTCTGGACAAGTAAGATAGGTTATAATGGATAATTTACACAACAGGTAGGACATCTAGTAGTTAGCATAAGGCTAATTTTTTTCTTCGGAACCCGTCAAACCAGCAAGAGTGTTATTGTCCCTTTAACATTTATTTATGATGAAGTCGTGAGTCGAACTACATACAATGGTTATTCGTTCACATGTGACTAACTTACAAAACAACACAAACCATTCAGCGATGTTCTCTTGGGCGGCGATAGACGCGGAGGGTTTGCTAAGAACAGATTTCAGTCCAGCGCACAGCAAGGATTTTGTATCCCCGACAGTCCAATTTGTCGTTGACGATAATCTTTCGATCAAAACACTCATATTGAGCTCCAGTTGTATGTTGTGTACGAAGGTTTTCTCCATCACGACTTTTCGAAAAGCGGTGAACCGTGGGGGATGTGCCCCACTAAACACTATTAAGAGATGGCACTGAATGAAATAGAGAGAGGGGAGGAGAGAGAGAGAGAGTTAGAGAGAGAGAGAGAGAGAGAGAGAGAGAGAGACTAGCATTTATATGAAAACAGCAAATATGTTATTTAAATTTATAAAATAAGTAGGAAAATATTAAATTTTACAATTAATCAAGTATCTAACTAATTGATCAGACTTTAAAAATTATTTACTGTATACTCATGTGACTTAAGGCACCTGATTTCGGGGGGGGGGGGCTACTGACAATAACTCACGCAATGTGGCCGCCCCCACTAAGCATCACACCCATACCCCCCCCCCCCCTAAACCTTTTCGCTTTTGGCGACATTTTATTTTTCACTATTAAAAATTATTACCGGGGCTAAAGCCCCCTTTGCCCTCAACCCCCGCTCCGCGGCCCCTGCACCTGATTTTTGCATTCCAGTTATAATGGTATTACTCAACTATAATAAAATATATTCTACCCCAATCTCGTCTAAATATAATAAATATTTTTAATATTAACTAACCTCTATTGTATTATATTATATAGGACGACAGAACAGACAAGACGCTACCAGTGGAAATATGCAATTTACAGCTAAATCTACAATTTAGGTCAAAGCGAGACATAGAATCTATAAATAGACGGGTTGGATTTCCCCTTTCAATACATTACGAGGCAATCTCCTAAATGGAGAATGATTACTAGGGCCTTGGCTCGCTGATCAATAATCGGGTGGTTAGTGCTAAATCATAAGGCTAGCTCAATTTTTCCTTATAGGTCACGTGATGTGAACTGGACTAGCGCTAATCCCAACCCTAACCCTTGACTTAACCCCAATGTTTATCCTAACCTACAATCTCGCCCATCAATCACGTGCCCTAACCTTTTTTTTATTTCTTAGTGACCTTGACAAATATTAAACTGGCCTTAGCAAATAGATTTAGCCATTTTTGGAGTCGCCGGAAGTACTTATTCCGCCATATTATCCCTCCCAAAACAAAAGCAGATGACGATTGACAACTCTTCTGGATCTGGATTGGTACGTTGCACAGATTTTGAGAGAGAGAGAGAGAGAGAGAGAGAGAGAAAGAGTAAGGAGGTGGGGTAGAAGGAAGGGGGTTTCAATCGATAGTAGGCTAGTTCTTGGAAAGAATCTTCCAATGTTTTCCTTTCAAGTTTTGTGTACGATATTTCAGATACCGTATTTTTATCCTCTTCAACTACTTCTAGAGCAGCATTGGAATACTTTACTCGTCTTTTTCAACATTTAGGGAGCCATGGTGGCTAAGTGGGTAAGACACTGGCTCGCTAGCCTAGTAGAGATCGCGTGTTCAATCCCTGTAACGGCCAACAAACGGACGAATTCCCCTTCACAAGACATTTCTAACCGAATGCACCAAATTTGTGAATGTACCTGTCAACCCTAATGCGAAAAATGCAAGTGCCCCATTTAACGCATGCGTAGTCAAAATGTTTATGTTATGAGAAAGTGACAATGTGAAAATATATGAAATTTACAAGAGAATACTACATTTAATCGGATTTCTAGTCATTTGTTGATTGTTCTTAGGGAAGAAATCAAAGGAATGACGAGTAGCGACCATCGCTTTGCATGGGATTTCTCTGACAAAATTTCGAAAAACACTGATTTTACGTTAATTTTAGTGCATTAACTATCTGTGTCTCTATCACATCATATGAAATATAACCCATCACTAAAATTAACGTAAAATCGGTGTTTTTTCTAAATTTGGTCAGAGAAATCCCATGCAAAGCGATGGTCGCTCCTCGTAAGTTTTCTCACCTCTCTCCCACAATGCACATTGTTTTCCAAATGGGCGATTCATGTATAAATACACATACACCCCACAGTTGTATAGGTTTGCGGTCGTGGTTTCGATCCCTGGTGTAAGCATAAATGTGGATTGGAGATAGGGGCGCCTTCTCAACCAGTCGCTGTCATTCTGAAGTCATGAGATAGAGTGGTCAGGCTAAATAAAAACTAAAGTGAAATATTGTGTATGCCTATTTTAATAGACTACTGCCGGATAATCATAAGACAATAAGTGATAGACTCTTGACACCAATAAAAAAGTTGAAGGGGATAAGTTGATATTTAATTTGCAAATCATTTGAAATCATTTTAATCCGAAATATCGTCTTTAAGAATCGGTGTCATCGATATAATCAGAGTCGGAATCATTCATAAGAATTTCAACCACTTTGAGAATCTTTAACTTTCTTGACATCGTTAAAGTACTTTTTTTGTCAAATGTAATTGAACAAAGACATGTTTTTCTCAATGTTATTGACATAGAGGTGTATATATTGACAAGAAAAGTTCCTGTCTGACCTGCATGAGTAACGATATCAATTAAATACGAAACTAAATACTCAAAAAACTCAAATGTGGCTTAAAAAAAAGGTTCTTCCTGTGGTCGCGTTTATAACGTTGTGGTGATTATATACGACTATGACCGGTTAAGGGTTAAGATAATAAAAATAAGACAACTTGTCTGAGATATCACACTTGTTGGTAGCAGACGGTAAATTCCAAGAATAACAACCGTTATATCTGACACAATAGAAATGATAATTTTTGAATATAGTCTATGACCAGACTAGAATTTATAAACAAATAGGCCTAAGGGGGGTTGGGTGGATGGCCGAATGGTTAGCATGTGCACGCTGTATTATAAGGTCTGTCATTCTGGCTGGATTTTGAATAACCTGTTGTACGTCACAAGGAGTAGGATTGGAGTGGGATCGCCTGTCCAAACTAGTGGGTTTTCTTCGGGTTCTCCATTTTCCTATCACTGCTAATGACCCCTACGCACAAGCGAATATAATAACATTTTAAGTACATGTAGTACTGCTTGTCTAGGCCTATATATGTAGGGTATATATTAAGAGAGACAAATGATATTTAACGTCCATTCAACTCATTTCGGGACTAACATATGGTTTAATTTTATTTCAATAATTTGCTTGCGTGTAAGTGTCTTAAACAATGGGAGGAAACCGGAGGACTTGGAGAAAACCCTCGAGGTTGCACAGGCGACCCTACTCGTTGACTCAATGACTGGCTTTATGATACAGAGCACACATGCTAACCATTCAATCGTCCACCCCTCGCCCCTGATTGTATGAAAAAAATCATGTTTATAGCCTATGGACACTCTAAAGGTCACATTTTTTATTTGATTTTTTTTAAACCTAAAATGTATGTTTATAACCCAACGATCTTGGTTCCTTTCGATATTCGCGCATATCAGATAGTAAATTCCTGAATTATCGCCCCTGATTGTACAAAAACTCACGTTTTTAGTTTGTTCTCTGTTCATCTCTTTCAACGTGTATCTTGCATGGTAACCACTTGCTATCCCATTTTAAAAACTGTTCATAAATATCATCGTCACACCCTAGTGACGGTTGAGTTAGAATTTAGTGAAAATTGGACCGAAACTGCCCAACAAAATGACCTCTCCTTGTACGCGAATACTGTAGAAGTATGTAATACCAAGGTTGGGACACTCTAAAAATTCATATTTGTTCAAATTTTATGACACTTGAAATCTATGTTTATATCCCAACGTTCTTGGTTCCCTTCAATATGGTTTACAGATCAGATTGTAGCTTCCTGGATTATGGCCCCTGTCGGACAAAAAGTTGCGTTTTTAGTTTGTGCACCCTGTAGTGGTCACAATTTTCACCCATCGCAATTACACCCTAATGACAGTTGAGTTTGAATTTCATGAAAATCCTGTTCGAAAATAGTGTAAGATTATGTAATACCAAGGTAGTGGACCCTCTAGAGGTGTAAAACATATGTTTTTATCCTAAAGATCTTAGTTCCTGTTGAATTTGTCGCAAATCGGACCGCAACATACTGGATTATGGTCCCTTGTTGTTTGTCCATCTCTTGCAAAATGTGGGCGTGTCTTGCATGGCAACAGTTTGTTGTTAATATTTCCATCTTGTTAAAATGGTTTAATAAATTAATATTTTTTTTCTTGATTAGAGTTTGAATGGTGTAAATCTTTAAAATGCCTTCTTGTGCGGCTATCAATTGTACCAATAGACAGACAAAAGGATGTGGTCGAACATTTCACAGGTAACAGAATGTTTCTATTATAGGGGGTGGGAAAGTGGGAGACGGGGGTAGGTGAATGAAAATTTATCGTTTTTATCTTATGTACCCTGTCTCAAAGATCTTGGTGTCCACCATTAGGGGGGGGGGGGAGCGTTGAACGAATGGTGTAATGCTTCCATTTAGAGGGAGGGGATGGGGAGGTAGCGGGAGAGAGAGAGAGAGAAATGGGGTTAAACTTCTACTCAACACAACTAGGTCATTTCGGGACTTACATATGGTTTAATTTTACTTCAATAATTCGCTTGCGCGTAGGGGTCTTTAGCAGTGGGAGGAGACCGGAGTGCCCAGA
This sequence comes from Patella pellucida, assembly GCA_917208275.1. Classification (NCBI taxonomy): domain Eukaryota; kingdom Metazoa; phylum Mollusca; class Gastropoda; family Patellidae; genus Patella; species Patella pellucida. The sequence continues at coordinate 86,468,260 of OU795039.1, forward strand.
TGAAACCCATGAGGGTTTAACGTCATACTGTTCTGCTCGACTGAGGGGCGGGGGAATTAGGTGGCTGGATGGTTTAGTGCGTGTGCATTAGAGCAAGAACTTTGTCATTTAGGCAGTTGATGTGGATGGTTTTGAATCCCTGCTTGTACATGACGAGGAGTAGGGTTTCCTGTCCAACCTCATCGTTGTTCTACAGGCCCATATGCACAATCAAATTATTGAAATAGAATTGAACCATATGTTGATCCCGCAACAACCTAGTTTGTGTCACGGGACATTAAAGCCCATCTCTCTCTGTCTCTAATATTACGCTACTGAAGATGGGTATTTGCCATATATGAACTGCAGCACTGCTGTCTATTCTTGAGTTCCAATGGACAGTGGTTCTGTACATGTATGCTTATGAATTTTTTTCGTACAATTCGATTGACTTTTCGTGATGAAGACACGTTTAAAGGGAGGTTGGAAGACTGAATGGTTAGCGCATGTGCGCTGTATCATAAGGTCTGTCATTGAGTCAGGTGGCTTGGTTTCGAATCTCCGGTTGTACTTGACAAATAGTAGGATTGTCTATCCAACCGCATGGGTTTTCTCCGGGTCCTCTAGTTTACTCCAAATGCTACAGACCCCTACATGTATATGCAAGTGAATTATTGAAATAAAATTGAACCTTATGTTAGTCCTGAAATGACCTAGTTTGTGTCTAGTGGCTGTTAAATCCCATTTCTCACTCTCAAACAACTACATGTATATGTCGTCCCTTTCCATACTCTCTGCATCCTGCACAGCGTACAAGGGGGAACAACTCTGGAAAGCCAAGACAAACATTCTCTGTCAACACCAGGCTAGCGACATAACATCTTACTCAGTGAGTCCCCACAGCTCCTTGTACACAAGATCCCAAATGTTTTTCTGATATAATGAATGAAATGGGGGTTTAATGTCCTACTATTTACTCACCAATGCATCGAGGGTTCAATCCCAGCTCAGGGCATGAACTTTATCGTTGTAAGTGAGAGGGATATTCGGTCTCCCGTCCGATCAGGCAGGTTTCCCCCGAGTTCTTCGGCTCTTCCTGCAGTAATGATCGAAATCATTCGCACGATCTGTGCCAAGGGCCAAATTGGAAAAAGGCCTCAGGCCTAATTTGCTACCCTTGTAAAATGACGCGATTATTATTATTATTATTATTATACCTAACGTGGGCTAATGGAAGACGGGCATACGCCATACCATCTGCTATGATGGAAATTTTGCCCGGGCAGCGGCGCTCTGGCCTACTCTTATATCGCATTCCAACTGCCAATGGATCTTTTACGTGCACACCAATGTGTACACGGGGCCTCGTTTTTTCGTCCCATCCGAACGACTAGGCAGCTGTCCTTGTCAGGCCCTCCTTCTGCATTACTGACAAGGGGAAATCATGCCAGAAGAACCGAGATGAACTTTTTCGGCCAATGCCAGGATCAAACACCCGACCTCCAGGCTAGCGATCTAGCGTCTTATCCACTTAGCAAACTTGATCCCCTTTTCTGAAAGGGCGTTGGGATGGCCTAGTGGTCTAAAGTGCCCGTCACCTCTTGCTTGCAGCTGTGGTTTCGAGCACTGGTATGAGCGTATGTGGCATGGAGATAGGGGCGCCTTCTCAACCATTTGGGTTTCCTCCCGGCACTATGGTTTCCTCCCACTGCTAAAGACCCCTATGCGCAAGTGAATTATTGAAATAAAATTAAACCACTTGTTAGTCCCGAAATGACCTAGTTGTATTTTCTGATACAATACACTATATATTTTGTTTTTACAGATTTCCCTCAAAAGAATCGGATAGGAAATTATGGTTGGAAAAGATAAGGAGAGAAAATTATTTTCCATCACTCAGATCAGTACTTTGTTCTGATCATTTTGAGGCGTCATGCTTTGATCGTACCGGACAGACCGTTCGATTAAGACAGAACTCTTCACCAACTATATTTAATTTTCCAGCACATTTGTTAACAGAGGTGGGTATGGCAAAATTGAAAAAGAGAGAGAGAAATGGGGTTTAAGTCATCCCATTAAAAACTAGGTCATTTTGGGACTAATAATGGTGCAATTGTATTTCGATAATTAACTTGATCTGCGGAGAACACCCACGAGGTCGGACAGGCAACCCTACTCCTTGACAAGTGCAGCAACTGGGGAATCGAAACCACGGCAGTTGATTCAATGACAGACCTCAGCCATCAAATCCCTTCCAGATTAAAAGACAATATTATTGGCGTCTACATCCCACATTAAAGTGTTCAGTATCCACAAGTTAGTACATGTATATCCAATTCACTTACAACTTATAAACATTGTTTACGGTCATCAGATGAATAAACCTATTGATTTTCAATGATTTCTGATAATAACTGCTGTACATGTGGTTCTGGTCATGGATCACGTAGAAAAAAATCTTGTGGATGTAAATTTGACCCTAAAGATGTTGGAAGATGCTGGTTATATATTTATAACCTCGTGTGTTTCCTCCCGGCACTCCGGTTTCCTCCCACTGCTAAAGACCCCTAAGCGCAAGCTAATTATTGAAATGAAAATCAAACCATCCGTTAGTCCCGAAATGACCTAGTTGTGTTGAGTGGACGTTAAACCCCATTTCTCTCTCTCTGCTATGTGGCCGTATAAAAAATAAGTGTTTTCACAATACAGTGAATTGTAAACCTGATTCCTTTAAAAAGTTTCTCATTCCTTAGTGATCATTCTTAAATTGTAATTTTACTATTTTATTTTACAGAAAGTAACGTCAAAAAAAACAAGAAAGAAGATAAAAATGATAACTGAAACAAGTGATGGTATTTTAAGGAATGTCTACAATATTCCGTCCGCGGCTAATGTCAGTAATTCTAACAATGTTCCATCAGTGTCAGCTAATGTCAGTAATTCTAACAATGTTCCATCAGTGTCAGCTAATGTCAGTAATTCTAACAATGTGTCAGCTAATGTCAGTAATTCTAATAATAATCCATCAGTGTCAGCTAATGTCAGTAATTCTAACAATGTTCCATCAGTGTCAGCTAATGTCAGTAATTCTACTAATGTGCCATCAGTCTCAGCTAATGTGCCATCAGTGTCAGCTAATGTCAGTAATTCTAACAATGATCCATCAGTGTCAGCTAATGTCAGTAATTCTACTAATGTGCCATCAGTGTCAGCTAATGTCAGTAATTCTAACAATGATCCATCAGTGTCAGCTAATGTCAGTAATTCTAACAATGTGTCAGCTAATGTCAGTAATTCTAACAATGATCCATCAGTGTCAGCTAATGTCAGTAATTCTAACAATGTGTCAGCTAATGTCAGTAATTCTAATAATAATCCATCAGTGTCAGCTAATGTCAGTAATTCTATCAATGTTCCATCAGTATCTGTCAGTAATTCTATCAATATTCCATCAGTATCTGTCAGTAATTCTAACCGAGATCATCAATATGCAATTCATGACGGCTCGTCTAAACTTCAAAAACAGCTGGAAGAGACGATGAAGAAAATGGAAAGCTTGAAAAAAAGATTGAAACATTCCCAACAAGTGTCGCGACGGGCTAAAAAGAAGTGTCAATATCTGTCCAGTCTTGTTGAAGCTTTACAGCAGAAACAGTTCATCTTTTATACTTGTGATTGAGGATTTCGTGTCTTGTTACCCAATCTCGTTCCCAGAGTCAGCCGCGTGGCGGAGGCCTCTGGGGCCATAGAAGACAATCCATTTTGTTTGAATTTGTTCAGACCTAAGCCCCGCCCATTTTGACCTCTGATTGGTCAATCTTTTTTGGGTCGATTTCTCGAAAACTAGAGGTCGGATCGTCGTTTCATTTGTTGTAAAATGATTCTTGAGTCAAAGTCAAACGCTGACATAACAAAATTGGATCCTAAATGTACAAATTCAAGATCTATTTTTCTACGCGTGTGTATATTTTTAAGTGATTCGGTCATCCAGACACGTAAAATAAATACATGTCACGTGACAGTCGTGTGATTCGCCCCTTTTGGGAAAATGGCAACACAGTGTCACCGGAGAAATTTCTTTCTCCAAAATTTTCTGGTTTCGAGATTGTTGTTTACCATTAACTATTATAAAGGGAGTTGTGAAAAATATTTCTTTGTCTTAGTATTTTATTATCAATAATAATGTTTTAACGTCCACTCGATGTTAACTCTTAGCCTATTACTTCATATTTATTATCAATTATTAATGGTAACCATTGGTAATAGATCAGGGCCTTGATTACGTTCATAAGCTACATGGATAACCATTCTCTTTAGGGGCGGGGTGAGAGAGACGCAATGACGAGCTAAGTGTCATGGTTTTTGCGTTTTAGCCACCCCCTCGCAAATGGCCTAAACATCATGCAGTTAGTCGTGGCGATAGATAGGCGGCTTCTCACCAATGCATCGAGGGTTTAATCCCAGCCCAGGGAAAGAACTTTATCGTTGTAAGTGAGAGGGATATTCAGTCTTCTGTCCGATCAGGCAGGTTTCCCCCCGAGTTCTACGGTTTCTTCCTGCAGTAATGATCGAAATTATTTGCACGATCTGTGCCAAGGGCCAAATTGGAAACAAGTCTCAGGCTTGATTTGCTACCCTTGTAAAATGACCAGATTATTATAATTATAGTTTCAATTTTTCAAAGCAGTTGTCAACATTGTTATCATAATGCTTAACGGTTGTCAAATATTTATCTGTGTTTGCGGTGATTATATTGGGCTGTGTAGAACATGCTAGAGTCGATTTGTAGCATATCTGACCCACCGTATGTTTGACACTGGTTAAAGGAGCTAAATCGCTAACATTTGGGATCCAGAAATTGACAAAAGTGGGTCGAAACTCATATAATACTGTAATATGAATGTATATAAACTGATTTACATTAAATGCTTTCCGTTTTACTCCAATTTCAAATCAATTATGTTCTGCGAAACAAGCCATTCAGTCTCAACCCAGTGCATTTTTTTTAGCGCCTGGTTATTCCAGTCCACATATGCAGTGTGATACAGTGCAATGTGTCTAGCCTCGTCCCTCGAGTCTCTCATAAAACTAGGACCGGAGCGCAATATGGTACACGATTCGTGTACCAATGTTAGAAAAATTATTTTATCTTAAATATCGGATATCAGAAGCTCATCTTTTCCTGTTAAGTTTACATCATCAATGTTGATTTAAATTGACCAATAATTCGTGTTTTCGATGTCGAAGATTTTGGAGGATTTTGAGTTACGGACTTAGGCCCTTTAAGCATTATGATTATTATAATGTTGAAAACAACATAACTTTTTGCCATTTGTGAGGGGGTGCAATAACTCAAAACCATGACGCAAAGTTTGTCTTTCGATCCCTCTCATTTAGCCACTCCCCGAGACTGTGCAGTCAGTCAATCCAGAACAGCTCCCCCCCCCACCACACACACACCCATCTTATTTCGTCCCCTGAAGTAATAAAAATGTTTGAGATTATATGCAAGTGTGTCGTATAATTTTGTTTTGATGTCTCAGATCATAGGTTGCCAGGCTATGAAACAAGTGGCCATTATAGCCAGGGCTTTGTCTTTCAATCTGTTATAACCTAAACAAGTAGGGTTGGAATATGGCCGAATGGTTATACACGCATTGTATCATAAGGTCTGTCATTTAGTCAACTGGCATGGTTTCAATTCCCCGAGTAGGGTCCTCATGGGTTTTCTCTGGGTCCTCCGGTTTTCTCCCACTGCTAAAGACCCATACACGCACGTGAAATATTGAAATAAAATTGAACGATAAGTTAGTCCCAGTCCCGTAATGACATAGTTTGTGTCATGTGGACATTAAACCTCATTTCTCTCTCTTTCTTTATGTTGCTAACAATATTTCATAACAAAGGGGGGATCACGGTGGCTAAGTGGATAAGGCGCTGGTCTGCTAGCCTGGAGGTCGGTTGTTCGATCCCTGTATTGGCCGAGAAAGTTCATCTCGATTTTCCGGCAGGATTTCCCCTTGTCAGTGATGCAGAAGGAGGGCCTGACAAGGACAGCTGTCTAGTCGTTCGGATGGGACGAAAAACCGAGGTCCCGTGTACACATTGGCGTGTACGTAAAAGAACCCTTGGCAGTTGGAATTCAGTTGCTGCCTGGGCAAAATTTCCCTCATAGCACACTGTATGGCGTATGCCCGTCTTCAATTAGCCCAGGTTAGATGCTTAAGCAGAGGACCTTAAACCCCATTTCATTGTTCATTGTTCATAACAAAGGGCAATAACTCCAACAATTGTTATTATTGTTATCAACATCAAGCTTAGTGATCAGGCTGTTAATATTGTTTATGGATGCTAATTTTTTTTTAAAGAAATCTTATTTTGACTTTTAAAAGGGAATGTTCACGTGACTTGTCACGCGGAGTCTTACATTATGTACAGTTAAAATGCATTACTCAACTATTAAAAAAAATATTCTGTCTTCATCTCATCTAAATTAGAAATTAGATACATATATAAATATAAATGTGTACCCACCTACAACGGTCAATTACAGTTGGTCCGTGATGTGCGCACTGTTCCAACACTCTAGCCGTCTTACGTGGTAATCTCCTCCCAACAAGATGGCGGTTGGGATGGCCTAGTGGTCTAGAGTGCCGCGCTTCGACCTCTAGCTAGCCGGCCACTTGCGGCTGTGGTTTCGAGCCCTGGTGTGAGCGTATATGGCATGGAGATAGGGGCGCCTTCTCAACCGGGCACTCCGGTTTCCCCCCACTGCTAAAGACCCTACGCTCAAACGAATTATTGAAATAAAATTAAAAATATATGTTAGTCCCGAAATGACTTAGCTGTGTTGAGTGGACGTTAGATATCTCTCTCTCGCTCTCTCTCTCTCTCTCTCTCTCTCTCTCTCTCTCTCTCCCAACAAGATAGCGGGAGCGAGCAATGGGTATTTCCATTTATCTATAAATAGAAAAGCTCTGGCATCCTTGCATCGATTCACGACGTGGCGAAACATATACACACAGTTAAACACGCTAAAAAAAACCACCGACCTAGAGACAGCTGGCTGTGTGGAGGCCCTGACCTCAGATTAAGAAAAGTAGGTTAAGAGTACTGGAATGTACGGAAGCTTAATAGGACCATGGTATTTATTTTTTTTTTTTACTACAATGCCGAGATTATCCGCGCCAATAATACCACGTGAGAATGAATTCGTATTCCTTCCTTAAGATTCGTATGTTATTCACATTCAAATATCACGTCAATATCGAAAATTCGTTCTGAAAATTAAAATTTTCCATAATTTTCATAGTTTCTGTCACAGGTGCAAATGGTATTTTCCAAAACTTTCTGGGGGAGAGCACCCTAGACACTCCCCAAGGCCCCAGAGGCTCCCACAGAAGTTCTAGCCCCCCCCCCCCCCACATAATTTGGCACTAGCTACGGGCCTGCTATGTACCCTCCCCCCACACACACTACCTACGGGCCTGCTATGTACCCCCCCCCCCCCCCCACACACACACCCACCACCTACGGGCCTGCTTAGTAGCATCATTCTCTTTATTATCGTCTTTCTATTAAGTTGTCGTCTTTATTATGTCCTTGTCCTTATTAATTTTTGACGTACTTCTGTTATCAAGTCTATTAATAGATTTATTAAAAGATTACATTTCAGCTGCCAGAAAATCGATCTCATACTTACAGCATTTCCTGGGGGAGAACTCTTCATGCCAAACCCAAGATTCTGCATCACCCCCACCCCCATCATATTTCTGCGCATGCTGCTGAAGTTATAGAGCGTGAGAACTTATATCCAAGGCTGTCTTAAAGCATAGGTTGCCAGACTATGTCTTCTGATCAGTCATTTCAAAGGGGGGGGGGAGAGAGAGAGAGAGAGAGGGAGCGAGAGTTTAACTCGACACGAGGTCATTTCGGGATGGCATAATTATGTTTCAATAAATCGCTTGCGCGTAGGGGTCTTAACAGTGGAAATAAAACGGAGGGCCCCCGGAGAAATTCCACGAGGTTGGACAGGCGACCCTACTCATTGTCACGTAGAACCAGGGATTCTAAACCACGCGAGTCGACTAAATGAAATGACAGGCTTTATGATACAGCGCGCACGTGCTATCCATTCGGCCATCCAAGCCCACAAAAGCTTTTAGAAATTGATATGGTTTTCAAATATTCCAGCCTATACAGTGATAACACGATTTCGATAAAAGTTTAAAAATCAACAGAAAGACTGAAATGGGGTTTAACGTCCTACTATTATGCACCTAACCTGGCCTAATGGAAGACGGGCATACGCCATACAGTGTGATATGAGGGAAATTTTGCGCGGGCAGCGGCGCTACGGCCTACTCTTATATCGAATTTCAATTGCCAAGGGGTCTTTTACGTGCACTCCAATGTGTACACGGGACCTCGGTGTTTCGTCCCATCCGAACGACTAGGCAGCTGTCCTTGTCAGGCCCACCTTCTGCATCACTGACAAGGTGAAATCACGCCAGAAAATCGAGAACTTTCTCGGCCAATGCAGGGATCGAACACCCGACCTCCAGGCTAGCGAACCGGCGCCTTATCCACTTAGCAACCGTGATCAACAGGCTTATAACTTAATATTGATGGCAAGGATTGGGGACTTTTATGTGGAATGTTTTACCACTAGAGCTTCACTAGAGAGAAGTTCGACAACCCCCCCCCCCAACAAAACCCCCAAAATTGCATGGAAATTTGTGGTGGAAGATATATTTGCCAAAATTAATTTTTCTCGAAGACCAATATCTTGTGGTAAAAAAACCCCACCAGAGACTAAGACCAGTCTATAAAAAATAATCACTTTGTTAAATGTAGTAACACAGCGAAATAACAGAATATAAGAAGAAATGTTTGAAAAATCTATTACACAGAATACAGATTAAAATATCTACTGTGATGAAACGAGACGGAACGATGGTGTGAACGACAATATAAAGCACATTATCACACTGGTTAGCTTTTATATAAATTAACAAAATCTCAGGAAATATGATATTTATGAAAATGTTTAATACTGTTGTACAATGTCATCACAAGGTACAGTTATAAAACCACCGGTAATATTAAATACGTTCCCTAATAACAATATCAGACTCAAGTTATATTCTTAAATAAAAACAAGGTGAGATTAAATTAAAACAATTAGAGATTTGATTGGATGACAAAAACCATGACCAGAAATAACAAATTTTAGCAATAATATACTGAATATTAGCCTTGACTAGGGGGTTAAAGGACAACCTGATATTAATAATATGGAACAAGAACACAAGGGTACAAATCTATTATTTGTAATATACTGGATGACTGGGTTAACATTCTACATTTGTAACATACACAGTCCTGAATGACTGGATTAACCTAGTCTTCATCTACATTGTAATATACAATGTACGGTATGACTAGGTTAACCTAGTCTAGATATATATTTGTAACAGGCACACGCATAGATGACTGGATTAACCTAGACTAGATACACATTTATAAATTTAGGTAACCTTATCTGTATCTACATGGTAACATTACCTGTATCTACCTGGTAACATTACCTGTATCTACCTGGTAACATTACCTGTATCTACCTGGTAACATTACCTATACCTACCTGGTAACATTACCTGTATCTATATGGTAACATTACCTATATCTACCTGGTAACATTACCTGTATCTACCTGATAACATTACCTGTATCTACCCGGTAACATTACCTATATCTACCTGGTAACATTACCTGTATCTATATGGTAACATTACCTATATCTACCTGGTAACATAACCTATATCTACCTGGTAACATTACCTGTATCTACCTGGTAACATTACCTGTATCTACATGGTAACATTACCTGTATCTACCTGGTAACATTACCTATATCTACCTGGTAACATTACCTGTATCTACCTGGTAACATTACCTAGTAACATTACCTATATCTACCTGGTAACATTACCTGTATCTATATGGTAACATTACCTATATCTACCTGGTAACATAACCTATATCTACCTGGTAACATTACCTGTATCTACCTGGTAACATTACCTGTATCTACATGGTAACATTACCTATATCTACCTGGTAACATTACCTGTATCTACCTGGTAACATTACCTATATCTACCTGGTAACATTACCTGTATCTACCTGGTAACATTACCTATATCTACCTGGTAACATTACCTGTATTTACCTGGTAACATTACCTGTATCTATATGGTAACATTACCTGTATCTACCTGGTAACATTACCTGTATCTACCTGGTAACATTACCTGTATTTACCTGGTAACATTACCTGTATCTACCTGGTAACATTACCTTATCTACCTGGTAACATTACCTGTATTTACCTGGTAACATTACCTGTATCTACCCGGTAACATTACCTATATCTACCTGGTAACATTACCTGTATCTACCTGGTAACATTACCTGTATCTACATGGTAACATTACCTGTATCTACCTGGTAACATTACCTATATCTACCTGGTAACATTACCTGTATCTACCTGGTAACATTACCTGGTAACATTACCTATATCTACCTGGTAACATTACCTATATCTACCTGGTAATATTACCTGTATCTACCTGGTAACATTACCTGTATCTACCTGGTAACATTACCTGTATCTATATGGTAACATTACCTTATCTACCTGGTAACATTACCTGTATTTACCTGGTAACATTACCTGTATCTACCCGGTAACATTACCTGAATCAATATGGTAACATTACCTATCTACCTGGTAACATTACCTGTATCTACCTGGTACCATTACCTGTATCTACCTGGTAACATTACCTATTTTAACCTGATAACATTACCTATATCTACCTGGTAACATTACCTGTATTAACCTGGTAACATTACCTGTATTAACCTGATAACATTACCTATATCTACCTGGTAACATTACCTATATCTACCTGGTAACATTACCTGTATTAACCTGGTAACATTACCTGTATTAACCTGGTAACATTACCTGTATTAACATGGTAACATTACCTGTATCTACCTGGTAACATTACCAATATCTACCTGGTAACATTACCCGTAGAACGACCATGTCTAACGTCTCCTCAATCGAGGTGCACCATCATCAGTTCTAAGATCAGCTAGATAAATAGTAGAACCATTAGTAACATGATAGTAAGATAATTTACGATGATTCTCCAGAGTATGTTGAACATTATTATAATCAATATAAAATAGTTTCTGATGATTCGGTGGTATACCAGTATAATCTTGTATCTTGTCTTTAAGTGATGACACCAAAATATCTTCTGATATATTGGAAATGGTGAATCGACTTCTATTTGATATTCGTTCTATGTACACGTCTATATATTGGGGGACTGGATCTCCATAATCAGGTGTAGCCTTACAGACCCCAGGTGGTCCCAGACCTCCAGGAAAGAATGAAGAGAAAAACCCACTCATCGCTAAAAAAAAATATAAAAAAACACTCATCTCTAAAATTTGTTTATAAAGATCGGCTGCAATGCAACGAAACATAGGAGCACATCAGCTAAATCGTCCGGGTAGTCAACAAGAGTTGTCGCATATTTTACTTTTTTCGGTAATGAAACATTTATAATACACTTAAATCTGATTAAAAGTCGCTGAAAATCAAAAGGCTTCTTCGTCTCATGACTTTAAACAATGTGTATAAATTCAAAGTCAATCGGATATTAACTTTAGCCTCTAAAGCGTTCACAAGATTTTTCAAAGTGATCAAGGGCCATAACACTGGCATTAATTATCGGATGTCGGTGAAATTCAATAGGCTTCTTCACTAATGCAAATGACATATATCAAAATAATCAGATGATAAATATTAATCTGCAGAGTGTTCACAAGAAATTGTGGACGGACGGACGGACGGACGGGGGCGACGGCCATATTCAACCACATTTCTATGTGGGCGTATGCAAATGAAAGGGTGTTTCATATTTCAAAGTGATCAACGGCCATAACTCTGGCAGTAATTATCGGATATCGGGCGTATAAAAATGAAATGGAGTTTCATGTCCTATTTGTCATCATTAACAACCGGGGAAATCAGCGACATTTGGTCCTGGCAGTGGCGCTACGCCATACTCTTTATTTCAAATTCTGTCATGGGTTCGTCCTGCACTACTGTTTCTTGGGAAAAAACAATGTTAGAAATTCCGCGAGTCGTCTTAGCCAACCTAGGGATAGAAACGTCGATAATGGAAAAGATCGTAATAAAAATTTGATATAAAATACAGGGTTTGATAATCAAAAGTATCGTTATACAAAATGGCACCAGAATTCGCCTGACTGACTCACCTCCTGTAATTTTTAGGGGGGCTGGAAGGCCGAATGGTTAATACATGTGTGCTGTATCATAAAGCCTGTCATTGATTCAACTGGCGTGGTTTCGAATTCCCGGTTGTACGTGACAAGGAGTAGGATCGCCTGCCCAGACTCGTGGGTTTTCTCCAGGTTCTCCGGTTTCCTCCCACTCATAAAGACCACTACGCGCAAGCGACTTATTAAAATAAAATTAAACCATATGTTAGTTCCGAAATGACCTAGTTTGTTTCGAGTTGACGTTAAACCCGATTTCCCCCCCCCCATCTCTCTTTCTCTCCCTTTAATTTTATTGTCTGACAGAATAATGTTTCCCAAGTCTCTGGCTGTAAACTAAACTTTAATTATTAGACGTGTATTCTCAGATCTTGACCGAGTCCGAGTCGTCAATTCATTTCTATTGTATTTTTTATTTTAGCAACTCTATTGTAGTAGTTTGTATGTTGATCCTTTCGCCACTTACTAAGGGGGACATTGCTAATCACGTGAATCAATCGGTTCTATTTCAGTATCGTACCTCTACCAGTTTCCGGGGTCGTAGAGACTTGAAATTTTCAGGGAGTGTTCATGTCGGCTAACAATGACCTCACACCAAATTTCAGCGAAATCGGTCAATAACTTTTCATTTTACCGAATTAAACTTCCCACGAGAGATACAATTATTGCCTTTCGCCGCCATTAGTATTTGGTGACTCTAGACTCGATTAACAAGACACTCAACGAACTCCCAACACTCGGTTCCCCGTGCCCAACGTTGCAATTCATAATAATTATAATGAGTTTCGTATATTTTAATTATACGCCCACATAATTATACGTCGCATATTGCCGTCGCCCCCGACCGGCCATCCGTCGGTCCGTCCGTTCGTCGTCCACAATTTCTTGTGAACGCTCTAGAGGCTAAAGTTAATACCCGATTGACTTTAAATTTATGCACAGTGTTTAAGTTTAAGGTCATCAGACGAAGAAGCATATGGAAATGTGGTCGCATATTGCCGTCGCCCCCGACCGACCGGCCGTCGGCCCGTCCGTTCGTCGTCCACAATTTCTTGTGAACGCTCTAGAGGCTAAAGTTAATACCCGATTGACTTTAAATTTATGCACAGTGTTTACGTTTAAGGTCATGAGACGAAGAAGCATATGGAAATGTGGTCGTATATTGCCGTCGCCCCCGACCGGCCGTCCGTCGGTCCGTCCGTCCGTTCGTCGTCCACTACGAAATCGAGTCTCAGCGGCTAAATTTTTATTCGATTCATCTGAAAAATTAATACAACCTGCGCGAGGGTCGTGCGCAGGTTGTATTCATTTTTCGGACGGATCTTTAAAAAAATGAGGCCCTGAGAGAAGTTGCGGTTTTTAAATACAAACTTAGGCCTACAAAATGAACACAAAAATTAGATTGATCACTCAAGCCAGGGGATGTTAGCCAGGGTCATGACCTTTACCCATCGGGACGTCCCGAAAGAAGTCCTTGTGTGTCGTGACCATGACCTTGACCTTGACCTCTCTGCAAAATCTGTGGACGGTACCTAAAGTTTTGGGTATTTTTCGACCTCAAGGTCAAATGTCAGGTCAAAGGTCAAGGTCTCACATGAAAGGTCATTGATATTTCTATCCAGGGTCATGACCCTTTTCATGCCACTTGACCCTTGGAGGTCAAGCTAGGGTCAAACGTTACTTCATGGTCCCGTTTCGCCCACTTCCGGTTGCCGGGCGGCCATTTTGAAGTCACCCAGAGACTGGCCGGGGTGGATATACCTATCGAATACCAAGCCTCGAACCCCGCCCGGGCACCCTTCGGGGCGTTTACAGGAGGAGGTTCGCGAAGCTCAGTGAAATTTGCGTGATTTATGGCGATTTATTTTCTATGTCCGCTAGGGGGCACGCTATGTCAGCGAGGGTCATGACCTTGATCCACATAGACGTCCCGAACGAAGTTCTTGTGTGTAGTGACCTTGACCTTGGCCTTGACCTCTCTGCAGAATCTGTGGTCGGTACCTAAAGTTTTGAGGATTTTCCGACCCCAAGGCAAAATGTCAGGTGAAAGGTCAAGAACTGCCATGAAAGGTCATTGATGTGTCCATCCAGGGTCATGACCCTTTCCATGCCACGTGACATTTGAAGGTCAAGCTAGGGTCAAACGTCACCTCGTGGACCCGGGCGGGGTTCGAGGCTTGGTATTCGATAGGTATATCCACCCCGGCCAGTCTCTGGGTGACTTCAAAATGGCCGCCCGCGACCGGAAGTGGGCGAAACGGGCCCATGAAGTGACGTTTGACTCTAGCTTGACCTCCAATGGTCACGTAGCATATCGAAGGTCATGACCTCGGATGGACACATCACTGTCCTTTCATGTGAAACCTTGACCTTTCACCTGACCTTTGACCTTGGGGTCGAAAAATTCCCAAAACTTTAGGTACCGTCCACAGATTTTGCAGAGAGGTTAAGGTCAAGGTCAAGGTCACGACACACAAGGACTTCTTTCGGGACGTCCCGATGGGTCAAGGTCATGACCCTGGCTAACATCCCCTGGCTTGAGTGATCAATCTAATTTTTGTGTTCATTTTGTAGGCCTAAGTTTGTATTTAAAAACCGCAAATTCTCTCAGGGCCTCATTTTTTAAAAGATCCGTCCGAAAAATGAATACAACCTGCGCACGACCCTCGCGCAGGTTGTATTAATTTTTCAGATGAATCGAATAAAAATTTAGCCGCTGAGACTCGATTTCGTAGTGGACGACGAACGGACGGACGGACCGACGGACGGCCGGTCGGGGGCGACGGCAATATACGACCACATTTCCATATGCTTCTTCGTCTCATGACCTTAAACGTAAACACTGTGCATAAATTTAAAGTCAATCGGGTATTAACTTTAGCCTCTAGAGCGTTCACAAGAAATTGTGGACGACGAACGGACGGACCGACGGATGGCCGGTCGGGGGCGACGGCAATATGCGACGTATAATTATGTGGGCGTATAATTAAAATATACGAAACTCATTATAATTATTATGAATTGCAACGTTGGGCACGGGGAACCGAGTGTTGGGAGTTCGTTGAGTGTCTTGTTAATCGAGTCTAGAGTCACCAAATACTAATGGCGGCGAAAGGCAATAATTGTATCTCTCGTGGGAAGTTTAATTCGGTAAAATGAAAAGTTATTGACCGATTTCGCTGAAATTTGGTGTGAGGTCATTGTTAGCCGACATGAACACCCCCTGAATATTTCAAGTCTCTACGACCCCGGAAACTGGTAGAGGTACGATACTGAAATAGAACCAATCAATCTGTACAACAAGTTTTCAATGTACTCACCCATTGGCGTCGCACATAAGAGGGGCCGCCCCCCGTAAATAAAAATACCCACTCTCTACTACTGTCAAGATGATAGGCCTCCTATCGGCGAGAGGCGCAAAAGTAGGAAATTAAAAAAAATTCATCCATAAAACCCTGTCTGAGGCACTTCAATCTGAGGCCCAGGAATGCACTCAGATGCGAGGAGAGAATACCAATGGGGGGGGGGGCAGACCCCTTGCCCGCAGCCTCTCCAAATAATGCCATAGTCGTACCAAATTTTAAGAGCTGACTACGGGCCCCGCGGCCCCCCATATATATTTCACGGCTACGCCCCTGTACTCACCTCTTCAGGGGAAGACAGATCTTATATAACAACTGGAATTATTGAAGCTGGGTCTTTATAACAGCTGTAATTATTGAAGCTGGGTCTTTATAACAGCTGTAATTATTGAAGCTGGGTCTTTATAACAGCTGTAATTATTCAGTTGAAGCTGGAAATATTCAACAATATACAATAGAAATAATTATAGGTAACTCAAGATGATATGTACAGCACATTATAAAAAAAACATGGCCCTATTTAGCTTCCGTAAGTTTGACCTAGATGTAATTCCCCGGGAATTGTTAACTCTAGATATAACCGCAGCATGTTTCTATTCTAATTTTATTTCATTTAATTGAAAATAAGAGAATGTTTAATATTTTTAAATGGTCCAGTATCTAACTAATTAAAAAGACTAACAAAATTATTTATTTTATGCTCCTCGTATTTAAAGTTAACGTATTTCAAATTCTTCAATTTTCAAGCATATGTACGTCTAGTTGCAACGTCTAACAGATGTTCACTTACAGTTACATTACTAATTAACTGTTATAAAATATATTCTGGCAATATTGTTTTTTGCATTCTCAATTTTAAAAGTAAACTCATTTCGACTTTAAGGGCATGTGCACGTGACTTGCCAAGCGGAGTATTACATAATTATTAATAATTATTCAGTTACATTACTCAACTATTGTAGAATATAATCGGCCCCAATTTAAATTTTTAACAAGATACAACAGATGTCTTTAAATACACGTAAATAAAGAACTTACCTACACTAGTCAGTCACCACAGTTGTACTGTTATGCAGCACGCACGGTTTCAACAACTTCCCTCCAACACGCCAGCGAGCTCAAGTGGTATTTTCCTCTCAAACACGCGAGTTGGCTAAAGAATTGGGTATTTCCATTTATCTATAAATAACTAAACTATGCCGTCTGTGTATTGAAACACGGCGTGTTTGTACATTTATACAGACATTTTAAACGAAGCCGACACCAAGCAAGAGACGACTGTCTGGGTGAAGGTCCTGACCTCTGTACTCCTATTAGGAAAGTAGGTTCAAATTCAAATTTTCTCTCATCGGGGTTTTACTCTGAATTGTATTTAATGTCGTATTTTTGTTTATTCGCTTCTTTGGTGATAAAATTCTCTTCTCCTGTTGATGCCCCAGTCTCATATTATTATATTTACGTTTTTCGTAAAAAAAATTCGTTGAATCAAGAAGAATTCGAAAAAAACAGATTCTGTTATGACAGTGAAGACACCGCTCTTCTTTAGAGTGATTTGCAACAGCCACTTAGGTTGGCTATTCATTACATATTTGACCGCTTTTGCACTCTCTTTTCATCCCCAGACGAACTAATGCTACTAAGTTAAGAAATAAAATATAAATTTTTACAGATGGCGGCGATGTGAACAAGAAAGCGAATATGCCCGACTGGTGGGTTTTAGGGGAGACTTGGAGAGATTTGTCACACGTCCGACGTACCGTATTGCGATTAAACAACAAATCATAACTCAGATTGTGTAAAAGGATGACCCTCTCTTCAATGATGCCTGGTCTGCGTTTTTATCTAAACTTTCTGAGAACACATCTTTTTATTTGTCCAGTTCAGATCGGCGTGCATTTCATTACTCTTTACAAAGAGGGGTGGGGTGATGGAGCAAATGGTTAATGCGTGTGCGTTGCATCGTAAGGTCTGTCATTGAGTCAAGTAGCGTGGTTTCAATTTCCCGCGTGTACGTGACAAAGTGTATGGTCGCTGGTCCAACCTTGTGGGTTTTGTCCAGGTCCTAAGCCCCCCCCCCCTCAGCACACACACTGATAAAGACCTCTACACACCAGCGAATTGACAAAATATAATTGAACCATATGTTATCTCCGAGTTAATTCAACCTATGTCCTACATGTCCAAAAAGAACGGAACTTTTTCTATTTGGTGTGAAGACTAGAGCTCAACACGTTCCGTTTCGGAGTAACCCCCCTTTCTCCCGAAAACCACTGACATCGAGGTGGCTATCATTCAAGTCTTCCTATCAGATAAGCTACATTGTATGGGTATCCGGGTGACGTTTCTTCCATAAAACATGGCATGGTCCATGTCTATATTTGTCAGCCCCGTTGGTGCATATTTAGCCCAAAATAAATACAGTTTTTACGTTTATTACAGCTCATAATTAGTATCGAACAAAAACACAGAATAACATGGCCGTTAAAAATGGTAACATTAATGGCTCTTCTTAAACGTGGATAAAAATGGCCAAGGAGGACGTAATGCTGTGTAGATGGACATTAAATGGGCGTTTAAAAATAAGGGTTGAACAATATTCTGTAGACAACAAAAATAATAACAACCATGGCAACATGACAAATACCCTTGCAAAATGACGAGAAAAGATAAAAAGAGCAAGATGATAAATAATAACAACCGTAGCAGCATGGAATATATAAATCTAGTTCCTATACGCCTATACATGTATATTAATGAGGTATCGTTCAGCTTTAATTACCCACCATAAATTACCCACCATAAATTTAACCTAGTCAAGTGCGAACGTGGCCACAATTTGACTGTTAATCATGGCATCATTGCGTGCAATGAATTGGAAAAGAAAGGCCCCCCTGTACCAGTGGCGGATTCAGGTGCCCGGGCCCCCCTAAATCGCTAAAAAAACAGTATAAAAAACAGATATGCGCCACAATTCACCACTGACACCCCGATTTTTTCAAAAATTTTCTCAGGGGACCCCAGGGCCCCCCTAACTGGATTATCTGAATCCGCCTCTACCCTGTACGAAGTTTAATGGAAAGTGTCAAACTTTAATATACCCTCCAAAACATACCCCCCCCCCCTCCTTGAAATATACCATATAAAATTTATGAAGCGATCTCAAAATTTATAGGAAGATAGGTTAGTTGCGAAAAAGAGCACTAGTTATGGATAGATAACTGGTTGTGTTGACCAGCTGGATGCTTTAATAATATCAGAATAAATTGACATAGAGATAGAGAACTACATACAGTGTATCTATACAAATGAAGGAACTATTGTTGTAGGACAGTATGGCGGTTCAACCTACTACATGATGTAATATAATCGAATAATAATGACAAAAGAAATAGGGATCTACACAACCCGTTATTAACTATGGCAGTGCACATATAAACCTATATAATCTGTATTTAGTATAATGTCCTATTCTTATAAATGTTTAAATTTGCTGTTCTGTGTTGCTGGTGACTCTTCTTTACCTTTTCAGATAATTTTTTTAATGCGCTGCAGAAAATAAATGATTTCAATTATCGAACAGGGGCGGATTGGTCGATCGGGCGAACGCCCGAAGGGCCGGTCGGACAAAAAATGAAAAAAATTTCCACATTAAGCAGTGGATCCTTTTTCCCACAGGTTTTTTTTTCAATCCGCTGCGATGGCATCAAAGAGCTACAACGACAGCGATTTTGTCAAAACTGTGATTTTTTAGATATACAAGAACTTTTTATTATTTTAAAACTGTGTTTTAAAGTATCTTTTAGATATACAAGAACTTTTTATTATTTAATGTTTACCTATTTTCTATATATTACTCATTATATATAAATAATTTAATTAAATCAACCTGCCCATAATATCATGCATTATATATTGGACGTTAAATTTGTTATAAACAACAACAACAACAACATAGACGACGTCGACAGTCAAGGACAAAGAAATAAAGATGCCGATGTTTAATAGGTAATACGCAAACCTTTAGAGGACTTCAGTTTAGATGTTACCAGCATAGGCGTAGGAGCCGGGGGGTCAGGGGGGGGGGAGGGCGAACAAATATAACTAACTTATTTCTATGACATCGACACAGCCCGAAAAGTATTTTCTTGTCCACTGCATGCCCGAAAAAATGCCCGAAGCTCTCTTATGATAGGTATGCCCCAAAAAACGGTATTGCCCGAAAATATAAGTATTGCCCGAAAAACAGGCATCGTGCAGGAAAACGACCTTCAAATAATCCAAAATTTTCTTGAGGGGTCATTCGCCTTTCAAAGAAAACCGGCGCCGCTGTCTACACACCCGAAATTTTTCGGGCATTTCTAATTTTGCTCCCCTTACTGTCATCGAGCCCTAGTAATAAAACACTAATTTTACTTTTCTTGTAATTGAATATCACGAATTTGTACTGAGTTGACTATGGATTAAAACATTTTGTCTGGAGCCACTCTACTTTGTGCGACATTTTTCGGGCATCGATTCTTATTTGTGAATGCAGATGCAACAGTCTGATTGGATGGTTGGAATTCAGAATGGGATTTCGGTTACAAAACCATTGGATACTTTTGGAGTTGCTTAAACGGGCTAGAATAGCAGAAAACGCTTTTGCGGTGATTAAATTTTTCTCCAGGAGGGTGAGGCCTCTATACCACACGACGATTGATTGAAGTTGCTGTATTCCCGTATTCCCAGGCTGGAATAGCAGGAAAACGAGTTTGCGACAGTTAAATTTTCAAACATTTTCCCCAACGGTCCCGTCTTCGTAGACTTTAAACGATTGATTGGAATTCGAGTCAGCCACCTTCATTAGGCTATATTAGACCACTTTGAAGTTGCTTTGTTCACCTGCTGAAATAGCAGGAAAACGCGTTTGCGGCAGTTAAATTTTCAAAATTGTTCTCCTAACGTTCCCGTCTTCATGGAATGTAAACGATTGATTGGAATTCGAGTCAGCCACCTTAATAAGGTTATATTCGACCACTTTGAGGTTGCTTTGTTCACCGGCTGAATTAGCAGGAAACGCGTTTGAGGCAGTTACATTTTCAATTTTTTTCTCCTAACGGTCCCGTCTTCGAGAACTGTAAACGATTGATTGGAATTCGAGTCAGCCACCTTAATTTAAGCTATATTAGACCACTTTGAGGTTGCTTTGTTCACCGGCTGAAACAGCAGAAAAACGCGTTTGCGGGAGTTAAATTTTCAAAAATGTCTGCTAACGGTTCCGTTTTCGAGGACTGTATACGAGTTATTGGAATACGAGTCACCCACCTTAATTAGGCTATATTAGACCATTTTGAAGTTGCTAACGGTCATCGAGCTCCTACGCCTATGGTTACCAGTAATCATTTTCGAGCACTCGGCCATCCATTAAATTGTTTGGCTATTACATCCCTAATAAACCCAAATATTTGATTGCCAATTGTATCGCCAGGACGCGGGTCTCTCACCACCCTAGCAGAATCTCTACCTCTTTGCAAATTAAACAGCCCGTCATCCGATCTAAGATCAGCTAGATATATAGTAGAACCATCAGTAACATGATAGTAGGATAATTTACGATGATTCTCCAGAGTATGTTGAACATTATTATAATCAATATAAAATAGTTTCTGATGATTCGGTGGCATACCAGTAGTATCTTGTATCAAGTCTTTAAGTGATGACACCAAAATTTTGTGCTTGATAATGACAAGAGAATCATTGTTGAAACGAAGCTTTACTAGAAATAGTAATTGTTATCCATATGATAGAACTCTTGTATTTATTTGATGTATGTGTCTTGGCACAGGGTGTATTCAGTTAAAATAAATTACTCAACTAATATAAGATATATTCTATCCTAATCTCATCTAAATTACAAATATAAATATGAACTCACCTATTTCCAATAATCTATAAATAGCAATCTACTCACGGCATGGGTATACGCAGTTATCCAGACACTTACAAAACAATGGAATGAAATGGAAATAAAATTGGTTTAACCGCTGTACTGTTCTGTTCTGGTTGGGCTATGCTTGACACACCCACCGTCCTACGTCATTGACAAGACCTCCTGGCGTCCTGGCTAGCGAGTCAGCGTCTTACTCACTGAGCTACCACGATTCCCCATATAGTTTTATAGAAATACACGCAGTAGAATAATTGTATTATAAAGTTTTATTAGATACAATACTAGTAGGTAATATACATAAATGACATACATTATAGTTAGAATCAAATAGTTATATACATAAATGACATATGTTATAGTTAAAATCAAATAGTTATATACATAAATGACATATGTTATAGTTAAAATCAAATAGTTATATACATAAATGACATATGTTATAGTTAAAATCAAATAGTTATATACATAAATGACATATGTTATAGTTAAAATCAAATAGTTATATACATAAATGACATATGTTATAGTTAAAATCAAATAGTTATATACATAAATGACATATGTTATAGTTAAAATCAAATAGTAAGATAAATTATGTTAAGAAACAAATAGTTTATAATAGAATGTTAAGTATACACGTGTATTTATAACGTAAAATACACAAACGGTTCAATTTATCTGTAAATAAAAAAATCTAAAATATATATTGCATATGAAACCCATTTCAATCAAAACAGAATATAGAAGATATATACAAGCTTAGGATTAAAATAATTATATAATAAGAATGGATAAATTACAAATAGGAAACAGATGTTTAAATACAGAAGATGATATGGACAAAGCAAGAACTCGTGTTACCTATAATAACGTAATATATATCGTCACATTAAGTATAAACTTAAAGCCTCGAAGGAATAATGAGATAGTTCGGACATTCATAATTTACATCTTCATCTGAATTAAATAAAAATAAATATATATATAAAAAAATACAATATATCAATATGATTTGTCGATTAATATATACAAATACAATATGATTGATCGATTTATATATAAAATACAATATGATATATCGATTTTAAACATATTGAAGCGATATAGGTGAAACCACTATCGTAAACGGTCCATCGTCAGGTCTAAGATCAGCTAGATAAATAGTAGAACCATCAATAACATGATAGTCAGATAGTTTCTGATGATTCTTCAGCTCATGTTGAACATCATCATCATCAATATAAAATAGTTTCTGATGATTCGGTGGTATACCATTATAATCTTGTATCAAGTCTTTAAGGGATGATACGGACAGATGTCTTGAAATATCTTCAATGATGAATCGTCTACCATTAGATATTATTTCTATGTAAATATCTATATATTCAGGGACTGCATCACACGAATCCATCCCAGCGCTTGACTTCCTTGAATGAAAATTACCCATGACCTAAAAACAAAACAATAAATAAAAAAAGAATTGTGTTCGTATGGCTGTAATGGCAACATAAATTCAATTGATATAGGCATAGGATCAGTTTCTATAGCAACGTACTTACATAAGACTTGCAAACATAAATATAGCCTACACATTTCCAAATCGAAAATACAATGAAATAAAATTGGGTTTAACGTCCTACTATTCTTCACCAATAGAGATAATGACGACAGGGAATATAAATAGCATCAAAATTCGACAGTCTGAGGGGGTTGTGCGAGGAACAGTGGTCGTTCGATTGGGATGAAAAACTGCGTTCAGTTGAGATTCAAAATAAGAGGGGCCATAGAGAGAGAGAGAGAGGGAGAGAGAGAGAGAGAGAAATGTGGTTTAATTTTATTTTAATAGTTCGCTTGCGCGTAGGGGTCTTTAGCAGTGGGAGGAAACAGGGGGACCCGGAGAAACACAAGGTTGGAATTCCCTCATAGCACACATTATGGTGTGAGCCTGTCTCATGTGTCATTAGCCCAATCGCTGCATGTATACAGGACGTTCAATAAGTAAATAAGTTGTAATTATACAAAAAAAAAAAATACCAGAAAATAAGATGACCCTTTAAATTCCATAAGTTTGACCTGAGATGAAATTCACGAAAGATAAATTCTTAGGATAACAACAGAATGTTTCTATACACATATCAGTTTATACAAGATATTTTTAAAAATTTAATTCTGAAAATGATTCAATATTCAACTTACTGATAAGGCTGTCAATATTATTTACTGCTTTCGACTTTACAAGTATGTGTACGTGACTGGCCACAACAGTCTTACATAAAATGTTCAGTTACAATGACATTACTCATCTATTATAAACTGACCTACTCGATATATATTATAATAAAATAAAACCAAGTTCGAACAATCCAAACCATTAGACATAATTCAAAGTCCTTAAAAAGACGGTATGGCGAAATAGTGTAATTAGGCAAAATAGTGTTATTCAACCCAAATCTCATCTAAATATAATAAATATACAATATTAACCTACATCTATTGTATAGGACGACAGAACCAAGGAGCTTTATTCCTTGGGCAGAACAGACAGAACGCTACCAGTGGAAATATGCATAAAGTTAAACCCCATTTCATTTCAACATTTCCTGTCTTCATTAGCCCAGTTGGATCAGAACAGTAGGACGTCAAACCCCGTTCCATTTCACCATTTAAAGTGTAATGCCTTTTAAAATATGCAACTTAATACTCACTCTGTAGTTAACAAACCAGCGCCACGTGTTGGATAAAAACTGTAGGTCGAGTCACAGATATAAACCACCGTGATTTCTCTGGTTTCATCCTGTAATGTCTATCATACTGTAGCCTGTTGTGTTCCCTTGGTTGTAATGTCTAGATGTCATCCTGTAATGTCCATCATACTATAGCCAGTTATGTTCCCTTGGTTGTAATGTCTGTATGTCACCCTGTAATGTCCATCATACTGTTCAGATGATCCTCACGTATGTTATATTGTCTTTCTCTGTGTTCAACTAGTATTGGTCAGATATTTTCTTTACCTGTGTTCAGCTTGTAATGTCAGGTTTGTTCTTCTCCTGTCTCCAGCTTGTAATGTCAGGTTTGTTCTTCTCCTGTCTCCAGCTTGTAATGTCAGGTTTGTTCTTCTCCTGTCTCCAGCTTGTAATGTCAGGTTTGTTCTTCCCTGTCTCCAGCTTGTAATGTCAGGTTTGTTCTTCTCCTGTCTCTAGCTTGTAATGTCAGATATTTTCTTCTCCTGTCTCCAGCTTGTAATGTAAGGTTTGTTCTTCTCCTGTCTCCAGCTTGTAATGTCAGGTTTGTTCTTCCCTGTCTCCAGCTTGTAATGTCAGGTTTCTTCTCCTGTCTCCAGCTTGTAATGTCAGGTTTGTTCTTCTCCTGTCTCCAGCTTGTAATGTCAGGTTTGTTCTTCTCCTGTCTCCAGCTTGTAATGTCAGGTTTGTTCTTCTCCTGTCTCCAGCTTGTAATGTCAGGTTTGTTCTTCTCCTGTCTCCAGCTTGTAATGTCAGGTTTGTTCTTCCCTGTCTCCAGCTTGTAATGTCAGGTTTGTTCTTCTCCTGTCTCTAGCTTGTAATGTCAGATATTTTCTTCTCCTGTCTCCAGCTTGTAATGTCAGGTTTGTTCTTCTCCTGTCTCCAGCTTGTAATGTCAGGTTTCTTCTCCTGTCTCCAGCTTGTAATGTAAGGTTTGTTCTTCTCCTGTCTCCAGCTTGTAATGTCAGGTTTGTTCTTCCCTGTCTCCAGCTTGTAATGTCAGGTTTCTTCTCCTGTCTCCAGCTTGTAATGTCAGGTTTGTTCTTCTCCTGTCTCCAGCTTGTAATGTGTTGTAATTTCTGTCTCTATGTTCAACCTGTATTGTCTGGAATGTTCTTCCTCTGTCTCCAACTTGTAATGTCTGACGTACTATACCTATAGCTTGGTAGCTAGGTAGCTATGTTCCCGTGTTTTCCTAACTGTACTTATGACCAGGTATATTACCTCTCCAGTTGAAGTGTTTACATGTATTTATTATCTCACTTTATAGCTTGGTTATAGGTTAAGGGGATCAAGGTGGCCAGGCGTTGTGTGCATATTTGCAGATTTGATGGAGATGTACATACGCCATGCGGTGCGCTACGTGGGACATTTCACCCGGATAGCGGTGCTACGACCTTCTCTTATTTCGTATTCCAATGTGTACAAGGGACCTCGACCACCCGAACGACTAGATTTAAACGGTGCGTTGAAAATATTCAAAATAACCTGGAAGAACACATAAAGGAACCGGGTAGGTATGGAGGCAGACCATTATTAAATTTCACACTCTCGGTCGTCTATTTATAGCAATTCTCCCTCCGTCTCTTTTATCCCCTTTTGCAGGGACATTTTTGACTTTTTTTTAGTCTAGAATAAACTACGAGTGTTTGAATTAATATTTTTCTGTCAGGTTTTGGTAAATATTTATGATTTTAAGGCGGAAGGATAACTGCGTTATCAGAATGGCCATGGTGATATGTACGGCAACTAGTTGCATGTTGTGGGTATACTTCTTCAAGTTGGTGTATCTCAAAATTTTGGTGGTCAACTTCACACAAATCTTGGTTCAAAAACATGGTCATTTGTTATTCTGTCTAAAGTGAAAACCAGTCAGCCCAACGAAAATTTGAGAAAAAGTTGGAGGTGGGCAAAGAGGCCAGAATTAACATTGAAGTCAATGGCGAAATTAATGGTGGCCTGCCTCCGTATAGGATCAACTTCGCGGATCGGATTATCTTCGTTAAGTTCAGTTCATCTAGTTTACAAAAACTACTCAAAGGAAACACATTGGTAATATATAGACTCAATAGATTCAGAGGTAATATCTTCGGCAGTTGTATTCGCCGAGAGATCATAACAGATCTTTGATATTTTGTCGGAAAAAAAATCGGCAAATCTGTTTGGTAAATCATGTAAGTAGGGTAATTTTTCCAAAATTAGGGTCTAAAAGGGGATTCACAACCGTGTAAAGATCTTTCTGTTTGTTTGTGCTGCTTAAGATTTTATTTGCAAGAACGTTTTTGTGGTTTCAATTAGAGATTTTACTTTAAGCCTAAGTGTGTCATAAATGTGAGGAAATAAAGTTGGACTGTTTTACAACAATGGATTCAGGAATAGTGGAATGAAAATCCGGGGTCTGCGTGTTTAAGTACCTAAAATCACAACAAAATATGTACATTAATAGACTGAAACTGCATTGTCATTAGGCTTTGCGTGTTTATTGACCAAGAGAAACGGACTGGTTGTAGGATTATCTTCAGTTTTGTTGAGAAAAAACATGAAACCTTGTTGAAGTAGTTCTTCTGGTTGATGTTTTAACACTTCACGTTTGTCTGGAAGTAAGCGATATGGGCGCTGGTGTTTTGGAATGGCATCAGGTTTAACTCTATCTGATGCTGCACAGAATCACATTTCCAAAGTTCAGGTTTCTCTGGAGTAACGCAAATACCACTTAACTGATAAAGACAGTCCTGTAATTGACGAACTTCGTTACTAGTGATAACAGTTGCACACAAATCAAAATTGTTCTAACACTGGGTTTTATCTCTTGTAATGTCATGGTGATCAATATGGTTGAGTTCGACCTCTTGTAATGGCATGGTGATCAATATGGTTGAGTTCGACCTCTTGTAATGTCATGGTGATCAATGCGGTTGAGTTCGACCTCTTGTAATGTCATAGTGATCAATATGGTTGAGTTCGACCTCTTGTAATGGCATGGTGATCAATATGGTTGAGTTCGACCTCTTGTAATGTCATGGTGATCAATGCGGTTGAGTTCGACCTCTTGTAATGGCATGGTGATCAATGTGGTTGAGTTCACCCTCGGCGATTGGTGAATGAGGTTTAGGGAACAGACGGAAGATCGACAGAGGTTATATCATAGTCTTTATCAATAACATTAAAGTTTGCCAAAAGATACCCTTTAAATATGGTAATATACTTATTTAAATAAGCAGTGAGTTAAAATCGACCGTGATCATAAAATGGAGTTAATTCCCCTTCATTAAACTCCGCAACAAACGAAGTCATATTGGATCAATAATAAAATAAAAACCAAGTACGAACAATCCAAACCATAAGACAGAATTCAAAGTCCTAAAAACGTTATAGGCAAAATAGTGTATTCAAGCAAAATAGTGTATTCAACAAATGGACTGCTCCTCGTGTACAAAATACACGACAAACAGTGGTAACGGATGTCCAGAAGAGTAAGCTTACCCTGCCTGGCGCCACACCGCCACAGCTGCATCCAATCTATTTGGCGAAATGTCGGTAAAATAGCGCGATTGGCCAATGAACTATCGGTATGCAAAATGCACGTGATGTACTGTCTTAACGATGTAGTAGACATTATCAGGGAGATAGTAATAGTATACGTGTCAATTAAAAATATCTAGAATAACAACCGAGAGAGACACGTTATATTTGCCAATCAAATCAATATGACGGCCATAAAACATTTTAAAGGTTTTAATAAGTTTAGTGCGCAAGTATCCTTGTAGTTGAAGCTTAGATGACAAATGCCTCGATCTAATTAAAAATCAGAATGTAAGGAACAAGCTCTTGCGTAACGAATGAGCTGAAACACAAACACTCCATAAGCTGGTGATATTGGAATGTTACTCCTGATAAATGGAAAGTTAACAATCGGAAAGTCAAAGTCATCCCGTTTATCGTACAATTTAACACTTAGTTTATGGCGATTGTCGAAATCGAGACTCAGATCCACGTAGGACGCGTAATTGTCACTGTCAGTGGTATTTTTAATTTCGAGCTCATCAGGATATATGAATTCTACATAATCACTAAATTTAGGATTATTAAGGGCTACAACGTCATTGATATAACGATTTAAAGTGAAATTAAAAAGTCTGACTGATCGTTTATTTGTTTTAACGAGCATCTGCATTAGGGTGTTTCATTTTTCAACTTTTTCAAGCAATTCACTCCGCCCATGTGTCATACATTTCCACTAAGGTCCCATATCATCACTAACAAGTTTCAGAATTTTCCCGCCCAAAATGGTGGTGGGCGGCAATTTTGAATTTTTCGGCCGAAATTTTCATTTTCTAATAATTTGATTTTTTTAAAAAATACTTCCAGCTACTATAAATGAATTATAGTTGGTATACTGCTTAGAATGTGCAAGGAGTTCACTCCCAAATATTTTCAGATTTTTCCGGTCAAAATTAGGGTTGGTTGCCGTTTGGCAATTTTCCTCAAAATCGTTTTTTTCCCTATATTTTAAGATGTTTTTTCCGCCATTCCAATCATACACAAGTCTTAAGAGTCCAAGGGTATTGTATGTAAGACACACTTCGTGCTGTTATTCGTTGTAATTAAGAGTCCACGGGTATTGTTATGTAAGACACACTTCGTCCTGTTCATTCGTTGTATTTCTGGTTGGCGCCACAGATGAATGATCTATGGTGGGTTTCATTTGCTAAAATCAGTTCATCAATCAGTATTTCACCGAACATAAGGATCAACTTAAAATCTTATCGTTAACCTATCAATCAATAAACAAATCCGCGCCAGATTACCTTCAAAATCTAGTATCGCTTTATCAACCTAAACGATCATTACGATCAGACACCCGATGCAACTGAGGTATACCCTATTCAATAAGCCTCTATGATTCAGCTCCATCCGGTTGAGCAGGGGAACTATTATAATATAATAATATGTATGATTGAGGTTGGTCTATTGAGTAGGCCCAGTAGGGTAAATAATAATACCATAGCATCACGTACATACGCATTAGCCAATCAGATTTCATGTCTACATCATCAAAGTCTAAAGAAGAAGGCTGGTAATTAGGCGCGATTCGACATCTTGGACAAGAATTAGTTATTTTTACTCTGTAAATCGGGCCTATGAATTTACCGTTACGATGTCGCCAACGAAACAAGTTTCTGCTACTCCTACACCTATACTGCCACAATCAGAGGTAAGATTCTAAATACTTTCACGGATCAAGATTCTAAAAATAGACTTGACTAAGGTAGGCCTCCGGACTAACCTATTTTTTAATATTTTTATTTCTAGATTTATTTGAGTCTAGTCCTATGCCTTCTTTGGCCCCAGACGGGTTTTTAGCTGGTGAGGTCTAGCTTTATTTTAGTATTACATTTTTAAAATATTGTCCCGAGTTTGCTACAACTCTTGTCTGCTGAGTGCTGTGCCGATAATCGATCTAAGGATGGTATCGAATCGAGTGCGCCCTCGTACTTCTTTTTGAATTTAAAACTGACCTTGTTCTAGAAAAAAGGTTAGGCTCCAGCTTATAAATATTATATAAAACCCATTCCGCTATGGTTAGCCTATATAATATATTTGTTAAAGAAAGGCCAGCTCAGTTTTCGTCAAGGTCGCTGAGATGTTAACAAGGTTAGGCCTACTGCCTAGATGGGGTTTAAGTTACTAGTCTAGAGTAGGCCTAGGTCATTTCGGCACTAACATTATAATTATAAACATGCATGGTTTTAATTTTATTTCAATAATTCGCTTGCGCGTAGGGGTCTTTAGCAGTGGGAGGAACCCAGATAAAACCCACGAGGTTAGACAGGCGACCCAACTCCTTGCAACGTACAACCGAGCATTCGAAACCACGCCATTTGACTCAATGATGACAGGCCTTAGGCTTAATACAGCGCGCACTTGCCATCAGACCCCCCTAGCCTAGAACTAGGAGGCACACAAATGTTATTGTTGGCGAGATTGAAGGTTGGGGTTACGCCTATAGGCAGGAGTATACATATTTTTTGTTTCTGCAGGCCTTTCTAATATTAAAACGCAATATAACAGGAATATTTATGTCAGGGGACGGAATATATCGACCTCTTCGCCCATGAATAAATCATTGGAATTTGTACATTTAGATTGTTTCATTTTAATGTTTGTTTTGCAGATAACTTACCAAACATTGAAGACTGCACAGCGCGGAGGCTGTTGGTGGATGATGACTACAGAGATATAGCCCAAAAGCTTGTTGGCCCAAAGAAAACCCTAAAGAAGAATTTTCCTTGGTAAATTTGTTTTAATCGCCCACATTTTTATGGTGTCGCCCCTGTGAGGACGTCCGCTCTCATTTTTATGGAGGACTCTACTATTGTCCCTGGTTGTACGAAAATTACCAAGTGTGAAGCATTGGGCCATTTTATTTGAGCATTGTCATCATTGTCGATTGCCTCTCGTCCGTAGGGCAGTAATTTTCTTGTACATATATAATTGAACGAGGCTAGATTTATAGATGTGAACCATTTTCGATCAGATTTCACGTGAAGTGTAGGGACCCAATGTACACTTAATAATTTTAACTTTTAAAATGTGGGGGTTGAGTGCATGGCAAGCCCTTGTTGTTGAAAGATAGCTATAGTGTTATATACTCATTTGCCTTCATACGACTATGTGAAATTGCGGTAGGTATGGATGGCTCCTAATGTATGTGTCTCTTGTCTATAACAAGGCTCTGAACGTGCAAAATGTCAATGCGCCACGCTTCAGTATGATAATTCTATTGATATATAAAAAGAATATCTTAATTGCACCGGCATACTACACGTGTGGATAATTGATGATAAAATAAACTCTTTTTATTTTCAGATTACCGACTTGTTTGTGTAGACAAGAACATGGTGGGTAACCAGATTATGCGAATAAAGGGTGTTACAGCGACCCTCCGGTAAATGTGGTCTATTATTAATTCAAATTACAGTTTGTCTATTTGGGGATTTCATTATGGCTTCAGAAGTTATATAAATTATTATTTATACCTTTTATTCAGGTGGCAAGCACATAATTAACTCTTTAGACGACCAGATAGCTTAGATATTGAATGGATTAAATAATTCCAACCATGTGTGCGATAAACGCTAATATTTCCCCGCCATGTGTGATGTCACTAACGGAAATAACTTCATACAGAATATCAATAAAGTAATTTGACTGAAATTTTCAATATATTCATTATTAATTAATTACATCTGGCCTCGGAAGGGTCTACAACATTCGTACATAATTTACAATTACAAGTAAATGTTAGGGGACCAAAATCAAACTAGGATACTAGTTTTTATGCGCCCTCATTTTCACGTGGACGTTAGTGTCCTCGCTCTGTCCGTCAGTACGCCCACAATTTATTGTGGCCACCCTACAGGTCACAATTCTTATCCGATTTTTACGAAACTTGAAATATATGCTTTCCCCAAAAGATATTGGTTCCTTTCGATATTCGCATGTATCAGATCGTAATTATTTAACTTTATGGCCTCTAATTGTATGAAAAGACACGTTTTTAGCTTTTGGTCACCTGAACAGGTCACATTTTTTATCCAATTTAAAAAAAACGGTCACTATATATCATCATTCATCATTCATCACTGTTAAACCATAATGATAATTGGGTTCGAATTTCGTATAAATTGTACCGAAACTGGCCAACAAAATAAATGACCGCTCCTTGTCATAATATGTATATTATTATTCATAGTAAAATGAGTTACTCGGATGGTATATTATTACTCATAGTATAATGAGTTACTTGGGTGGTAATTTATGTGACCTCGGGTATAGTTATCTCACTCTTTGCATAGACACGCGTCAGTCAACATCTCATTGTAATACTTGTCTGATCCAATAATAAACATTGAACTTACTCATTTATTTACTACCGTAAGTATTAACTTCAACTTTGTTTTATTTTTCCTTTCAAAGAACAAGAAAGAGCTAAAGAAGAGGCACTCAGAAAGAGACGAAGCTATGGCTACTGGTAAGGTTTGTTTATATTTCCGAAAACCTTGGGAATTTGATAGAGGCGACAGTTTTTTTTTTCATGTTTGATGTCATCCATTGGGACAATGAATGGATAAGCCCATTTGATTTGCTCTGTTTTCTTGTAAAATGTAGTCATATCTTGCATGTTAGCCTTTTTCGTGAAATTTATGTACATTGACCCTTAAATTTGTACATAACCTACATACATATTTTACAATTCTACAAAAGGGTTAGGGGGCCAAATTCAAACCTAGAGGTTACAGTACAGTTTTTTAAAGTTTTTTTTTTATATTTAATGGGGGATTACGGTGGCTAAGTGGATAAGGCACTGGTTTGCTAGCCTGAAGGTCGTTTTTTCGATCCCTGCATTGGCCGAGAAAGTGCATCTCGATTTTCCCGCGTGACTTCCCCTGTCAGTGATGCAGAAGGAGGGCCTGACAAGGACAGCTGCCTAGTCCTTCAGATGGAACGAAAAACCGAGGTCCTGTGTACACATTGGAGTGCACGTAAAAGATCCCTTGGCAGTTGGAATTTCGATATGAGAGTAGGCCGTAGCGCCGCTGTCTGGGCAAAAATTTCCCTCATAGCACACTGAAAGGATTGTTTCCAGTTTCGAAGAATTTCAAATTAGATCTTAATGATCTTATACAGACCAACTTTTCAACATGTTCATTTGTTAATGATGGAGGTGGTATTGCAAGAATTTTTGAAGCTATACTCAAAACAGCTTCTGATGCACACAGTCCCTTTACATAAACTTATCTCTTTAGTTTTATTATTTGGAACACAACTAACAGTTAAACATGCATTATTCAAGAGCTAAAACTGCCTAGTGCAGGTCTTTATTTAGGCATGAAATGTTTTCTAAAGTATTAATTAGACATTAATTAACTGATCCAGGCCTTAATCAACTTTGGATGGCATCACATTGCTCCGATATTAAACAGATTAAAAGGTTTAAGTGATAAATCAAATATGGCGACCCCAGACGCTTCGAGTCCTAGCTTTGATCCAGGACTGTGGTTGAAATTATTGCACACGTCGGACAAATCTTCAAATGCCAATATCTTCGCTTATAATAGAGTAATTTGAATGAAATTTTCAAATTATTCATTTTACATCACCTACTTTCGAACTATTATAGCGAGAGTGGCTAGTTCTTATCTATATCTTGAATAATGTAACTTTAAATAAGTTTTAATAGTTTATATAGATAAAAGTAACAGAGAAAAAGGAAATTCCAGTAAATAATTATAATTTTATTCCAAAATTCCAAGAAAGTTTCCCACCCTTTGCAACCCTATCGGTTGCACGCCAATGTGTGCACGGAACCTCGGTTTTTAGTCCCATCCTAACGACTAGACAGCTGCCCTTGTCAGAACCTCCATCCTGCATCACTGACAAGGGGAAACCACGCCGGAAAATCTGGATGAACTTTCTTGACCAATGCAGGGATTGAACACCCGACCTCCAGGCTATCCAGCCATCGTCTTACCCACTTAGCCATAAGGCATGTCAATGTTTTTTGTGGTTATACCATTACATCTATGTCACAACCTGTTTTTCAGGGTTATTTTTATTGAAATATACAGAATCTTTAAATTATGTTTTTCAGAATATGAAGTAGAGAAGGTTATAAAGAGAAGAAGGAAAGGGAAATATGAATTTCTGTTAAGGTGGAAAGGTTTCCCTTCCTCCTCCAATTCCTGTGAAACAGAGGATAATTTAAATCCTTACCTTTTAAACATGACTAATTATTAAAAATTATTACAAAAAATAAAGTGTTTGTATTTTGTACATTGAACCATACTTTATCTGAATATTAACTATTTGTATCATGTGCACATGTTGTATTTTGGGCTACCTTAAGCCTTTATATCCTGAGGTTTTATATCCATAAATCCTTTCATGCGTACGGAAAAATTTGTCCTATAGGTTATAGATTTTCTGGCCTACGGATAAATCCTTAGGTTTAGAACAAGCCCTATTGACGTAGGATTTGTTCTATGAATTGACCAATAAAAGGCAAGTGCTCCCTGTATGTATGATGTTAGCTCAAACACTGGGCCATTACAAAATTATTTTTTTTATTTCAACCGCCAAAGCATACTGTGATAAATTCAATCTTCAAATTACCATTGACACAAGAAAGGGCTTATTTACATTTTTGCTAACTGTTGCCGCATGACAAAAACCCATAGGATTTTACTTACTGTATGACTAAAAAAACCTAGAGGATTTATCCTTAAAGACTTACGCTGTCAAATGTCTGGATAGTAGTCCAATCAATTTAAGATTTTACCCCCAACAAATTGCAAGAAAACGTTTTTATTCATTTTGTGTTTATTTAGGTGTACTTTATAAAATCCCAAATGTATACCAAATTTCGTGCACCGGAAAGTGGTAAAATCCTAAACTGTTGGTTTCAGACCCTATAAATAGACTGAGAGCTCGATGACCGAACTGTAAAAAGTTGAGCATGAAAGGTTTGACCATCGGAATGTGACTGCATATCGATAAGAATGAGAAAAAGTCATTTCTTGAGTTTCACGGTTGGGGCATAAGGGGGGTAGGCCCCCGAAAGGGGTCGCAAATTGTGCTTTGAATTAATACTTCTAGAACGAGATTCATTTTCACATGGTATGTTCTATGAGATATATTGAGTAAGAAAAAAGTGGTCAAGAAAAAAAAATTCCCATGCATTCTCAAACAAGAAGGGGGTTCCAAAACCCCCCAGGGGGGTGGGGGGAGGGCAACTGTAAAATTTCAAGCAGGAGTGCAATTCGTTTTCCAGTCATCCCTTGGCATCCAATGATGACTAAAAATCATGGTCAAGAAAACTTTTGGCCGGGCACCTACAGATACGAAGGCACCGAACTGGGGGATGCTTAGGGGTTTCGGCATTCAAGGAAAATATGAAATGTTGCGCACGAGCAAAATTTCTTCGTTGATCATCGGACATCGATGCATTGGTCATATATCAAGTCCACAATAATTTGTTCACCGGGACATTTACCAACAAGAACTGTATGGAAGAGATGGGGTCCAGTTGAAATAACTTAACAAGTAATATGGACGTTTAGATCGCATTAGCATTAACTGGCGTTATGTCACTTTATAATTTAACGCTGATGCTATTGCGACGTCATCAAATGTCCCTAATATTGCATTCAATCATTCTTCCATAAGTAAATTATTGATGATAGAATATATGCATATGACAAAATACAAACACTAGTATGAGCATAGACTCGCTAAACTTTTAGATACAGAAAATTGAACGGATTTGTAGATTCAGATTATTGAGATTATTTCGGACGTACCTTAACCCTAGGATACTTATCCGATATCATAGTCACCTGTCCAAGTTTATATAGTTTTATAAGGCATTGAATTTTGAACAATAGATTAATCCTGGTCTTCACATTATACATAGATTAAATATCTGGATGAAAGGATGTGTTTCGGCTGTAAAAGTTGCTCTGTTGGACGCATAGATTCAATATCTGGGCAAAAGTCGCTCTGTTCATCTGGATATAGTTAATGTCTGGTCGATGGTGTGTATATATATAGGTTATGGCCGCTAATTTCGCTCTGTTAGGTACACACAATAAATATCTAGAAGTTAGGCTGTGTAAACGTGGCTTTGTTAAACTGATACAGTAAATGTCTAGAGGACAAGATGGGTTTGGGCTGTACAAGTTGCTCTGTTAGATGAACACATTTAGCATCTAGACAAAATCATGGGTTTAGCTGTAAAAGTCGCTCTTTTACATTCACAGATTGAATATCTGAGAAAAAGTCGCGATATATAACTGTTACAGTAAATGTCTGGTCGGAGGGGTGGGTTTTGACTCTAAATATCGCTCTGTTAGATGTACACATTAAATATATCTAGAAGGACGGGTGGTTTTGGGCTGTAAAAGTCGCTCTGTTAAATGTACACAATAACATCTAGGGAAAAGGAATGGGTTTGGGCTGTAAAAGTCACTCTGTTAGATGCACATAATAAATATCTAGAGGAAAGGATTAGTTTGGACTATAAAAGTCGCTCTGTTTAGATGAGCACATTAAACATCAAGAGGAAAGCATGGGTTTCGGCTGTACAAGTTGCACTGTTACAATCACACATTGAATATCTGAGAAAGGGTAGCTCTGTTTAACTAATACAGTAAATGTCTGGTCGGGGGGATAGGTTTTGGCTCTAAATATCGCTCTGTTAGATGCGCACGTTAAATATCTAGGGGGAAAGACGGGGTTGGACTGTAAAAGTCGCACTGTTAGATGAACACATTAAACATCTGGACGAAATCATGGGTTTATGCTGTAAATGTCGCTCTATTAGATGCGCACATTACATATCTAGAGGAAAAGGATGGGTTTGGACTGAAAAAGTTGCACTGTTAAATGAACACAGAAAATATTGCAACAGTCTATATCACAACCTACGCTTCACACAAATACAAAAACCCCAAACCTTACAAAACTCTGCTGCCCGATTAGTTACAAGACAAGGCAAGTTTGCTCCATCAGTCCCTACACTACGTGAACTCCACTGGCTTCCAGTAGCCCAAAGATCAATATTCAAAATCATTCTATTAGCTTTCAAAATTATCCACGGTTCAGCACCTCTGAACCTGAACGAATTTGTCACTGTTAAAAATACAACTCAAACTCCCGGTTCGCTCAAGGCATAGTTGTGTGCAATACCCCCCAAAACCTCCCAAAACCAAATTTTATGGGTCGCGAGCTTTTAAAAACTGTGCTCCTGAACTCTGGAACTCTCTCCCAATACACCTCCGTGAAATCGCAGAAATTGCTTCATTTAAACGCTGTTTAAAAACACATTTGTTCAAACAATGCTACTCGTGAATATGTTTGTATGTATGTACATGTATATGAATATGTAAATATATTTGTATGTGAATATGTGTGTATGTACTCCTGTTTGTATTGATTGTATTAATTGCTCTTATATATTTTTGTTCTTTTTAAATGTACCTATTTTATATGTAATGCCTTGTACAGCGCATTGAAACTATGTGTAATGCGCTATATAAAAATAAATTATTATTTTATTATTATAATTAGAAAAAATTTCGAAGCAATTCGGGCGTTTTTAAAAAAAAGTTATTAAGGATTTTTGGGTGAAAAACGCGACGTTGGAAATATCGTTACGGGCCCCCTGGAATAACGATCAAGTTCAAATGTATTTCATTTTGGGCAGGTAGCCAAGGGTTAGGGCCAAATTTGGGACCGATCGGGACCCTAGGGGGTTAATACGGGCCCTTTTCCGGAGGAAAATTGGTCAAAAATCTCCAAAAAAATGAAAATATCCTTCGATTCATGCGCACACACTCGAAACTTACTTAAGTACCTCCACTATGGTCCCAGTCACAATGTCCCTAAAAATGTTTGGGCCACGACCCATATGGGCTGAATGGGGGCCATTTTCCCGGGGGTAAACAGGGAGTCAACTTTCAAATAGAGGTGAAACTAGGTTCGATTTTAATTTTGAGACCAGATTCGGATGCGCCATGGTCGAAAATGGGGGTGGGGGTAGCCAAAAAAGCTAAGAATTTCCTATGTGTGTTAGCTAACATCCCAAGGTACAATCTCTGAAAATTTGAAGAAATTCTGACAACCCTTACCCCTGCTAAAACACACTCGCGCCAATTTGCCTATTTTTTGCCTATTTTTCGACTTTATTAGACTAACGATTCACTTTTTTAAGCACTACGCTTGCGGCCCCATTTCTCGGCCTCTTTGGGTTCGAATCTAGATTTTTTGCGCGGGATCGATAGCCCGGACAACTCGCTACATCATATTTAAAGTTGAGGCCCCTGACGAGAACATCGGGCACGTGGCAGGGTGTCAAACATGGCTTCCCAAAACGAGGGGTCATGTTTGCGACCCTATATCTCGGCCCCTATGTGTTCGAATCCAGATGTTGTGGGCGGGATCGATAGCCCGGAACCCCCCCCCCCATTGTATTAAAGTTGGGGTCCCTCACCCTAACCTCGTGCACGTGGTAGGGGGCCAAACATGGCTTCCCAAACCTCTGCACCAAAAGTCACTTTTTAAAGTTTAGGCCTGCGCTACGTTTGCGGCCCTATATCGTGGCTCCTATTGGTCCGATTCTAGATGTTTTGAGCGGGATCGATAGCCCGGACAACTGGCTCCATCGTATAAAAAAACTTAGTGCACCATAGTCTAAAATCGGGCACGTGGCAGGGGGGCAAACATGGTTTCCAAAAACTAGGGGCCATGTTTGCGGCCGTATATCTCGGCCTTTATGGATTTGAATCCGAATGTTTTGGGCGGGATCAATAGCACAGAAAACTCCTTCCATCGTATAAAAAGTTGGGGCCTCTCTCTCCCACATTGGGCACGTAGCGGGGTGGCAATCATGACTTTCCAAATTTCTGCATCCAAAACTCAAATTTTCTCTCAGCGGCTCATTTTTTGAACGATTTTTCTGAAAATATAATGCGAACTGCGCATCCCCCACGCGCAGCTTGTATTAAAATTTCAGAACAATCGTCCAAAAATAGAATATTGTTTCGAATTTTGACCCACTTCCGGGTCGATTGTGGGTAGCCGCAAGGACATCAACTTCCGGTTTGGTCAAATTCCCAAAGTTCGGGAGTTTGAAGTTGACCCTGAACTATGTCGGAGAGGTCAGACTACATGACCTTGACCCACCAGGACGTCCCGGTCTACGAGCTTGTGAGTCATGACCTCAACCGTGACCTCTCTGCCGAATTTCTGGACGGTACCTAAAGTTTTGGGAATTTTTCGACCTCAAGGTCATATTTCAGATCAAAGGTCAAGGTCTGACATGAAAGGTCATTGATGTGTTCATCCAAGGTCATGACCCTTTCCTTGGCTCTTAAAGGTCAAGGTTAAGGTCAAACGTTACTTCATGGGGCCGTCTCGTCTACTTCCGGTCGCCGGACGCCCATTTTGAAGTGACCCAGCGACTTGTCGGGGTAGATATACCTATCGATTACCAAGCCTCGAAACCTCGGTGAAATTGCTCCAAGTCCGGTGAGATTAAAGGTGATTTTTTTTCTATGTCCCCCAGGGACAGCACGCTAAGTCAGCCAGGGTCATGACCTTGACCCAACGGGACGGCTCGGTCAAAGTTCTTGTGGGTCGTGACCTTGACCTTGACCTTGACCTATCTTCAGAATTTCTGGACCGTACCTAAAGTTTTGAGATATTTTTGACCCGAAGGTCAAACGTCAGATCAAAGGTCAAGGTCTCATATGAAAGGACATTGATGTGTTCATCCAAGGTCATGACCTTCGACATGCCACGTGACCCTGGGATCGAAACATAGGCCCCTAAACACGCGTGTATGTAGTTATTTGGATGACCTTGACCCTTTCAGATGACCTTGACCTTTTTGGGTTATGTGGGTCACGACGGAAGCTCGACACGTCAAGACCCGAGGGTTCTATCTTAATTAGTTTGGCCTCCAGGGGGCAAAAACCGCACAACTTCCGGCGCCCCTAGCGGGTCAAGGTCACGAATTATGACTGGCGATTTTAATAAATGAAGAACAAATGGGGGGGGGGTGTTCTACCTGGCCACGCACTTTTGGGCCGATCGGAAGACCATTTCGGAGAAAAAATCACTCAGAAAGTCAATTCGATCGTGAAAAATGCCTGTGGGCAAACGGGAGATAACTCTTTCGCCCCTAGTGGATTCTGACGACCTTGAGGTCGCGGCCTTATAAACTAAATCGACCCCTGGGAGTCGCGTGGCAACCTTGGTTTGACCCTTAGAGGTCAAGGTCAAGGTCAAGTCAACATCTGACCCACTTCCGGTGGTCGCAGATAATTTTCAAGGGTACCACGCGACTCCCAGGTGTCGATTTAGGGTAAAGCCGCGAGGAATAGTTCCGCAAAGGAGCTGATATTTTTTAAAAAAATTATAGCTGAAAAATGCACATGTGCCCCACCCGAACCCGAAGCGACCGAAAATTCCAGACTTTTACACCGGATCCTGGGTCGGGACATCGGTCTGGGTCACCACACCTCTACCACTTCCTGTGTGGATTTCCGAAAAAATTCTACACCTCTGCAACTGCTTTTTCTGGGTTAAATCTCCGCGAAGGGACAAGGCCCCCGGAAAAGGGTCCTACACCCTAGAATAGGACATTGCGAATCAGGAAATCGGGCAAAGTGGACCTTTGGGGCCTTTTAGTTAAAAAAAGCCGCGATTTCACCCACTTCCGGTCCCAGGGGGGGGGGGGGACAAATCTTAGGGTAAAAACGACTCCCCTGGGGTGATATACTTTATGAATACCCAACCTCG
Source organism: Patella pellucida (assembly GCA_917208275.1). NCBI lineage: Eukaryota > Metazoa > Mollusca > Gastropoda > Patellidae > Patella > Patella pellucida. The sequence goes on from OU795039.1 coordinate 86,509,026, forward strand.
CCCCCGCTCGGGGTGCATCAGGGTGTTTACAGGTGAAGATTGGTGTTTTCGGAAAAAATATTTGGACTCTGAACGGAACGATGGGTCATGTTTGCGACCCTATATCTCGGCCAAAATGTCAAATTGCGAAAAAAAATATTGTTCGCATGCGCAAAAAAAATGCCGACACCCCCTCCCCTAGCCGTCCCCGACAAATTTCCACACCCCACAGAGCTTGATTTAGCGTTGCCCGGGGACAGGGGTCTTTGACCTATATAATAGGTCCTCAATCGATAACCCTAACCCTAATGACATCGCTGATAATGAGGTAGCCGCTTTAAACCCAGGGAGAGTCGAGATAACGCCATGGATAACGGAGCCTTAAACATACTTGTCCCGCGGTGGCCTTTATGTCCACATGAAGGCGGTCATAAATTTACCGTTCGGACCGCCTTGAAGGCCGATTTATTTTGTTTTTATTAGCCACTTCAATGCGGTAATAATATTGGAACGGGTGAATTATCTCAAATAAAATAAAACCCATAGTCCAGGACAACAAGTCATCTTTTCTGTAACTTTCAACGCTATGAACGTCAGGCCCATGCCGCAAATATGTTCTACTTCAGATTAGGACCGATTGGGTTTGATTTATTTTATACGGAATTTTCTTTTATTACGGAGGGGTATTTTTCATAACAGGGCCGAATAAGGTCACCAATCGGGCTTGAAAAGGTACAGATGTATAGCTTGACAACCGAGACTAGGATGTACTTGATTACCAATATTCGATCATGCTCTTTTGCACCCCCCACCCAATCTCCCAAACAGAGTTGTCTTTCCTTGCAGTCCACGGTGCTGGATAGCGCGACTTGCGTGGAGAATGACCCCCCCCCCACCTCGACCCCCCTTACGCCTAGGGACTGTGCTGTTCGTATCTTACCCTCGCCTATAGCTCATCCTACTGACATACGATGATATAGAATACAGAAACATTTTTTAAGCTCCTGTGCGTCTCATCAAATTATTAGGATAAAATGAGGCGAAGGAAAAAAAAAACAACAACGTAATAAACCATGCAGACTTGTGAGAAATTTGTTTTAGCCTATTTTAATTGGTTTTAGTTCCCCATTGCAAACAATGCCATCTTTTTTTTAGAATGAAACAGTTATTTAGAAAATTAACGTGAGTCAAATTAAAGGAAGAGGGCATGCACCTCCGCCCCCACCCCCGACCCCTCCCCCGACTTAGACATAATACACCAACCCAGGCCTGTCGTCACAATAATGTCGGCATAAAAATGGATAAATCTGATTGGCTAATGCGTATGTACATAATGCTATGGTATTATTATTTACCCTACTCAATAGACCAACCTCAATCATACATATTATTATATTATAATAGTTCCCCTGCTCAACCGGATAGAGCTGAATCATAGAGGCTTATTGAATTGGGTATACCTCAGTTGCATCGGGTGGATCAGAAGGGAAACTATTATTGGATGTACCTGCCTATAATTTGAAATCTTTTGGATCAAGAATCAAGAACTTTTCGATACAGCGCATCAATTCTTTGGAATACACTTCCAGAAAATATCCGACAATGTGAATCTGTGTCGATTTTTAAATCCAAAGTGAAAATTTGGTTGTTTAGTCACTATCATTAACATCCCAAAGAGAGAACACTTTCTAGCGCCTAGTGCATTCCCTAGTGGATTGGATAGTTGCGCGATATAAATATCATTATTATTATTATTATAAATACAAAATCGTGTCTTGGGGTCAATCGAAATTTTCAAAAAAAAACCTGCTACTGTGAGAGCCAATCTATGATATAAATACGGTGTTTGTGGGTGGCGGGTGGGGGTGTATAGCGATATAAATACGGTGTTTGTGGGTAGTGGGTGTATAGCGATATAAATACGGTGTTTGTGGGTGGCGGGTTGGGGTGTATAGCGATATAAATACGGTGTTTGTGGGTGGCGGGTTGGGGTGTTTAGCGATATAAATACGGTGTTTGTGGGTAGTGGGTGTATAGCGATATAAATACGGTGTTTGTGGGTGGCGGGTGGGGGTGTATAGCGATATAAATGAGGCTATATTAGTATCCAAAATCAAAGAAATAACACCTAATGTAGATTGACTATTTAGTTTATTTCACGATATTTCGGAGACATGTAGTCCCCTCCTTCAGGTGGTCAACAACATCTTGACCACCTGAAGAAGGGGACTACATGATTTTGGATTTTTATATTGATTGACACGGCCACTATTCATCTATATTAGTATATTTTTCTACATTAAACTCCAGGGGCCTGTTTCACGAAATTTTAACTAAGATAAAATCCGATTTTAGTAATTCGATTGGATAGTATTAGATTGATTTTAGCGCTTAGCCAATCAGATTTGAGTATGTACTAAAATTTGGATTTTATCTTAAGTTAAAATTTCGTAAAACAGGCCCCTGGCCTGGACTAGCCGGTAAACGGGTTTTAACATTTATGCAGTAGTCAATGTAGTCTGCCCCAAGATGTTCAAATTTTTCCCTTGATATTTCGAAGGTGAAGGCTTGCAGCTGTCAATCATTCTAGGCTATTGGCTATGATGCATGCATAGAGTTATATATAGACAATGCATTGATGCATACGTAGAGTTATATATAGACACTATATAACTGTATGGATGCATGTCACTTTGTATAGGCTACGAAGGAGTGCTAACCGTGTAACGTGGTGAACGTGTTTACTTTCAATATTAGATGAATAAACAACCAACGGGTACCTTCAACTCATAGCTAGGAACGACGGCTTCTCGCAACTTTACACAACTTACTACACAACAAGAAATATAGACATTGAACTTTTTTTACCTCTCATATTTCACTTTTGTTATGTTTATTAGTTAGAATCGACAGGGTGGAGAATGAACTTGAATTCCATAGCAAAGAAAAAGAAAATCTGCCTTGGATATACGTTTTGAGAAAGATGGGCAAGCGATGAACATACAAAAGCGTCATGTGGCGGCTTACAAAATGTGTGTTAGTAAATTTAGGTCAAGTGAATAACCTAACATTTCTAAGCAGTTATTGTGGACGTGGTTAAACTTTATATAAAGATGGGTTTTGTGGTTTATATATTAATATCTCTAATAACTCATCTAGCAGAACTAGGATTAAACTGTTTGCTAGCCTATTGTCTATGGATAGAAGGCGAATCGCGTGTTTGGTTTGGTCTAATTGTAGGACTTTTAATCATCCCCTTAGTAACAGTTCAAATCATATCCGCCATATTGCTACTCCAGCGCCAAAACGAAAACTTGACGTCATGGCGGCTAATTTTAATGGCGTTTACTCACATAATGCTACTGGGTTTCCATTGTCGCCACCTTTCTTTTTTATTAGAAAAGGACGCAAATAAAAAGAAAAAGGACTTGTCGGAGTTGTGCTTATTGAGATTTATTTATACATTTATCTCAAGTTTACCATTATTACTTATAATATCATTTGTATTACTCGGGGGTTTCACGCGGTCCATACTACTAATACTGTTAATTTACGCCGCGATTTTTACTACTCTAATCTCATCTTCATGGACAATTACTAGTTATCGAAGGTTTATACCATCGAGTGAACAGGTAGAAGATAGAGCTCCAACATGCTGTGGCTCATTTTTCCGTTTTTTATGGCGAATGGGGGAGGTTACTGCACGTATACTATCGTTGGTGCTTTTTGCAACTGTCTATCATCATTGGATATATTTAGTGCTGACTCTACATTGGATTACTATGTGCGTCTTTGCCTTAGCGTCTGTTTTAGCAGGAATTAGTGGAACCGGGTGCTGTCGCGTTGTCAAGGGAATGATTACAGCATATGTGTATATATTCTGTTTTATTAATATTAACAAGAATAACTGCGCGTTTCGTTATTCGTTGTTTTACATCATTATGGTTTTGGAAAATGCTACATTATGTGTTGTTTACATGTTGATGGGAGATCCAGAATATTTGTATGTTTATATGACAATGGGCGCTACCCTGGTGTCCATTGCTTCCATGTGTATTCATTATAAATTCTTCCATGAGGCGGACTCGTCATTCAGATGAGGACGACAAAGATGTGTGCCGAAACAAAGATTGTATTAACTGTAAACTAAGCCTTTGTGTAAAACATAATAAAGAACTACAGAGACCCTTTAACCCGGGTTGGTTGAGTCAGTACCAATCAGGTCTGTTTGAGGAGCAGTTTTATAAGTATCTTCTCTAGGAGTCGTTTGTGGAATCATCAGTACCCGGGGACAGAAATATTCTACCATAAGTACAGCTTTGTTTAATCCTAACATGGATTTTAAGAATCTAGAGACAATAAAATAAAAACCAAGTACAAACAATCCAAACCATAAGACAGAATTCGAAGCCCTAAAAACGTTATAGGCAAAATAGTGTATTCAAGCAAAATAGTGTAATCAGCAAATGGACTGCTCCACGTGTACAAAATACACGACAAGCAGTGGTAACAGGTGTCCGGAAGAGTAAGCTTACCCTGCCTGGCGCCACACCCGCCATAGTTGCATCTAATCTATTAGGCGAAATGCCGGTCAAATAGCGTGATTGGCCAATGAACTATAGTATGCAAAATGCACGTGACGAACTGTCTTAACGATGTAGTAGACATTATCAGTGTGATAGTAACGGTATACGTGTCAATTAAAAATATCTACAATGTCAGACGAAGAGCGCCGATCGGTTATTAGTTTCTTAACCTCGAGGACAGTTTATGGAACAATTGGACCATCGCCCTGGTGACGATTGGTCTGATGCTACCACTGAAACCCGGAGTATTAAAAACGAACGTTTTATATCGCGTTAATTCTGATGACGTTTACATATTATTAGAAGAGGTGTTTATCTCCTAATTAGATAGTATTTATACACTTTAAAGAAACGTTTAGCGACATTGAACTTATTTTATGACACTATAATTAAAAAATGAATTAAAATTGTCCACTCTTAAAAAACAATATATACTATTCAAAAAAATAGGGGATATTTGATTTTAAGGGCATAATACTAAAATATGCAAATGACTACGAAAAAAGTCACTATAGAACCTAGCAGAAGAAACATTCCCAGTTACACGTGACGCCCAAACGCACCAATAGCTACCGCATGGAATGCAGATGATGCTAGGGATCATCATGGGGGTCTGCACGACTCTGACTTTAAATGTTACAGTCATTGTGGCATTGAATTTCAGGGTGGAAACATCAGTTTAATTGTTTTAATGACCTAGGGTTAGTGACCTGTTACTGACTTTGTTGTGATGTTGTGATAACTTTGCTGTTTGACCCCGGGTATCATTTTACCCTTATAATGGTCAGTCTGTGCCTTACTTAGTCTAACGATGATTTGGAATAAATCGATGAATGTGAACTTCATTTTTATTTGTCATTTGTTTCTTCGTCAGTTTCAGGAGGTGACTTTAATAACACTTAAAAATCAAATATCCTTACTTTTTTGTAATAGTATATATATATAGGTATGGAAAGTAGAGATATCCAATCTAACTAGAAAATTGCTGGATTCCCTGAAAAACACTCATGGAGCGTACACAGGAGAACAACATTCAGTCTCCCCAGTTTAGGACCTAGATGCATTATGTATAAGCTCAATCTGCCTAATGCAGACCTTTCGTTTGACTACAGCTTAAATAAAGCAAGTTTTTAATAATATTTATAGTTTATAAATACACTTAGTAGCCTACTAATTGAATTATGTTTTTTATGGTGGAATGGTTAACTCGTTGCGCTGTATCATCAGGTCTGTCATTGAGACAACTGGTGTGGTTTCGATTCCCCACCAGACTTACTAGCCGGTGTGGTTTCCCCTTGTCAGAGGTACAGGGATTGCGAGGGGGGGGGGCTGACAAGGACAGTTGTCTAGTCGTTCGGATGGGAGGAAAAAGCGAGGTCCAGTGTATACATTGGCGTGCACGTAAAAGATCCATTGGCAATTGGAATTCGATATAAGAGTAGGCTGTAGCGCCGCTGTTCAGGCAAAATATCCTAAATATCATATTGAATGGCGTAAGCCCGTCTTCATTACCTCGGTCGGAGCAAAGCAGTAGAACGCTAAACTCGGTCTTTCGTCCTATCCGAAAACCCTATACGTTATTCCTAGCCAGGCTCACACCCTGCACCACTCTCAAAGAGGAATCATTCCGGAAATGGGGTTTAGTGGCCTTTTTTCTGGTAGAAACAGTGAATCAGCAAGTAAGACGTTGGCTCGATACCTTTGGCCGAGAAAGCTCATCGGAAATTTTCAGGCAGGATTCCCCTTTGCATATTAGCAAGCACGTAAAAGAACCCCTGGGCCCCCACAGTTGAAATTCAATGGTAGGCCGTAGCGCCGCTATCCGGGCAAAGTATCCCTCACAGTACATTGTATATCGTATGCCCGTCTTGGTAAGCCCAGTCAGAGCAGAACAGCAGGACGTTAAACACAATTTCATTTCATTCAACATTCTTACTTTTCTGCACCAATCGTTAATCCCCATTTTATTTCATTTCCCCCGTCTTCAATTAGCCCAGGTAAGGTGCAGAAGCGTATGACGTTTTACCCCATTCCATTCATTTCCCCGTCTTCAATTAGCCCAGGTAAGGTGCAGAAACGTATGACGTTTTACCCCATTTCATTCATTTCATTTCATTTTCCTACTTTTCCGTTCAATATTGAAGATTGTCATACGCTTGAACTACTAACCTGGAGGCTCAGTACTTTGAGGGGCGGGGGTCCATCAAATGGGCACAAAACCAGTCCCAACTTTTCTATAGTAAAATATAAAACGATTAATATTCTTTTAAAACATATTTTACAATGGTTGTTGACTGTAACCATTAGTTCGAAAGAAATGAATAATCTCATTAGGGTTAGGGTTAGGGTTAGGGTTAGGGTTAGGGTTAGGGTTTAACATAGCATTCAATACAGTTTGAATTAAATCGTTCTATATAAATAACACAAACGTTGGCTATTCTAATCTCTTTCAACATACATAGAAATAGGTTGTTAAAGAGGAGCACAATAAGATCTATGGTATGATATCGTTAAGTGTTGTAACACTTTTAATAACATATTTACATAACATGTAGTGTACTTAAATCAACTTAGATTATTGTTATATGAGGCTTTTCTAGGGTGGAGACTGTAGAAATGACTTTAGTTAGTATTGACTTAGGTGATAAACACTTCATGTTTTGCATTTAGAGGGGTGTTATTGTCCAATAGACATGTCCTGAGATCATTAGGACCCAAGACGCTTAGCGTCGCGGGTTCTAATGTAAAATCTCAGGACATGTCTATTGGACAATAACACCCCTCTAAATGCAAAACATGAAGTGTTTATCGACATTGTAACATGCTATTTACGATTTTTAAAGAAAATACTAAAACAGAGGGGTGTTATTGTCCAATAGATGGTGTCTAATTGACCAATCAAAATGCGAGGTTCACTCTTAGCATGTTACAATTAGGAGATAAACACTTCATGTTTTGCATTTAGAGGGGTGTTATTGTCCAATAGACATGTCCTGAGATCATTAGGACCCAAGACGCGTAGCGTCGCGGGTTCTAATGTAAAATCTCAGGACATGTCTATTGGACAATAACACCCCTCTAAATGCAAAACATGAAGTGTTTATCGACATTGTAACATGCTATTTACGATTTTAAAAGAAAATACTAAAACAGAGGGGTGTTATTGTCCAATAGATGGTGTCTAATTGACCAATCACAATGCGAGGTTCACTCTTAGCATGTTACAATGTATTGTAATCTCTACTATGCTTGTATGTATCAAGCTATGTTATATGAAATGTTATGGAGCATGACGCACCCCTGTTCGGGTCCGACTGGGATAATCAAGACAAGCATACACCACACGGTGTGCTATGGGGGCAATGTTGCCCGTTCAGCGGCACTAAGGCCCAGTCCTATAATCAAATCAAAAGTGTCCTTGTTCTTTTACATGTACACTAATGTGTACACAGAACCCTGTTTTTGTACCATTCGAACGACTAGACAGCTTTCCTTGTCGTGGGGGGGGGGCTAAGTGGACTTTTCCGACGTATGCTCGTCTTAATTAGCCCTGTATAGGAGCAGAACAGTAGGACGTTAAACCTCATTTTATTTCATGTCCTTGCCAAGACTTTCGTCATGCACCACGGACTAGGGAAAAACAACACCCGATCCAGAGACCTCCAGGCTATCGAGTCACCGCAACACCCCATAGTTTTATAAAAATATACAAAATATAATAAAGTTTTATTATATACAATGTAATAATATATCATAGTATAATCAATATACTAATAGGTTAGAATCAAATAGTACTATACATTCACAGGTCTCTGGTTCGGAAGTTGTTTTCCCTTGTCTACATTGGTAGACTTGATTGTTAAATCCCTGAACTGCATTGTCATTAGGTTTCGCGCGTTTATTGACAAAGAGAAACGGACTGGTTGTAGGATTATCTTCAGTTTTGTTGAGAGACAACATGAGACCTTGTTGAAGTAGTTCTTCTAGTTGATGTTTTAACACTTTACGTTTTAATAAATAAAACCGACTTTAAAATAGAGTTAATTCCCCTGCATTCAACTCCTCAACAAACGAAGTCATTTTATATAGGATAATAATAATAATAATAATAATCACGTCATTTTACAAGGGTAGCAAATTAGGCCTGGGGCCTTTTTCAAATTTGACCCTTGGCACTCAATCCGATACTAAGGATGGTAAACTGAAGGATTGTTGAGACCCATCTTGAAGCTAAACATTAATTTGAAATAAAGAAATGAATACGGTGTTTATTTCCTTTGCTTTATAAAAGAAGCATTATGTAAGAATTGGATAAAAAGCTGATAGTTTTCGTTTTAATAATTAAAAAATAAAAAATAGACAATAATAAATAAATATATTGAAAATTCCAGTCAAATTACAATTTCTGGGCGAAGATTCGTCCCATCCGAACGACTAGGCAGCTGTCCTTGTCAGGCCCTCCTTCTGCATCACTGACAAGGGGAAATCTCGACGGAAAATCGAGATGAACTTTCTCGGCCAATGCAGGGAACGAACACCTGACCTCCAGGCTAGCGTACCAGCGCCTTATCCACTTAGCCACCGTGATCTTTCAGGTATTATTTTGAGAAATTCAAGCGTGTATAATAATCCCCCCCCCCTTAGCAATAATTATGATAGTATTCTTTTGATATTAGAGGAGTTCAGACAACAAAATTTAATGATGACACTGTTATTCGCAGGAGGGTGGATAACCGAATAGTAAGCACGTGCGTGCTGTATCATAAAGCCTGTCATTTAGTCAACTGGCCTGGTTTCGAATCCCCGGTTGTACGTGATAAGGAATAGGGTCGCCTGTCCAACCTCTTGGGTTGTCTTTGGGTCCTCCGGTTTCCTCCCACTGCGAAGGACCCCCACGCGCAAGCGAATTATTGAAATAAATTGAACCATGTGTTAAGTCCCGAAATGACCTAGTTTGTTTCGAGTTGACGTTACCCCCCCCCCCCCCCCTCTCTCTCTCTCTCTCTCTCCCTTTGTTGTTGGCACGGACGTGAACGCCAAAACTGCTTATCCGAACACGTAACCCTTTTAAGATTTCGGGTCAATTGTTTCGTTGGGTGACCTTATAACCGATTACGGTTACTTGAAGGGGTTCTGCAGTGAATAGCCCATGTGCCGTACTTGATAGAGAAAGGCAAATTTCAACTACACATTATTTTATTAAAAAATGTTTGGTTTAATCCAGATACCACAAAATACATCTTGGGGCACCGGACTCAAATTCCAGATAAAGACTGACGGATTTAAGTCGTTTGAAAACGTATCATAAATACGAAGTAGTTGCTCGGCCCTTGACTCGAATATTTTAAGGGATTTTAACACAAAATTAAGCAGTTTTATTCCAAAAACAAATATCGGGATTAGCCCTTTAAATTAACACAATAAACATATTACGAAAATCATTTATTATACATATATATTAATTGGCATCTATTCCATAATTTGGTTTGATTTATATTAATATGCAAAACATATAAATTAGAATATTTTTTGTTTAATTAATTGTGATGATGGATGGCGCAGTTCTCTTGTTGGACACTTCACAGGCATTGAAAATAAGTAGGACAAAAAAAAACCGCCTAGAAAGACATACATGTATTACAAATAATTCGTTGATGCATACTTTCACCAGGAATGACCCACGTTTCGCATTTCCTTTATATTCTATATTTTTTGAAGGTAATCTAATAAGTTACAGAGTACTTATCTACCTTAGAGCCTTCAGTTCTAAAAATAATAAAAAGGCTAATAATAAAAGCACACAACTAAACTAAGAACATTTTCACACTAGTAACTTAAAAAGCTATGATACAAGATATAAATGATCATAAATAATAATATAATAAGTATACTAGAAGTTTAAGAATTTAAAAATGCACCAGGTTTAGATAAGAATGATTTTAAGTTATGTTTAAATTGCACTAGAGTTTGACTAGTGGTTAAGTGAGATGGTAAATCATTCCATAATTTGGCACCTTCATATGCTAATGAATTTTTGAAAATTGAACAATTTGGTTGAGGCACAAAAAGCTTTCCTGCAGTCGTTGATCGAGTTGCAGGTTGGGATGACTGATCTCTTAGAATAAAAATACTACTTAGATAGGGTGGTGTCATGCCATGAAGACATTTGTACATTAGTACTGCCTTATTAAAAAATACTCGTTCAGGCAGTGGTTGCCATCCTAACTTATTAAACAGATCAGAACTTCTAGTACCATTTTGATACATTTGTAGAGTAGATGTATTCAATGCTAGTCGAGCCATTCTCTTTTGAGCCATAAATAATTTAGAAAAATCTTGAGATGAACATTGTGACCACAAGTTTGAACAATAATCGAAAATAGGCAAAACATAACTAGAATAATACAGCTTTTTAGAATTAAAATTTAAACATTTCGAAATTCTTCTAAAACAAGAGATTCTATAATTCAGCTGGCAAATTTTATGACTTATTTCGCCCTTCCATTTAAGATCAGAGTTTAATATACATCCAAGAGATTTATGCTTGTCGACTTGTTCTAACATAACACTTTTATATGAAACATGGAGATCAGTTTCCTGAATTGGACCTGCCTTTATAAACATACTTTTAGACTTAAGTTCGTTGATAACCATAGAGTTTTGATTGCACCAATTTTCTACTGCTAACAAATCCTGATTCAATGTTGAAACAATGTCTTGCATATTTTTTGATGTAGACTTTAGAGTAGTGTCATCGGCAAACATATTAATAGAATTCTGTAGGTGTAATTCTAGATCATTTATGTAAATAAGAAAAAGTACTGGTCCTAAAATGGACCCCTGGGGTACACCTATAGACACATTTTTAGATTCAGATGACTTATTTTTAAAAACAACACGTTGTGATCTTCCAAACAAATAAGAATAGAACCAAGATATTGTATCAGCTGAGCACTTGTAAACAGCCAATTTTTCTAACAGTATATCATGTAGTTGACCATGTCAAACGCCTTTTTAAAATCAAGGAATATTAATCCATTATGTTCACCAGCATTAATTGCACTTAAACATTGGTCTATTAAAAATGTTAAACTAGTTTGACAACTGTGGTGGGATCTAAAGCCTGACTGGTAAATAGACAAAAGATTATGTTTATTAAGGTAACCATACAGAGATTGCTGCACTTGTTTTTCTATAAAATGTAACGTGAGGCTCGGAAAGGGATAAATTAATACTATTTTCACATTTTCCTTCACAATACTCGATAGAAATGTGATGTAAGTGACTTATTAGCACCTTTCCTCGGTGTATCGGTGAATATCAGGACAGTTTTGGTCGGGGACCGCCTCGATCCCCCGGCCAAAACTGTCCTGATATTCACCGATACACCTCGGAAAGGGTGCTAATAACTACTACGTATATAGTATACTTTCTAGTCCTGTGAGATGCGAGATATTATAGAGGCGACAATAACAAGTATTATTGTACTGTAACAAACAGGTGATCTGGTAGCTGTTGATGTCTGTGAATCTGCTCTAGGTGCAACTTTTTCTATAAAAAATAAAATGGTCAAATTTAAGAGCAAATATAACATCTGCAAAATCAAATAGGTTGCTACAAATACTTGTCACAATATCAACTACACCCATTCCGGTATTTACACATGAATTACTTTACCTGTCAATATTGCTCTCTTTAACAATATCAAATCCATAACACAATTTACTGTAATAATGTATATTTTACCTTTTAATATCATTTTTGTTAATAATTGCTCTCCGTCACTCAGTATTATACAGCAGACAAACTTCCTCCAAAAATCATCCACGGATTCGATTGACAATGTTAGATTGATCTTTTCACCCGTTCGATCTTCATTTGGTGTAACGGCAATTCTATTGATATGCTGACCCCGATTAGTAAAGTTACCCTCGTGCCAAGTTGCTACCTCAACCTTTAAAAAACATTATAAACTCCTGAGCTCTTTTCAACATATGACTTATACGAATGACATTATCATCCACACATATATATATCTCGCTATTTACACATGTAAAAATGCTAACTTATATGACATAATTCTTAAAAATTGAAATTGAATTTGTGTTTTGTACTATTCCCATTATTACTTTTAATTTATTGTAGTCAGTTCTAGTGCGTGAACATTTTAAATGTCATGAATGAATGAAATGGGGTTTAACGTCCTACTATATGCTCCTAACCTGGGCTAATTTAAGACGGCTTATTAAATGTAAATTGAGATTCACCCTTTCACTGTTATTTTTCATTTCTATAAACACAGCAACTGCTTGATAAGGATATTTATATTCCCACATAAACGTAATGTTTTCTCCCAAGGCAGCATACTTTTCATTTTCAGAATTTATCCAGTATGGGCCTGGAAAATAAATCTGCATTAATATGAGTCATCTAAATGAACATTTATTCTTGTAATTCTTTCTTAAAGGGCCAATCCCGATAACTTTTTGGGGAATAAAACTGCTTAATTTTGTGTTAAAATCATTTAAAACCCATTATCTAAGGCCGATCAACTAACCCGATTTTTGTGATACGCTTGTAAATAACTTAAACCTGACAGTCTGCATCTGGAAATGGAGACCTTTGTATCATACAGTATCTGGATAAAACCAGACTATTTTCTATAAAAATAATATGTCGGTAAAATTTACCTTTTGTTATCAAGTACAGTACATGGGTCATTCACTGTATAGACCTCTCAAGAAACGTTAATCGATTATAAGGTCACCAAATGAAAAAAATGACCATCAATCTTAAAAGGGTTACGTGTCCGGATAAGCAATTTTGGCGTTCACGTCCAAATGACTCAATATTTTGAGTTGAAATGTTGAGACAAGGTATATACACCATTCCCCTATATTTTGGCGTTTTATTTTCATACATTCTCAGACTTTTATTTTTGAGCCTCTGTATAATACGGGACTGTCCCTTTAACTAAAGAACGGTGTTGAGTTTCATGTTGTGATAAACCCCACATAGTGAGACGTATAACCAGTACACCCACTAAGCGCTCTTGAAGTGTTAAATTTTCAGATGTAATATCGTTTGTAAAAATTATTATTTAAAACGCACATGAAAATAATTTGAATATCGACTTGAAATGAAATCATTGGTGAAAGGATAAGCACAAGGAAAGCTTAAACCAGACCATCGGAGTACATGTAGTCATTTTCTATTACATTTAATCTTCGAAAATGAGAACGGAATATTGTATATTTACTTTACCAATTTAATACTTTCATTAAATAATGTAAACATCTGCGTCAGTTGACCGGAAACAAGGCGATATCAATTTATGGCCTGGCAATAGTTTAACCTGCAGGTTAAAGTCATTCATTTGTATTTTTCATCCAACATGGCGGATCACGTGTAACAAAAGTATAAGCTTTGTATTTCTATTTCGAATTTGAGTCTGTAATCTATATTTCCATGCTATCAAACTGACTAATCATACGCACGCTGTTTAAGGTCCAATATATTATAGAAGGGTAGAAAAGTAAAAGCGAAAATTCTAATATCAAAAGGATATTTTCATGGTGGACACCTATAACTTTAAAGGAGAACACTAACGCAAAAAGTTGTTTTATTCAATATAACGTTAATATTAGAATATTGTTGGCCCTGCGAAATTTTAAAAGTCACTCTTAATATTTTTACAAAGGAAAAATATACCAAAATACACCCAATTGACGTTTAGGCATATCTGTAGCCTCGTTTTGATTTTATTCGTGAATGGCGCGATCGACTTTCTGAATTTCCCTATAGAACTTAATAGAAGGCTATTGAAACTTAGCACGGCGGGCATGCCGTCTATTTGACTAATTGGATGCATAAACATGGTCAATTGCGTTGCTTGGGGATATACTAATACTAATAATAGCACTAACAATAGATCGGGAAGCGTGTGTCATTTTCCTTTTTTAAATTTCCAAGCGAGACAACACACAGAAAAGGTCTAGAGTCTGAACATGGTGATCAACGAGGTGATGACAACAAAATGCACTTTGAAAATTCTTGTTCGGGCTCGGGAGAATTTCGACGTGTGTTTAATCTGTTTTAGTGCTTTTTTAACATTATTTGTTACTAAAACGTAAAAAAATCCGAAAAAAAATTAAATGTGTCACTTATGAACTAAGTAAATGATGAAATTAAACTTTTACTTTAGCATTCTCCTTTCAACTGTAAAAACATCTTTTAATTCTACTTTTGATCCACCGAACTTTTAATTTCAACTTTTGATTGCCTATATTTTATTATATTGCATTTTGAATCTTGTACCCGTCTATAATATGCGTGTACTATACTTTACAGTTATTAGACTAAATTGCTCCTGCTTACTCAATAATCTCAATTCTATTGAAAAACTATTCCTTGGTACTGGATCGCCAAAGTTCACCTGACAGTCGTACTGGAGGTTGTAGTCTATACGGACAGGATCTTCTAGTACTAAATAAACTTTGTTCTCATCCGTCCCATTTATGTGAACTGTAGTAAGGGTCAATGCAGTTGATATGAAGGGATCGGGTTTAAATCCTTCTTCCTTTGTCCATTTCCCTACAGGAACCTGTAAACATTTATACATAGAACCATTTACTGATATTTATCACCCAATAATACATTTGACAGTAGATATCGCTTGTGTGTTAAATGTGATATCTACAGTGTGGTGATATCACTTTAGTGATATATACACAGTGTAGTGAGATCACTTTACATAATTTTGATTGGTCAATCAAAAAGGAACTACCTTCTTTTATTTTAAAGAAACCACTTAGTTTAAGTAAAGAGTGACTTTTTAAAAAAAATAAGAAACTGCTTTTATTAAATTGACCTTGAAGGAAAAAACTGGGTCAGTATACAGGGCTATACAATAGCTAAACTGCTGTCAAAAAATGATGTATCACTACGCTATAATGTAAATACGATCGGTAAAAGTGAAATCTTTAGGAAAGAATTATATTTATTTATTTGTGCATGTAAGAAAGAATTGGGTGATAAATAAAATCTCCAACTCGTGTTTTTGATACCAAAAAATATCAACACAAGTTGATAAAGTAAAAAAAAATTCGGCAGAGCCTCGTTTTTTTACTTTATCAACTTGTGTTGATATTTTTTGATATCAAAAACACTCGTAGGAGATTCTCTCTCTATATATATACAAACATCTAAACACACAATCATTTACACACACACCATTTATTTACTCATAGTATACATGCTATTTATTCCGAAAGGTTCGAAATAATGATTTTAGTTTCATTAAATTAAATAACCTTACTTTAATATCCTTGATGTTTTTAAATCGTGTAAAGACCATGCTGTTGACGGGTTCTTTAGATTCATATATCCACTCCAGGGCTATTCTTTTACGCATAGTACTAATCACAGGATTTGTTGTTTCTCTCCATTTGAATATAGAATCTAAAATATATGAACAGATATAATATATAACCATGCCACTTGACAAATGATATTTTGAGTTCATACCCATGAATTTTAAGGATTTTGATATACAAATGTTCCATATACTGTGTGTAATTATCAGGGGCCGCGGAGCCGGGGGGCAAAGGGGGCTTTAGCAATTTAGCCCCGGCAATAATTTTTAATAGTGAAAAATAAAATGTCGCCAAAAGCTCAAAATAGCGAAAAAAGGTTTGGGGGGGGGGGGGTATGGGTGTGGTGCTTAGTTCGGGCGGCCACCATGCGTGAGTTATTGTCAGTAGCCCCCCCCCCCGAAATCGGGGCTGTTATATAACCTTGTCTGGAATCGCCATTGCAAAATGAAACAGAGTTTAACGTCCTACTTGTCAGGACCGACTGGGCTACGACCTACTTAATTTTGAATTGTATCTCTCAATGTTTTTTTTCGTTCGCAAATGAAATGGAATTTAAAGTGACGCCATCTGTTGAGTAATACAATGTAAATACCTTGTAACATAGCTGCTGTCACTGGACTCACTAATATAAACATCAATACCAACACATATTCCTGAAGCAAAAGCCCGAGAAATCCCTCTCTGGCCATTGCTGGATTGGCTTCTGATACTTGAACTTTTGAGTAAGTCACTAAGTGTGTCTATTCTTCTCGTTCAATCAAATTTACCACTTACGAACAGTACCATGACAATCTTTCGTTAAATCTTGGATCTTCCCTAAAACTGGACAAAGATTTAAGGTATTAAAAACGGCGAAAGTCTGTTCGTTTCCATGCAGTAGTGTTTACTTTACGTCAATGCGATGTAGCCTCGTTTGTCACGCAATTAGTTTTACTGCAATATCCTGCTATGCGCTGGTTAATTTAGCATTAAACAAAACGTGCAGCCATGACGTAACGTTGTGTAAACACGGTTGACCCAATTAGATGCCTTGTTTTAAAGTCAATGCCTTTGTAACGCAGTCATCGATTGGTTGTTAATGGAACCCCTGACCAGTCATAATTAGCGACAATAATACCCACTCAGTCCAGCAGTGAGGAGTGGGATAAGCTTTAATCAAACGGAACACTACGAGGAGTATGATACCAACATCAATATTCATCACTCCCACTTAAAGGGACAATAACACTCTTCCTGTAACTGAATAATATGTCCAAATCATAAATCTGGTCAACAAAATGTACTATTATACAATATCCCAATTCATTAGTGCTATATCTTATCAACGGTATATTAAAAAATATCCGTTGGGTGTCACTATCTGAGGGTATTCTGTTGGGTTTCAATATCTGAAAGACTGGTAAAACATTCCACAAAACGGAAAAGAGGGAATCCCATCGTGGCGCATGCGCAAAGCGTCAAATACCACCCTCGATTGTTTATACATGTAGCTGACAGTTTTAGAAGGTTATATATAGGATTTGAACTGCTACGATTCCCTTAATATTTACTTATGCTCTCATGACTTCAAAATCGGGAACGAATTGCGCAGTCAATGATCGGAATTTAAATTGAATGATTGTCATTTGGTAGGCTATCGATGGGTAGACCCGCTAAATTATTTTCAGTTACTCGACTCACTGATGAATTAGACATCCGATGATTTGGCTCATCCTTGGCTTTGATTAGACCTAAGACCGATAAAACTTCATCTACCTGCATTTTTTAAATTGATAATGACTGTGTTTTAACTTTCGCTACGTCACTGCTGATTCGGGACATGTGTATAACTCACCTATTGAAGCAATGATCTCTGCGTTAAAAGTATATTTGGAATGTGTTGAACCAACTCTATGCGATGATGACTGGCACCAATATTGTCCTTTAAATAGAAATTGATTTAATATTTTATACCGATGTATTCTCCCTGGTCAATAATTTTAATACACTGAATTTATTTCTGCACTTAAGAACTTTAAAAAAATAAACACACTTGTATGGACATACTTCTTCTGAATTTTATTAACATGCTACGTTTCAATACACATACAGGTATCGTTATCAAGCAAATAATGATTAATTAACAAAAATGTGATGCAATATATAGATGAACACTTTGGAAGCCATTTTGTAGATAAAACAGTAACAATAAACTGATTAACGAGATGAAAGATGTAATATATACACACATAGGCGTAGGAGCTCGATGACAGTTAGGGGGGGGGGGGCAGAACCCTAAATGCCCGAAAAAATTTCGGGTTTAAAGACAGTAACGACCTTGTTTCCCCCAAGCAAATATTGGAATATTTGACGGCTGCAAACACATTTTCCTGCTATTGCAGCCGGTGAACAAAGCAACTTCAAAGTGGTCTAATACAGCCTAATTGAGGTGGCTGACTCGAATTCCAATCAATCGTTTACAGTCCTCGAAGACGGGACCGTTAGCAGAAATCTTTTAAAAATTTAACTGTAGCTAACGCGTTTTCCTGCTATTTCAGCCGGTGAACAAAGCAGCTCCAAAGTGGTCGAATATAACCTTATTAAGGTGGCTTTCTCGAATTCTTATCAATCGTTTACAGTCCACGAAGACAGGACCTGTAGGAGAAAATTTTGAAAATATAACTGTGACAAACGCGTTTTCCTGCAATTTCAGTCTGTGAATACAGCAACTTTAATTTGGTCCAGTATAGCCTGCATGGCTGACCCAAATGCCAAACAATAAATCAATCGTCGCGCGGTATCGAACGTTTTCTGCTATTCTATTTCTAGCCCGTGTTAACAACTCCATAAATATTCAAAGGTTTTGTAACCGAAATTCTACTCTGAATTCCAATCAGGCTGTTGCATCTGTATTCACAAATATTAATCGATGCCCGAAAAATGTCGCACAAAGTCGAGTGGCTCCAGACAAAATGTTTTAATTCATAGTCAACTCAGTACAAATGTCGCACAAAGTCGAGTGGCTCCAGACAAAATGTTTTAATTCATAGTCAACTCAGTACAAATTCGTTATATTCAATTACAAGAAAAGTAAAATTAGTGTTTTATTGGAGCTCGATGACAGTTTGGGAAGCAAAAGTAGAAATGCCCGAAAATTTCGGGTTTATAGACAGCGGCGCCGGTTTTCTTTGAGGGGCGAATGACCCCCAAGAAAATTTTGGATTATATGACGGTCGCCAACGCGTTTTACTGCTAGTTTTCTCTGCCGTTTTCTGCCTCAGTGCCCGTTTTTGGGCAATACCTATGTTCGGGCAATACCGTTTTTTAGCATACCTATTAAAGAGAGCTTCGGACATTTTTTCGGCCATTCAGTGGACAAAAAAAAAGACGAGAAAATAATTTTCGGGCAGTTTGGATCTCATGTTATATTTTTTCTCTAAACGTTAATAGAAAAAAAGGTCGTCGAATTTTTCAATGCCCGAAAATATCCTCGCCTATCTCAACTGGTTTATGGGATTTGTAGATATTCGACGATTGTACGTTATACAAGCAGTACTTTCAAATTGATTTTCACCAATATTTCACTAAAATATTGATTTTATAATGTGTACTTGTATCTATTCAGAGAGAGGGGTTACACATAGGCATAGCCTTTTCCCCAATCCAAATTCAGATTTAATGAATAAAAATAATGTTTAGAAAAAAAAAATCATCATTTAAATAAACGTGAACTGATATCCCGCCACTCCCCCCTCCTTCGACACATGCACACCTAGCTACTACCCCACCCCACAAATCAAACTATTGTACAGGGAAATCCTCAAAACTAATTTAGAGATGGGCAGACTTAGAATTAATATATAACATGATCTTCATCTATGTCAACATACTCCCGCCCCACCCCCACCATGTGCACATCTACGCCACCTTCCCACAAACCAAATCAGTTTTCCAGGAGCACCATAAATGCACCTATTTAAAGATGGTCACTCGTAGAAATTTATGTTGTATTAATATATTATGTCAACCTAATATTTAAAACAGAAATCGTCCACTAACCTGTGTAGTTATTACCGATTCAATCTGTGATGTTTATCGATCTACAACTTCTTGAACTATGAAAAAGAAATCAAATCACAAACTTATAAAGTAGAAGCTGAAATTACCTGGATATACATACAGTTTGCAGTTATGCATGGAACTTTGATTCTTAAAATACCTCTGACTAAAACGGCAATACATATAATGGTTCACCCTGCACATACAATTGTGTCCAAAAATAGGCACTATAACAACAACCGTCTTATTTATTATTCAAATATCATTGAACACTTTCTAAAGGATCACGCGGTGTATAGAGTATACTCCGAAAAAAAACTGGTAGTGCCCAATATTGCCGTATTGTTTATTAAAATTCATTTTGGAAAACATTGGTTTGGGACGTAATATGCGTGACTCAGCTGATCTTATATGTTAACCTTACCGTTCGTTATGTCGTGAGAAACTAAATATTTCCTGGGGAACTTTAAAGATTCAATGGAGAACTCTTTTCACAAGGCGTGCCCGGGAATTTGAGATGCGGTGGTCCAAGTGGAAACAACGCCAACTTCCAACGAATTTGATAAATTCGGAACCTTCTATTTAATATTTATGCTCATTTAGCTGCATACATGTAAAGGATTATGGGGGGGGGGGTACCCAAATGGTCGCAATACTTCGCACGTTAGTTTTTCTGGCGTTATGCTGAAAATCATTAGTCGTCACTGAAACTTTTGCCCTGGGCGGCAACATAGTCTTGTGAAGGCCATGTATAAATATAAGAGTTGTTTCTTTTGTATCTGGTTTAAACGAGGCCCATAAAAGTGGCACCGGCTTGTTTATTGGGGGTATAACCAAAAGGGCCCAAACATTTGGTCAAAACGGACATTAAGTTTAGTTATAGATTTGCTATAACGACTAATATTTGTTATTTAATAAGAATCCAAAGAAAAATTTTGATCACAATTTTGGTCGTTTGGACTAAAACGAATTTTTGCCGTTTTGACCATATCCAGATTTGATCATCTGTGCAAGATTCCGAGTTTTGCTTAATATTCAATTCCTCATATCTTGTAAATACGAAATGGAATGGAACTTTTTTCGGCCTGATATTCATTTTAGAGATTCGTCTATTAAAATATTAAATTTTACAAATGAGGATCAAAGGGTTAAATTAAAATTAAATCGAAATGATCTGTTGTCAGTGGATTGATGACATTACGTTCTGTGACAATTTAATTCACAACGAAACTGTTTAAGGTTTAAGGTTGTTTTTTTTTATTGCTGTGCATTATTGAACACTTTACCAAATGTCTCACGCGACGATCCGGGTTAAAAATTAACTCGCAAATAATATTTTAAAACCTATTTTACAATGGTTGTTTAGATTAGTAGTCAAGACAGCTGTAATCAATGGTTTTAAAGAAATAAATAATCTTATTTAATATTGTATTCAATTCCATTTGAAATAAATCTCGCTAAACAACATAAACATGTATTTCAATCTCTTTCAACCTACATATTAATATGTTTAAGAGGGCCACAGTGAGATCTGTGTCATAATATCAAAATAACACAACAATATAATATGCATGTATGGTTGTTAAGTGTTCTTTGATAAACATTTCTGGGGAAAATAAGTCTTTACATTAAGATCCCATTGAACGATATTATCAAACTTCCTTTTGTAACATTATAATTTCTGAAGAATATGAATTTCGGGGAACGCATTATTGTTCACATTTGTATTTTCTATGAACTTATATTGTTTGCCTTGGTTACGTTGTCCGTTTCTTGTAAAGAGACGGCATCCCCATATATATTTTACATTCTGGATTACGTTTTAAAAATACTCTCTACTATACCCAGGCTTTGCATTATTTTAACCAGCGGCTGCCCGGCAGGATACGCCCTCATTTTACAAGAGATGGATATAGAACAAGCTAAAAACAAACGCGATTTTTTGTATAATCAGGGGCAGTAATCCAGAAAGTTATGGTCTTAAATATGCAAATATCAACAAAGACTGAGGTTTTTGGAATATAAAGATATGTTTTAAGTTTCATCAAAATCGGATAAAAATTGTGACCTTTAGAGGGTCTACAACCTTCGTATTACACACCTCAACACAATTTTCGTAAAAAGAGCGGCCGTTTTGTCGGGCAGTTTCATTTTGATATTCCCGAAATTCGAATTCAACCTTCATTATGCTGAAATGGTGATGTATTTAAACGGTTTTTAAAATCGGAAAACAATGTGACCTCTAGAGAATCCATAAGCTAAAGATGCGATTTTTCGAACAATCAGGGGCCATAATCCACGAAGCCTTAATCAAAAGGAACCAAGATCTTAGTTTATACCCATACTTTTTCTCGACTCTTTGATGAAAATGGGAGGGTATACACCGATACACGCCCACTTTTGAACTGATACACGGCCACTTTTCGCAAAGTCAAAAGTTGCCGTGTATCAGTTAAAAAAATGGCCGTGTATCAGTTGAAAAGGGACAAAAAAACAATATCATGATTTACATATTTATTTTAACATCTCCAACCAGTTTTGAACATGTTATGGTAAAAAACTCATCATTTCCAACTTTCTCAGCATTTTTCGAATGTGCGTCACTCTCTGCATTTTCTTACATTTTGTCTCGTATTTCTTTACATTTTGATTAGTCGCACTTTCACAATTTTGTCGCACCTTCACACTTGGTCGCAGCTTATGCTCATCCGCAGCACGTAATCCAACTATATTACTATTATAAATAAATCTCTTGGCATTTTCAACACTAAAAACTTTCACATTTTGGTCGCGGTTTTTGTTCATCCATAGCACGTACTCCATATATATTACTAGTATAAATTAATCCATTGGCATTTTCTACACTACAAACTTGAGAACTCGTCTTCATTTAATGGCTGTTCTTGTTTTTGTGGATGCCAATACCTCGCGGAGTTAATGAATTGATATGTGCGGAAATTAGCAAATGTACCTTGCTTAACAAATAAAAAGTTAAAATCCAATCTCTTGTACTGTTCTCTAAGTGTCACTTTATTCCTATGCAATTGGTATTTTTCTTCGTGTTTTGTGGAATTCGACTCATCTGCATGGCTTTAATTTCTTGTTCTGTGAAGGATCGGGCTTCTAAATCTTCGCGATCACCGACATCTCTTGCAGAAATGATATTCTTTGTCTTAGAAATATATATCTCTGTAAAACTATTAAGTAGGATTTTTCGACGAATTCCCGCATTCATTTCTGCCATCCACTACAATCGACACAGCCGTTGTCAAAACAACAAGAAATGGCCATTTGGACAAAATGATTGGATGCCGTTTGCTTTTCTCAACCAATCAATATCCCTGTTATTGTCCCTGACCTGATTTGAACCGTGAAATGCACGTGAGTTGTACTGACATCGTTTACCTGAGTAGAAATAAGAGTTGTCAATGAGATAATTGGGGGGGGGGGGGGGGCTCTGAATGGGAAACTTTGATAAATTTGTGAAATAAAAAATGCTTTGAAATTAGGAAAAATAGAAAAAAATCGCTATTTCTTGCAAAAGTATTTAGTATAAGTCAGTTATATACCTTGTTTTCTCGGTGTATGGGTTGATACACCATCTCTTTTTTGAGTGAGGCTCTGAGGTGAAGAGACGGTGTATCAACCCATACACCGAGAAAACAAGGTATATAACTATTACGTGTAACGGTGATGAATGGTTCACCTCAACACAAGTATTAAAAAAAAGCAAAACAGGTGAGATAAATGTGCATTTCAAATACTTTACGAAGTACACCCAACCTGATCCCTACTTCTGTTCACTAACGGGCTGGAAATGCGGTACTGCACAGGCCTTTCTTCTCCCCTTCGCAAGTAGCTGAATGACAAAATTCGACATTTTGACCATTTTCTGGGTGTCAATGATCCGTTTCCCTGGATAGTATTCGCCCCAGAATTCTCATCTACATATCAAAACTCTACAACTCCACGGACTGGCTTCAGCAGAACGACGATGCATATCAATTTCCGTTCGTAACTAACGTGACAAAATTGATGGTAGCTGCCTTTTTTTTCGCACGTATCCAGTGAATGGCCATTTTGCTCAGTAATCCCAGGCAGAATTTGGCTATTTTTTAAAATTGTGGTAAAGTTTTAAATTTTTGTTTAGAACTGAACTAAAGTAACTATTAGTCAATCCCCACGCTAAAAACATTGGCAGATTCATTGTGTATATGTGAAATAGACCCGACCGAAGCACAAAATAGTGCCAATTGTGCGATCCCCGCGTGTGTCAAATGTCCGTTTAAACTTTCTAATTCTGTTAAAATCCCATTTTCTTCCGGGGATTATTATTCAATCTCACGAGTTGTGTCCGTGTTATTGCACAGACAACCCTTATACGACGCAGGTTTTCTGTTCGTCGAAGTCGTACTTTTGTTTGTTTGTTTACAAACTGACTTCTGTTCGTTGACCTGGCGACCTGTGGCGTTTAGATAAAGGCATGTGGATATCATGGCTGTTCACTGCGTCAGAGTCACTTCTCTGCAAGTAGGGTGAGTCAGTCGTTCAGATTGATCAATCAATTTCATCCCCGACCTTTATGACACATGTGGTGGAAGTGGGGGGGGGGGGCAAATCGAATTCAGTTTAGGTTTCAGCTAGTTGTAGGCGCCATCGCCATTGTAAATCACTTGACAGACCAGAGTGAACAGGGAGACCTATGATATGTCAGCATTGTATCAGATTCCATACGGGGGGGGGGGGGGGGCGTCTGATCGTGATTACTGTTTTAAAGTATTCGATTTATATTCAATTTATCTCATCTTTTTACAGAATGCATTTATGTACATAAATAACAATGTGTGGAATTCAAAATTCATGTGCTTTTAAATTTCTGTCTGAAATTCCACAGTTGTCTGATGTATTATAGTGATTGTAGAATGCTGCACTGCTAGTGTGAAAATGCATAGATTTTCATACTCTGTGACCAGTGCATTATATGTTTGTTTATTAGATAACAACATATTTGTTCAGACAGCAGACATGTGAGGTATGTAGTTCTCGGACTGGTAACTATTTCCCCTTATTTCATGATGGTGCGAGTTATAGATAGACAAACAATCTAAACGGTCAAACCCCTACGATGAGGAAAGATTGGAACCAACGGAATGATGAGCAAAAAGCTACAAGCATGTTATGTTACAGGCATTTAACATTGAAGTCAATGGGAAAATAATTACCAGTCTGACTGTACAGCGCAGTGGACGCTTACGGCTGGCCCCCGGATCCATTCACTTGATTTGATAATTGTTTGGTTTTTGCAATGTCTATTTTCTGTCTTGTCCGCAGGTTTATCTTGTAGATTTTTTGTTTTACGTGTAGTGCAGTCCTCCTGCATTTACTATTACAGAGAATAAGACTGGCGGCCAAGCGAATATTCACTGCGAATCAGTGTGGTCAGAGACCTGATATGGACTCAGACTAGTAATTATTTGCCCATTGACTTCAATGTTAAATGGCTGTAACATCACTGGCTGTAGCTTTTTGCTCAACATTCTGTTGGTTCCAATATTTTTAGGCACAATATGGACAACATTTGGCAATCTCCCCATCATAAACTTGTAGGGTTAATATGGTTTAGATTTTTTGCTACAGGGATTTGAAGTTGACTTGGGTGAAAATCTCACTTCCGATACATTTCACTCCTCCGCAGAAAGACATTTTACAGCCCCATCCCTCCGCTGTAATATCACCAGTATTACCCAAAACTGCTATAAAATTGCAAATTTGATCCCTTTTCTCCTATTCTAGACCAAAAAGTCAACCCAAAAATGCAGGAAGAGGGGAGAGAAAATTTAAGGGAAAAATTGTCTATTAATAACTCGCACTACATTCGTCCATCATGAAAACTAGGCAAATAATTACTAGTCTTAGTCCTATATACCTCACATGTTCTTGCTGTTTGAACAAATCTGTGGTTATCTAATAAACAAACATATATGCAATGCCCTGGCCAAAGAGTATGAAAATCCATGCATTTGCAGATGCGCAGTGCAGCATTCTACAATCACTATAGTGCATCAGAAAACTGCGGAAATTCAGATAGAAATTTTAAAGCACATAAATTTTGAATTCCACACAACATTTTTATTTTGGAACATAAATGCATCCTGTAAAAAGATGAGATAAATTCAATATAATTCCATCACGGAAATACTTTTAAACAGTAACCATGATGCAATATTAGACTTTTTATCACTTTCATCGAAAACCACAGTTTTTTCTCTGTTAACGTAGCTGCAAATGTTAAATTGTGGCCAAATCTAAGATGTTGAAACAAGCAGTGCTTATCAATTTTAAAATATCTCCTATATAGCTGTATTTCCATAGGATAAGTAAGTTGAAATAATCTGATAATGTAACACTACAAGAGTTTCTTCATCCCCACCCCCCAGTATGGAATCTGGTACATTGTTGACCAATCATGGGTTTCCCTGTTCACTCTGGCCTGTCAAATGGTTTACAAGGGCAATGGTGCCTACAACTTTCCTGACCAAGACATATGCATAACCGTCAACACACAAGCCATTTATGTTATCTTCTAATATGAGAGGCCATGATAAACACATGGGTGTCCTTTATCGGGCTCGGAAATGAAGTCATCACCAAAAAGCAAAGTTTACAGAGGTCCTCGGTTGGAGCCCAAACTGAATTCGATTTGCCCTCCACTTCCACCACAGGTGTCATAGAGATCCGGGATGAAATTAATATGCATTGACATCATCGTTCTACTAAAGCCAGTCCAGGAAGTCATCAGGGTTTGCGATGTAGACCTGAAATGTTAAATTTGGAAGAGAGTGATAATTCTGGGGAGAATACTATCCAAGGAAATGGACCTTTGACACCCAGAAAATGGTCAAAATGTGCAATTCTGTCATTCAGTTACATGCCAAGGGGAGTAGAAAGGCCTGTGCAGTACCAAATCCCCCCCCCCGTTAGTGAGCAGAAGTGGGGATCAGGTTGGCTGCACTTCGAAAAGTGGTGTATCAAATCCACATTTATCTCACCTGTTTTGCTTCTTTTTTTTAAATACTTGTGTTTGCTGAGGTCAATCAATCCACTCTATGAAATATTACCCATGGCACCTGAAATGATAGATAGCTGGGGATAAATATGCAATAAAAAAACAGTGAGAAAATACGAAAGAAAAAAAAAAATGGTTGCAACTGGAAATAGAAATAAACCTCTTTATTTCAAGGGAACATCCAATCACTGGCTCTCCAACAAGAAACCAGTAAACAGTCAGAAAAGTCAGTAAAAAAAGTAAAAAAAAATGAGTGTCACACAAGTCTAAGCCAATCTCAAAGGCAGATACCATGTTTTTGAGGTTCAGTCTAAATATTAAGGCCAGCTGCAGGTTTGGTCAAAAGTCACATGGGAGTGAATTTTGGAGTGTACATGTTAACATTTCATTGTATGATGTCAAAACATGTCATGTCTAAATATTAAGGCCAACTACAGACTTGGTTCAAGGTCACGTGTAAATAGGGTTGTGGCCACATGATTTTTTGGCAAGATTGTGGGTTGGGGCTAGGGTCAGGACTAGCTGTCAGGACTAGCTGTCTTGGCATAGGCCTACGCCAAATGCTTTTTGACGAGAATATTCGATTTAATCATAAATGCGACAGTAGAAATATGCCTTTTTGAAAAAAAAAACACGTGCCACTAGTTAACTAGTACTAAACTAGAAACATTGTAATACAATTCAGTGTTTTGATGACGTCCATGCAACAAAATGTAAACATTAAGGCCTACGGTCCCTGAATTCACACTCTATCAACGGAAACCCCAAATAATGGCTATTTTGATATCAGACAGTCAGAAAAATGCCTTGTGAGCAATAAAAAAACCAGTATTCTTACCTTTTTTGACACTTCTTATTGAAAAATTCATGAAATAAGTGGTGGAGAACAAATCTCTTTCGGCCATATTTAGTATCATAAGGACTCAGACTAGTAATTATTTGCCCATTGACTTCAATGTTAAATGGCTGTAACATCACTGGCTGTAGCCTTTTGCTCAACATTCTGTTGGTTCCAATATTTTTAGGCACAATGGGGACAACATTTGGCAATCTCCCCATCATAAACTTGTAGGGTTAATATGGTTTAGATTTTTTGCTACAGGGATTTGAAGTTGACTTGGGTGAAAATCTCACTTCCGATACATTTCACTCCTCCGCAGAAAGACATTTTACAGCCCCGTCCCTCCGCTGTAATATCACCAGTATTACCCAAAACTGCTATAAAATTGCAAATTTGATCCCTTTTCTCCTATTCTAGACCAAAAAGTCAACCCAAAAATGCAGGAAGAGGGGAGAAAAAAATTAAGGGAAAAATTGTCTATTAATAACTCGCACTACATTCGTCCATCATGAAAACTAGGCAAATAATTACTAGTCTTAGTCCTATATACCTCACATGTTCTTGCTGTTTGAACAAATCTGTGGTTATCTAATAAACAAACATATATGCAATGCCCTGGCCAAAGAGTATGAAAATCCATGCATTTGCAGATGCGCAGTGCAGCATTCTACAATCACTATAGTGCATCAGAAAACTGCGGAAATTCAGATAGAAATTTTAAAGCACATAAATTTTGAATTCCACACAACATTTTTATTTTGGAACATAAATGCATCCTGTAAAAAGATGATATAAATTCAATATAATTCCATCACGGAAATACTTTAAAACAGTAATCATGATGCAATATTAGACTTTTTATCACTTTCATCGAAAACCACAGTATTTCTCTGTTAACGTAGCTTCAAATGTTAAATTGTGGCCAAATCCAAGATGTTGAAACATGCAGTACTAATCAATTTTAAAATATTACCTATATAGCTGTATTTCCAAAGGATAAGAAAATTGAAACAATCTGATTATGTAACACTACAACAGCTTTTTCATCCCCACCCCCCATTTTGGAATCTGGTAATTTAAAAGCACTTGAATTTTGAATTCTACGGAACATTTGTATTTTTTAACATAAATGCATTCTGTAAAAATATGAGATGAATTCAATATAAATCAAACACGAAAATACCTTAAAACAGTAATCATGATTCAATTTTAGACTTTTGAGCACTTTCATCGAAAACCACACAGTTTTTTTCTGTTAACACAGTTCAAGTTTTTTTTATCCCCACCCCTCCGTATGGAATCTTATACATTGTTGACCAATCATGGGTCTCCCTGTTCACTCTTGCCTGTCAAATGATTTACAAGAGCTATGGTGTCTACAATTTACCTGACCAAGAGATATGCACAACCGTCAACACACAAGCCATTAATGTTATCTTCCAATATAAGAGGCCATGATTGGCTGGAACCCAAACTGAATTCGATTTGCCCTCCACTTCCACCACAGGTGTCATATATAGTTTGTTCACTACATGTATTATATTAGCGTTTTCCGAGTTTCTGTCCAGATTATCGCCCTTATTGTTAAAATTATTTGACGTTCTAACACCTGACGTCAACTCACTGACTATCGCCATTGAAGAGACGACCACTGACAAGATCAGTCGCATTTTTTTGTTACTTCATTTTTGTAAATCATTTAAGTGAAGCCTGTACCACAACAGGCCCGGGACTGTACAGCACAGTGGACGCTTACGGCTGGCCCCCGGATCCATTCACTTGATTTGATAATTGTTTAGTGTTTGCAATGTCTATTTTCTGTCTTGTCCGCAGGTTTATTTTGTAGATTGTTTTTTGTTTTGCGTGTAGTGCAGTCCTCCTGCATTTACTAACAGAGATCAGGGATGAAATTAGTTTGCTTCATCGTTCTACTAGTCCATGAAGTCATCAGGTTTTGAGATCTGAAATGTTAAAATTTGGATGAGAGTGAGAATTGCAACCTTTCGATATTTTCACCTGCAAGATAGTTGCAAATGGGGTTAGAAAAAATTTCAAGATCTTTGCACTCACTGGAATAATTCCCAGAAGATCTATTATTATTTATGATCATCTTCGTCAATCTTGAGATTTATTCCCCAGCACCGTATTAATTCTCTTCTTTATTTTGCACCCTTGTTATCTTGAATAATTTCATGTACTTATGAAGGAAAGGATGTTTTGTAAGTTTATGTAACTTTTGTCCGATCCTTTTACATTGTGGTAATAAAATATAATAAACCAAATGTTAAAATTTGGATGAGAGTGAGAATTCGGGGGCGAATACTATCCAAGCATATGGATCATTTACATACAGACAATAGTCAAAATGTGGAATTCTGTCATTCAGTTACATGCCAAGGGGATTAGAAAGGCGCGGCCTGTGCAGTACCAAATTTCCAGCTCGTTAGTGAGCAGAAGTGGGGATCAGGTTGGGTGTACTTCGTAAAGTGTTTGAAATTCACATTTATTTCACCTGTTCTGATCCTTTTTTAAAATACTTGTGTTTGTTGAGGTCATCAATCCACGCTATGAAATATTACCCTGGCACCTGAAATGATAAAAAGCTGGGGATAAATGTCAAAAAAAAAAAACCAGTGAGAAAATAGGAAAGAAAAAAAAAGGTTTCAACTGGAAGTAGAAATAAACCTCAAATCACTGGCCTTCCAACAAGAAACCAGATAAAAGTCAGTAAAAAAGTACAAAATGAGTGTCACATAAGTCTAAGCCAATGTTTTGATGTTTGGTCAAATGTCTCATGGGTGTGAATTTTTGAATGTACATGTTAACATTTCATTGTACGATGTCAAAACATGGTAGGTCTAAATATTAAGGCAAATTGCAGACTTGGTTCAAAGTCACATGTAAATAGGGTTTTGGGCACATGATTTTTTGACAAGATTGTGGGTTAGGGCTAGGGTCAGGACTAGCTGTCTTGACATTGTCTTGACATAGGCCTACGGCAAATGCTTTTTGACGAGATTGTGGGTTAGGGTTAGGGCCAGGACTACGTCTTTGGTTAGGGTTAAGAATTTGGGGAGGGGTTAAATCTCCCCATAAGCACTGACCTAGAGTGATGAAAAATTAGCTCGTGATATTTCCTAGCTTTTTTTAAAATACACACAATACATTAGGTTTATATACAAAGGTAATTTAACTGTATTCTGGTGCTGGTGGCGATCATGGTTTTCCTTGGTGGTGCTTCTGGTATACTTGTATTTTTTGTTTCTGAAGAAAAAAACAAACAAACTTGGACTCTCGGGGGAGAGCCCCATTAGTGTGTTTCCTACTAAATTGGATTTTGGGTTAGGATGGAGACTGGTCTTGTTTTAATCTTATTTACTGTGCACTATGATGTCGTTCAGATTTTTATTTTTAGAATATGCAATTATAAGTTTCTGTGTGAAGATTTTCGGATGATTTTCTTTGAGATCAGTATAGTATTTTCTGATGATTTTGGAAGCGCGCGCTGCTGTTGAAGTAAATGGAACTACAAAGGGGGCTATTGTGCCAGCCGTATGAATATTCAAACCTGGGGGGGGGGGGGGGCTGTTGTTTTCAATTTTTCAATCCAGAATTTTTCTCGTGTTTGCCTAAACCTTTTAATTTCTTCTGTAGTTTCAAAACCTCTCTTAGCCTGTTCTGTCGGTTTGGCAATGAGATCAAAAATGTTATGATTTGGTTGGTTAAAGTGATTTGAGGCCGTTTTTTTTTTGAGTGACTATGTCAGACCGGTGACCGTTATTTCTTTCCCGAAGTGCTCTTTTGGTATCACCAACGTATTGCATGTCACATTGTCTGCATGAACTTAGATAGATTATGTTTGAACTACTGCATGCATGTGGGTCTTAATATTGGGAATTTTGGGCCATATTTGGTTATGAAAGTGGTCGGATATATTTATGATTTTGCATGTTTGACATCTTTGGTGGCCAAATTTACACTCAGCGAACGGATACCCCCAATAATGGCTATTGTTATCTCAAATAGTCAAAAAAAAACTACTGTTGGGCAATAAAAAAGCAGTATTCTTACCTTTTCTCACAATTCCTATCCAAAAATTTAGAAAATGGTGGCGGGCAATATATCAACATTCGAAATTTTTTGTCCATTGACTTCAATGTTAAATGGCTGTCACATCACAGGCTGTAGATATTTGCTCAACATTCCGTTGGTTCCAATATTTGTAGGCACAATGGTGACCACATTTGGCAACCTACTCATCATAAACTTGTAGGGAGTCGATCGTTTAGATTTTTTGCAACAGGTATTTGAAGTTGACTGGGGTGAATATCTCACTTCCGATACATTTCATTACTACGCAGAAAGACATTTTACACCACCATCCCTCCGCTGTAATATCACCGGTATTACCCAAAACTGCTATAAAATTGCAAATTTGATCCCTTTTCTCCTATTCTAGACCAAAAAGTCAACAAAAAAATGCAGGAAGATGGGAGAACAAAAATCACGGCGTTGGCACGGCGTATAAAAACACAGACCGGCCAATCCCACGTCAAGTTCACGCATTGTCAACCACACTGTCCACATCCGTCTAAAGCAAGGCTGACTCTTGCACGATTCCGTGGCATGCATTGGCACGACTCGAGTCCTGCCAGTGAGCAAACTAGTCGTAAACTGGCGTGAAGTGTGCGTAAACCCGTCGTGACTGCATGCCATGTCTGGACGAGAATTTTGAAATGTTCAAAATTTTTCTCACTACAAAATCAGCAAACGGGTCGTGAACTATGCGCAAACTGTTCGAGAAGTCGACACGACACCGTCCAAATTGCGCAAACTCGTCGGGCTAATGCGGGAAGTGTGTAAACAATGCGCAAACTATGCGTGAATTCGTCGGACCAGTTCGTGTCAATGTTTACACTGATGGGCACGCATTCGTGAACTCGTCGTAAACTATGCGTGAACTAGTCGTGAACTATGCGTAAACTAGTCGTGAACTATGCGTGAACTATTCGTGAACTATGCGTGAACTAGTCGTGAACAGTGCGGGAGCCTCCCAGTTCGTGACCAAAAATGACACGACGTGCCACGACAAAATCGTGGCCAAAAGTCGTGCAAGTGTCTGAATTAACAGTTTACTGAAAATATTTTTGCTACACAATTATAATATCTGATCAGGTACATTTTATTTTACTAATTTGACGAAATGAGTAAACCACTGTGTACTTTTGCTCTACAAATAAGAAACAAAATATATGCCCATCTTTAATATTCAAGTTGATGTAGAATACTGAGATTTTAAACCATATTTATTTTCTAACGTTTAACATAAAATAAAAAACTTAGAGAGATGTGTATTTCAGTTATAATGTTTATTACAGCTTAAAATTATTATTGGACAAAAATATGACCTGTCTTCATTAGCCCAGTTTAGTAACAGAACAGTAGGACGTAAAATCTTATTTCATTTCATTTTATTTTTATTACAGCATATTTTAAGTGTGCCTTTTCAGGTAACATGTTTATAAAAAAACAAGAAGATGTTTACAGTTGTATACAGATTCAGTTATAATCCTGGATGTACAAAATGACAACATTAACATTCCTTGATACTCAACGGTGCACTGTCACCCACCTCTTTAACACCAGTAGTGGCTTTTCCAATGGGTTTCAGATTCTCCAGTGCTGATTTATGAACTACATATATAGTAGACCAACGAATAATTGACCCATAGTCAGATAATTTATGCCAATCCTCCATTTCCTTCATTTCAGACAGAACATCATCCTCACAGTAATATAACATCAGTTTGGTCCTTTCTATACCTATATGACTCTGTATCTTGTCTTTAAGTGCTAACACCGAAAGATCTTTTGAAATACCTTCCAACATGAATCGAGTACAATTTATGGCGACGTGTATGTAAACATCTATATTACCCATTATTATATTCCCCATGACCTAAAAACAATATAAAATATAAAAAACGGTGATATTTAGGAATATAATAATATTATATTTTGATTTATTATCAGTATATCAACATGCCGCCTAGCAAGGATGGTTATACCGGTAATACATATACCGTATTCACGGAAGTTGTAATACATTTAAAAACAAGATATATTTGTGTTTTTCACAAGTTCCTTAATCATTTTTCGACAAAATTTTAATTTTATTAATACAACGCTAAACCGGATATTATGTAGAGCGTGCAATACAGCAATAACAAACATGACTCGCTCATGATGCGTTAGCTGTCAAATACGACGCCTCACTTAGTGCAGACCTAGGCCAGTATTCAAAGGAACGGAACACTGAGATCGAAATCAGGATCCCTTGGTTAGAGAGCCAGCGCCTTATACTTACATAATTTAAGGCTTGATAATGAAAACTATCGTTTAAGAAAAATGCTATCAGAATTCGAATGTCTAAATATGGAGCTAACTATCTTTTGTGGTGATTGGGTTATGCTCTGCTTAGTCCAGGAGCCAATGCCAACATAATATCTTAAGTTACAAAAAGCCCCCACAGCAGCACATTAAATTAGCACCCACTTCACGTTGTGTATTTACTTCTTCTTATCTATCTCAGTTAGGTAAGACGTTTGTCTTACCAGGAATAACAATACAACAGTTCGTTTTATATTTTATTTATCATAGCCGGATACATGCGTAGTATAAGTTAGAATACTAAAGTCTTTCTTTCAAACCTGATCCACCCAGACACGCTGATTGGCCAATGGACTATAGGTATGCAAAAGGCATATTATGTGATGAACAGTGTCAACGATGTAGTAGACATTATCAGGGAGATAGTACACGCGCCAATTGAATATGTCTATAATAATAGTCGGGAGGGACCTGTTATATTTACCAATCAAGTCAATATGACGGCCATAAAACTTTTTAACAAATGCCTCGCTCTATTTAAAAAAAAATCAGAATATAAGAAACAAGCTCTCGCGTAACGTATTAGTTGAGACACAAACACTCCATAAGCTGGTGATATTGGAATGTTACTACTAATAAATGGAAAGTTAGCAATCGGAAAGTCAAAGACATCACGTTTATCGTATAATTTCACACTCAGTTTATGGCAATTGTACAAATCGAGACGCAGATCCAAGTAGGAAGCGTAATTGTTACTGTTAGTAGTGTATTGGATTTTAATCTCATCAGGATGTATGAATTCTACATAATCACTAAATTTGGGATAATTCAGTGATAGAAAAGCATCGATATATCGATATGGCAAAGTAAAATGTCTAACCAATCGTTTCTTTGTTTTTACGAGTGCCTGTTTGTAACCGGCTTCGTACGAAAAGAGAAACAAATCAGCAAGCAAAGGTGCACAGTTGGTACTCATGGGAATACCTGCCACTAGCTGTTAAATTCCCCCCTCCAAATTCAATATAAGAGGTCTTTGAGATGAAATTTTGGAAAAAATTTGATTTTATTTTCTAAGTCTAATATCTCGTGGAACTCTTGTGGTGAAAAACACCACAGACTCAAAAACACTGTGGTACCACAAAGACATACAGATAGTCCAATATCCCGTGTAACTCTTATGGTAAAAAATCGGGATCACGGTGGCTAAGTGGATAAGGCGCTGGTTCGCTAGCCTGGAGGTCGGGTGTTCGATCCCTACATTGGCCGAGAAAGTTCATCTCGATTTTCCGGTGTGATTTCCCCTTGTCAGTGATGCAGAAAAAGGGCTTGGCAAGGACAGCTGCCTAGTCGTTCGGATGGGACGAAAAACCGAGGTCCCGTGTAGACAGTGGAGTGAACGTAAAAGATCCCTTGGCAGTTGGAATTCGATATAAGAGTAGGCCGTAGCAAAATTCCCCTCATAGCACACTGTATGGCGTATGCCCGTCTTCAATTGGCCCAGTTTAGGAGCATTATAGTAGTTTAAAATCGAGCAATGATATCATATTCTGATGATCAACATATGGTAATCCCATGCGTTTGCTACTGGCACGACTCGAGCCGTGCCAATGCGAACCACGGAATCGTGCAAGTGTCAGCCTTGCTTTAGCCTTGCTTTAGCCAATCTTTATCTTTATTACCCCGGTTGGTGTAGGACACTACATGGTGTATGCCTATTATTAGCTCAGTTGGTGCAGAATAGCGAGACGTTAATTGAAATTTATTTTCTACATAAATAACTTAGAAAGATGTGTATTTCAGTTATCATGTTTATTACAGCTCATGATTATTATTGGACAAAAATTATTATTATTACAGAATATTTATAGTGCGCCCTCCCATATGACATTTTCAGAGGCACTTTACAAAGTGACATTTTAATCAAAAATAAACAACAAGATTATGAACATGTTGTGTACAGAATCAGTTAAAAGTCTGATCATATAAATGTGTTTTTAATTACCACACAATTTCTTGTTATTCAAAAGATCAGAGACAAGCATAAGATCAGAGACAAGCCCCCCCTTACATTCAGCAAGGACTGTCAAAATATGTTCCTCAGGATTCGGGTCTAATCGATGAACTATATATATAGTAGACCTATTTCTAATATCATAGACAGATAATTGATCCGAATCCTTCATTATCTTCATGTTATACGGATCACCATCCTTAGAGTAATAAAATGTCTGTAGATTGTTTTGTATACATGTATGTTGTTGTATCTTGTGTTTAAGGTCTGACACCAACATATCCGTTGAAATACCGTCCAACTTGAATCGAGTTTTATTTATGATGACGTGTATGTAAACCTCTATGGTATTAGTATTACCCATGACCTAAAAACAATATAAAACAATTATATCAAAAGAGCCCTTTTATCCATTCAAGCACGCAGAGCAATTAACATTTGTGAACCCGAATTCCTGCATGAAGAATTGGACCATTTACGCCACGTGTTTTGTAACCTGAATAATTACCCCCCCCCCTTACTAGGGAATAAGCAGATCGATGAAACAATAAAAATCCACCAGGACAGATTATCAAAATCCTGACAAATCCCCCATCAGAATAACCTTGCCCGTTTATGGTAATTTAACATACAAAGTCAGCCACCTACTAAAGAAATCATATATTGATACCACATTTTCGGCCCGACCACCCTAAAACAGATACTGAAAGCGAACGGCATCCTGCAACCAATTCTCCCCGTTCAACCCAAAGGGGTCGTCTACCAAGTGGTTTGTTCCTGCAATGCATCCTATATTGGAGAAACGAAACATTTTCAGAAAGACCCACAACATAGAGTCAAATGGAATGTGGTCCAGATAGATTCTTACCGCCAACCAACCCAACAAGAAAACCAGGAAGATCCTAGAAGCTATCAATATTAAAAGACATTCCCCTGAACTCAATAGGGACGTGGGGCTCTACATCCCTAGGGCATTTGTTGATGTATTAAGGATGCATAACAAATTTTAACTATTAGCCACCGTTGGTTGTACTACCCCCACCCTATTTCATTATACGTTTTTACATTATAGATTCTCCACAACCGGTCCTTTATATTTTTAGTCTAATTTGTTCTTTGTTTTCTTAGTACATATTGTGTATTGTTAGTTGGACTTATAAAGCATACCTTGTTTAACCTCATTTGTGCTTGATAACGATAAAAGGATACTTGTCGAAACGTTCTGCTGTTAGAATAAACTAGTGATTGTACCCCATAACAACTGTGTTCTGTTAATATAAAACCACTCACTCTAGTTATCAATAGTTCGTTTCACAGCCACCTCACCCCCTTGAATATTTTTAATAATACGGAACACCATGGGGCAAACGCGGCTTCTTTACCTCGCTATCATAAACATTGAGCGCGAGTAAACTAATGTAGTGATGCAAGATATCGATAAAATAATTGACATTTTCGCTCGGAAAAGAAATAGAAACACATTTTTCTACTAAGCACTGGATGCAAATTGTAAGAAACTGTTGATTTCTAGTGAAAAATCTGATCCTGTATCATCGCACATCAAATGTGAAATAAGTAATAATCGCTTGACTTGTTCTCCTTTTGGTATAATATAGTGCACTAGATGTAAATAAACTTGAACTAAAATGGTCATTCATATTTTAAAAGTTCAAAAAGTCTTCAATCTTGATTCTAGTTCTAACTATTTAAGATGTGGATGCAAAATGTGAACTGTCATAAAAATGTGGCAAAAGTAAATCGTAATACGGAATATAAAGATTGTAATTTTGAACCCTTTTAAAGTGCCATTCATATATTAAAAGTAGATAAAGTATATACAAATCTTCTATACATCTGAGAGCTGGATAGAAAATGTGAAGCCTCATAAAATGAAGAATTTGGCAAAAGTAAATCGTTCGACTTGTTCTTGTTTTCGTAGTAATAGAGCTTGTATTTTAAACATTACTTTCTATCCGTTTTTATGCTGCTACTGACATAATTTACTACCCACTCCAAATTACTATAAAGTGTTCTAAGTACCTGGAAATTACGTCTACGGCCGTCTGGTTTTCAACTTGCCGATGTCGGCCCATAAATCGATGACCTTGAACGTTTCAGATGACGTACCATGGCTTTACAGGACAAGAGGTCAAGGTGTGGTGGGCGTGACCTCATCCGAACCGATCGGACGACCTTCAGCCACGCCCCCAGTTAGGGTATGGAGGAACTCCAACGGTCAGTCGGGATATGTACCCATAACACGGAGCTCGCGGCCTCGTGAGCTAACTCGACCCGAAGGACGCGCGTAATGACATAACATTTAACTTTAAAGGTCAGGGTCCAGGTCAATCGATATATTGTTTTATCGATTGCGTCCACTTCCGGTCACTGGAAGTCAATTTTGACGCCACCGGAAGTCCATGGGCCCTTCTGGGCGTTTGAGGAAATCTGACATAATCGAAAGTTTCTAAAAACTAGGAACCTTTAACCATGATAAGTTATCTCAAATGAGGTCAAAACCCATATACGGTGTCGGGTCTTCCGAGCCTTGAACTTGAGCTTGATACTGATCCATTTCTCAACAGCTTAGATGGTACATGAAGTTTTAGGAGTTTCTCCTCCCCAAGGAGAAAAGGCACATTAAAGGTCAAGGTCAATAAATTGTCCATTCCGCAGCATGACCTTTGATATGCCGGGGGTGGTGGGGGGCGTTCCCGAAAGCCAAACGCACCGTGGTCGGACGGTATTTTGCTGACCTTGAACCTGCGTGAACATTTCCGGGCTTCCTGGGGGGGGGGGGAGGGGCAAAGGCGAACTACTGTCCGGGAGTACTAGCGGTTCAAGGTCATGACGTTTGGTTGACGGTTTTTAGAAATGAAGAACAAATGTGGGCTCTATTAGATCGGACGAGCGTGACCCACGCATTTGGTCTGGAAACGGCGCGAAACACAAGACCAGCCCGGGCACTGCACAACGACTTGGGGCTCGTGGCCTCTAAAACTAAATCGACCTCGGGGGCGCGAGCCGTGACGTTGAGTTTATCTTGAGATGTGGGTCGTGACCTTGACTTATACGTTGACCTTCAGGTCAAAGATCTCATGCCAGAGGTCAATGAAGTATCCATCCGAGGTCAACACTGCGACAATTGGCCGCGGTACTGCAACAGGGGTGGTCAGATTGCCCCAAATCTTGATTGGACAGTTTATTAGGAGCATGTCACAACGAATTGCTGAATGTCTGAGGACTGGTGGAGCAATTGCTCATTATTAAAGGGACAATCCCGATAATGTTTTTTAAAATACAACGGCTTAATTTTGTGTTAAAATCCATTAAGATCCCCTACCTTAGGGCCGAGCAACTAACTCATTATATGTGATACGTTTTCAAACAACTTAAACCCACCAGTTTTCATCTTGAAATGGAGTCCGTTGTCCCAAACTGTATTATGCGGTGATTTGATCAAACCAGACTTTTATTTTATGAAAAATAATGTGTCGGTGAAATTTACCTTTTGTTATCAAGTACAGAACATGGACCATTCACCGTGTAGACCTCTAAAGGAACGGGATCGATTATTGGGTCATCCAACGAAAGAATTGACCCGAAATGTTAAAAGGGTTACGTGTCCGGTTAAGCTGTTTAAAAGGTCACGTCCAAACGACTCAATATTTTGAGCTGAAATTTTGAGTCAGGGTATATACACCATTCTTCTATATTTTGGCGTTTTAATTTCATACGTACTCGGACTTATATTTTTGAGGCTCTGTTCTATTCGGGACAGTCCCTTGACAAAAATTATAAACGTCCCTTTTTACTTTTGACAGTGAAACTTTTTGGAAGTGAATTGGGTCCTTCAGTTAATCCGCCTATATGAACTGTTTATGATCATGTGAAGGCAATTGGCCTGTTATTAACATTTATCACCCAATAATTACATTTGACAGTAGATATCGCTTGTGTGATAAATTACATAATCTACTGTGATATATACACAGTGGTGATATCGCTTTACATAAATTTGATTGGTCAATCAAAAAGGAACTACTTTCTTTTATTTTAAAGAAACCACTTTGTATAAGTAAAGAGTGACTTTTTTATAAAAAAAAGGAAACTGCTTTTATTTAATTGACCTTGAAGGAAAAACTGGGTCAGTATATAGGACTATACAATAGCTAAACTGCTTTCAAAAAATGATGTATCACTACGCTGTAATGTAATTAGGTTCTGTAAGAGTGAAATCTATACCAAAGAATTATATTCATTTATTTGTGCATGTAAGAAAGGATTGGGTGATAAATAAAATCTCCAACTCGTGTTTTTTGATACCAAAAAATATCAACACTCGTTGATAAAGTAAAAAAACTCGGCAGAGCCTCGTTTTTTTTTACTTTATCAACTTGTGTTGATATTTTTTGATATCAAAAAACACTTGTAGAAGATTCTCTATATACTGGTTACCTATAAGAAAAACAGCAGTGTATTTCCGCAGTTTTGTATTGTTTCTAAATATCCCCTACTTTTTTGAACAGTATATATACAATTATTTACTGCATGCTCAAAGGCTCGAAATACAATTGGAAAAGAATATATTTGTTCGCTCGTTCGCAAAGCTTAACGTGCGCTTCCACCTTGGATGATATCGAAGATTTATTTGCTGACAGAATTCTTTCATCAATAGGATTTATAGTTACACCACTCGCTATTTAGTTAGATTTAAGGTCTTGCTGTATGCCCCAGTAGTTCCCAGTTTGACCAATTGATTTAATTTGTCTTAACGAGTGTTGATATTTTTTGGTATCAAAAAACACGAGTTGGAGATTTTATTTGGCGGTTGGCGGGGCGGGGAGGGGGTTGGGCCTTTTGTAACCGATGAACATATTATTTTGTCTTTAGCTCCCGGACTAGCTTGACTCTGGATGTAAACTAAACTTATACGTTTTTGGGTCATTAATACTGGCGCGGATTTCATTTCGTTTGTATTGTGATTTTTATCTGATTTTCATTTTGATTTAGTACATTTATTTTATTAGTTTGTAGTTTAAAGATATCTTCCAAGAAATTTATTTGTCGGGTGGTTATTTCCAATAAAAGTATGGCAAATTATGCATATATGTAAAGTATAGACACCCAATCTTACTAGAAAAATACTGGATTATCAGGGTATCACTAACTGACAACCCGACTGTTGTCTGCCAGCTTATTGCGTGCAAGCTTAAGTGGGGGAGCTGTTGTTACTTCTTGATCAAATTGTTAGGCGGTTTTGGGAACATTGAGGGTGTCAACGTATAACATTTTCTGCAATATATCGGCGGAAAAAGAAGTTGACAGAAATAATTAAGAATTTACTTAGGCCTCAATATGTATGGTCAATGTACAGTAAGTAATGATAGATACATTCTGAAAAATGGACCCAGCAGGCCCGGGACTGTACAGCGCAGTGGACGCTTACGGCTGGCCCCCGGATCCATTCACTTGATTTGATAATTGTTTAGTTCTTACAATGTCTATTTTCTGTCTTGTCCGCAGGTTTATCTTGTAGATTTTCTTGTTATGTTTGTTTTGCGTGTAGTGCAGTCCTCCTGCATTTACTATTATAGCTATAGGTATCCCCGGCGAAAACAAAGTTTGGAAGGGGAATTGAAGCAAATTGTTGATAGCTTTGTTACTTTGAATTAGTT
Organism: Patella pellucida; assembly: GCA_917208275.1. Classification (NCBI taxonomy): domain Eukaryota; kingdom Metazoa; phylum Mollusca; class Gastropoda; family Patellidae; genus Patella; species Patella pellucida. Next base: position 86,550,990 of record OU795039.1, read on the forward strand.
TTTACTCCAAATATATCATCAAATCAGAAAGTTTGTACGACGCTGGAACGTATCTTTAACAAGGGAAATGGCTACTCACGTAGTTGCGTGTATCCTCTGTCGTTGAATTTGGGTATAACAACTGGAACAATTCAAGTGAAGGCAGGTCTTTAAAACCACTGGAAAAAATAAACAATAGGCAATAGAAGTAATTATAAACGTAAAAAGTGGTGAGAGCGAGAGATGTTAAGATAAATGGTGATTTCAAGAATAACATATAATACAATTATTTTATTTTAAACCGCGGGGGGGGGGGGGGGAATATAGACTAAATTTCAGATGTATAGTACATTGCCCTATTTAGCTTCACTACGTTTGACCTGAGATGTCATTCCCCAGGAATAATTATTTCTATGGATACCCTCAGAATGTTTGTATTCTCATTTCATAAAGATAAGAGAATATCCAATTTTGTAATTGATCCAATATTTAGCTTATTGAGATAAGACGGTCAAAAATTATTTCGACTTTACAAGGAGTGTTCCAGTTAAAAACACAAATATTATAAAATCGATCCTATTCTAATCTCATCTAAATATTTACAATAAAATTCATCTACTAACCTGTAGTCCTGTGATTTGAATCTGATCAATGTTGATCGGTCTACAACTTATAGAATTGTGAAGAAGAAACTAAATCACAAACTTATAAAGTAGGAGTTGAAATATAAATAATTACCTGATATCCAATGAGATCACAGCCGCACACAAAGAAAGAATACGAGCTATTTGTACTATTCGCACATTAAGAATTTGAATGGTGTTAGTATATTGTTAATGTATATGACACATACCCACTCTACTATGGCGGGATTTAAGGGCCAAAACTAAATGTATGTTGAAAGTGTTATTATCATAGAAAATACCTAATACCCATAGGCGCATTAGCCCCCCCCCCCTAAAAAAACATGGTCTTGTCGGGAATGAATGCTCAGTTTGTCGGGAAGCGTCGCGCTATCTGTCGGGTTTTGAATATTTTGACCTTTCTCAGTTCTTAAGTACTGTGTTTCTGTATATTGGATGACGAACTTAAAACGTGTCGTCGATTGATTGATGGATTCTGTTACAGTACAAGATAACTGTAAATTTGCCTATCGTCTTATAGTAACTCATTAATCTCATTTCAATTTTATATGACTTTGTTAAACTAATCAATTTACATGAATTAAGTTCTCGCGCGCTTTTTGTCAAGTTAATTGTGCGAGGAACCATATTTATAGGCACACTTGGTGAGAAAACTGTTAAAATTTGTAAAAATTGTTTGTTATCAAAACTGTAGGGATTGAATTGAAGTCCACACTTAATTTGCTGTCAGGGCGGATGCACCGGTTATATTTAATATAACTCGAATGATATGAGTGTACACTTTCTATTGCTGATATTTGTCGGGAAAATATGCTGCCCCCCCCCCCCAAAAAAAAAAGAAGTTCGGTCCCGTACGCCTATGCAAATACCTAAAATGCAAATACATATGTCGTGATACTTATAATGTTGAATACATAATACCGTTAAAGTAAAAGTCAAATGTCAAATTACAAATGTTTTTTTGAAAAAATGCACTAATGTGCACAACCTTTTCTCATATACACTCCAACAAAGCAACTTTGAAAAATTACATTTGCCTTTTGCATCCTGAGTTCTTGAGGTAAACGGTAAACAGTCAAAAATCATCCGGTTACATGTAAAATGGTTAAAATGAATGCTCCTATAAAGGACAGATAAGCTTGTCGTCGTCTGCTAATAGCAAGCTTAAAAGGGAGACAGGCGAGCGTATTTTTTCTCCCGATCGCGACGATTGTTAAAAATCGCTGGCTAGATACGCCGGTGTGCCCATTCAGGGCGACGACGATTCTGCTCGGCGAACCATTCCCTCGATCAATCGCTCGTATCTAGATATTTACGGCCAAATATTTTACGCGGCGATCAAATTCGCTCGTCTTCCCTTGTCAAGCGTATATTGTCGGTCGATTTATTTATATAAGACGATCATGGACGTCGTTGATGTTAAATGATGTCAAAATGGCTACCTCCGCTCCGTGTTACCCTTTGGTGTGAAAGGCCTTGTCTTTTTGAATACCGGGATCGCGTGGCTAAAGTCCATGCTCAGACAGAAATAGCTGGAAAACTCGCTATAACTTGTAAGTATTTATTAATTGCCGACGTGTGTCAGCGTCAAAGGCCTGTAGTGTATATTTATTTATTATATTTATAATATTATCAATCTATCAAAGTCGGCTGCTAAACGGGTTCAATTGCAATTTTGTCAATAGTTTGTCCATTGATGTGTATCTGCATTTGAAATGGGGCGGGGGCAAAATGGACAAGGGAGTGAGAATATAAGAGGGCTTGGAAATTTTGAAAACTTGGATTAATGAGAGTCCTGGACCTAGAAGTTAAACTTTATTTTTTAGTAATTTTCAGTATTAAAAATCATTCATTTCATCATTGCACATGATTGGGGGGGGGGGGTAAATATGGTATACCCCTCTATGTTCATTAAATTCATGCCCCTCCCTGTAATTTTAGAGATATTCCTACAAGTAGGCCTACTAATGGATCACACATTCCATGCTTCATATTGTAAGAGCCAAGGTGGCTAAGTGAGTATGATTCCAGGCCCCATCTTTTCTTCTGCCTCGATGTATTTATTTTTGTCTTTTTTAGCATGTTCCTTTACTTTACGTTGGTTAATTTTTTATAGTTGAACAGATTAAAACTCGTATGAAAAGTTTACGTACGAATCTTGGAGAACTCATGAAATCACACCAAGTGGCAGTGCAGCCCATCATGTAACAGATAAAAAAAAAAGGATTTTAGACCGGCTGCAATTTCTTAAATATTTCATTCAAAATCTGGAGTCGACCCCCCATAAACCTTTTAAATAAATAAGACCAGCTCGTTTCCCCGAAAGAAGGATGAACCAAATAGCCAGGGTGAACATGTTTTAATCGTGTGTAACATTAAAATATCAATGGAACCGTTGCCGTATAATATATATAACGTCAAGCCCTACCCAGACACCCGACAGTGTGACATTAACGAGAGAGTTGCCAGGACACGTGTTCCATTCTGATGAAACCCAACAAATATGTTAAGAGTCAAAAGATATTGTATTGTATGAGAGGATGAGCCCTGTTGATTTTACATCTTCCCCACACATTTCTTTGAAAATGTGGGCGTATTTTGTTTGACAACCACTTGTTTTATCTGGTCATAACTGATAGCAGAAGTGAGATGGGATTGAAATAAAGATCGACTGCCCAGTTAACTAATTGTGACCGTCGCAACTACGGACCTTTTCAACCTAGGAATCAATCTTCATAATTATGACTAGCTAAACAGCAAATTCCACAAAGGACCCAGTGGCAGAATAAGATATGTCGCAATATGACTGACCGTTGTATTCAGTTTCAAAAACTCGCACATACAAATCTGTGGGCGCGTGGGTATAGTCCAATTCAAGAATTGTCTCTATGATTTATTCACGGGGAAATTTTTAAAAAGAAGAATTCCCCGGAATAGTTTGTCGTATAATGAGTCAATTGCAAATAAAAGAAATGTCACATTGGCTCCAAAAATTGCACTATGACAACAACCGTCTTATTTATTATTCAAATGTTATTGAATACTCTCTAAAGGATATGACTGGCAAAAATCACGCGATGTATAGAATATTCTCCGAAAAAACTGGGAGTGCCCAATATTGCCGTATTGTCTATTCAAATTCATTTTTTTTTTTATTAAAAAGCTAAACTTTACAGACATTAAACAATACAATGGAAAACATTGGTTTGAGACGTAATATGCGTGACTCAGCTGTTCAATGGATTTTATATGTTAACCTTGCCGTTCGTTATGTCGTGAGAAACTAAATATTTCCTGGGGAACTTTAAAGATTCAATGGAGAACTCTTTTCACATGGCGTCTCCGGGAATTTGAGCTGCGGGGGTTCAAGTGGAAACAACGCCAACTTCCAACGAATTTGATAAATTCGGAACCTTCCATTTAATATTTCTGCTCATTAAGCTGCATACATGTAAAGGTTTATGGGGGGGGGGGGTACCCAAATGGTCGCAATACTTTGCACGTTAGTTTTTCTGGCGTCATTTCCATGAATGTAGGATAGACACACCGCATTGCAGTGTAAATCGATAGGCTTCTTTGTCTCCTGACATTAAACACTGCATAAAAATATAGTGAATCGGATTTTTTCTTTAGCCTCCAAAGCGTCCACAAAATTTTCAACAATTATCGCTGAAAATCATTAGTCGTCACTGAAACTTTTGCCCTGGGCGGCAACATAGTCTTGTGAAGGCCATGTATAAATAAAAGAGTTGTTTCTTTTGTATCTGGTTAAAGGGACTGTCCCGATTTGAAAGAAGTCTCAAAAATAAAATTCTGAGTATGTTTGAAATGTAAGCGCCAAAATATAGTGGATTGATATATTTACCATGTCTCAAAATTTCACCTAAAAATATTGAGTTGTTTGGACCTTAACTTCAAAACTGCTTATCCGGACACGTAACTCTTTTAAGATTTCGGGTCAGTATTTTCGTTGGGTGACCTGATAATCGATTCCCGTTCCTTGATTTAATAATTGTTTAGTTCTTGCAATGTCTGTTTTCTGTCTTGTCCGCAGGTTTATCTTGTAGATTTTTTTGTTTTGTTTGTTTTGCGTGTAGTGCAGTCCTCCTGCATTTACTATTAGAGTTTTTTTTTTACAATCAATGAACCAAGTGCTGTAATTAATAACGAAGGGTAAATTTCACCTACACATTTTTATAAAATAAATGTCTGGTTTTATCCAGACACCGCATAATACAGCTTAGGACGGTGTTTTCCAATTCCTAATGAAGACTGGCGGGTTTACGTATTACATTACAAGTCAATTATTATCATTATTACATGTATTATTATTAAGGTAGTTGCTCGCCCTAAGGTAGATATTTTAAGGAATTTTAACACAAGATTAAGCAGTTTTATTCTTCAAAATATTATCGGAATTGGACCTTTAAAACGAGGCCCATGAAAATGGTGCCGGTCTTAAACCAAAAGGGCCCAAACATTTTTTAAAAAAGGACATTACATTCAGTCATAGTTTGGCAATAAAAAGTCAAACAGGTCGATTAACATTTGTTATTTAATAAGAATCCATAGATAAAAATTCAGAAAAATTCTGATCACAATTTTGATCGTTTCGACTAAAACGAATTTTTTGCCGTTTTAATTAAAGATCGTCTTGACCATATCCAGTTTTTATCATCTGAGTTTTGCTTAATATTTTATTCCTCGTATCTTGTAAATACAAAATGGAATAGAGCTTTTTCCGGCCTGATATTCATTTTAGAGATTCGTCTATTAAAATATTAAATTTACAAATGAGGATCAAAGAGTTAAATTAGAATTAAATCGAAATGATCTGTTGTCAGTGGATTGATGACATTATGTTCTGTGACAATTTAATTCACAAATAAATAATACAACGAAAACTGTTTAAGGTTTTTTTTTTATTGTTGTGCATTATTGAACACTTTACCAAATGTCCCACGCGACGATCCGGGTTAAAAGTTAACTCGCAAATTTTCTTTTAAAACCTATTTTACAATGGTTGTTTAGATTAGTAGTCAAGACAGCTGTAATCAATGGTTTGAAATGAATATTTAATCTTAATTTATATTGTATTCAATGAGAACTATGATATAATATCAAAATAACACGATAACAATATCTTTGAGCGTTCTTTGATAAACATTTCTGGAGAATATGACTTTTTGGGGAAAGAACATATTTACATTAATATCCCATTGAACGATATTTGTTAACATTATAATTTCTGGAGAATATTAATTTCAGGGAAAGCCTTTATATTCATAGTTGCATTTTTCCATGAATTCATATTTTTTGGAGAAAGCGCACCAGTATCCCCATTTTATTTTTTACATCCTTGCTTACGTTTTAAAAATATCCCCAATTATATACCGATGCTTTACATTATTTTATAAATTATTTTAACTATATGATGGTGTTTTAATTTATTTTATAAATTATTTTAACTATATGATAGTGTTTTAATTTATTTTATAAATTATTTTAAAAAATATAATGGTGTTTAAACTTATTTTATAATTTTTTTAAACTATATAATGGTGTTTTAATTTATTTTATAAATTTTTTTTAACTATATAATGGTGTTTAAACTATTTTATAAATTATTTTAACTATATAATGGTGTTTAAACTATTTTATAAATTATTTTAATTATATAATGGTGTTTTAAATTATTTTATAAATTATTTTAACTATATAATGGTGTTTAAATTATTTTATAAATTATTTTAACTATATAATGGTGTTTAAACTTATTTTATAAATTATTTTAACTTTATAATGGTGTTTTCAATTATTTTAAAAATACTCCCAACTATATGACGATGCTTTACATATTAAAGGGGCTAAATCGCTGACATTTAGGACCTAGAAATTGTCAAAAGTGGGTCGCAACGCATACAATACTGTAATATGAATGTATATAAACTGATTTACATTCAATGGTTTCCGTTTTTCCCTAATTTCAAATCAGTTGCGTTCGGCGAAATAAGCCAGCAGTCTCAATCTTGTGCAAATTTCTATAGCGCCTTGTTATTCCAGTCAACATACGCCGTATGGTATGTTGCAATATGTCTAGCTTCCTTAAGTCTCTTATTAAAACTGGGCTGAAGCACACTATGGTACACGACACGACTCGTGTACCAATGTTAAAAAAATTATTTTATCTAAAACATCGAATATCAGAAGCTTATCTTTTCCCAGTAAGTTTACATCATCAATGTTGATTTAAAATGGCCAAAAATTCGTGTTTTCGACGTTAAAGATTTTGGAGGATTTTGAGTAACGCACTTGGGTCCTTTAAAAAAAAAATGACGCTCAACTATATAGCGAAGCTTTACATTACAAAGTTTTTATTTACAATCGAATTGTAACCTCCATGTTTACATGACTCGTGTAAAACGGACAAATATCATCTCTCATCATACAGCATTACTGTAACAAAAAAAGAGACAAGTTTAGATATCCAGTGTCTTGAAGTCATAGCAACCATTCGTTCTCGGTTCAGTTAATAAATTACTAGTCAATCACCATTTGATACAGAAACGAAATGAGGGTTAAACCATTTTTAGACTGAAATTCCATTTAAAAAATGTGGATCGGGGATTTTAATTAGAATTAAATCAAAATACTCTGCTACCAGTTGATTAATGACATTACGTTCTATGATAGTTTATTCACACATCTCAAACTGTATAATGTGTGGTGTAACAAAGTGATATCATTTATAATTTAGGTGCATTGAACTCTGCTAGTTTTGACAATAGATGATTTTGACTTTCACCTCATATTAAACTGTTGTCCAGTCACGATCTTAATAAATCTAATTAATTCAATATGTCCATTACAAGCTATACATGATCTGTGTACAAGATCCACACGGCTTCAAATGTTTATGCACATGCCGTGACGAGATAAAAGAAACAATTGCAGATATGACCATGTGTTCAACGGGTATATGTTGAGGAGTTCTCTGGCAGTTAGAAGCGAGAAGCCGAGGGAGAAGGAAGGCTTGTACGAGCGTAGGGACTCACCCGAGTCCAGCCGCTGCCTTGGCAGAGGGGCAGAACTGTAGATGAAATGTTATATTGTTAGATGTGTTCCCGTAGAAGAATAGTGGATTTTATTATGTAGATGTGTTCATGTCGTAGCCTAGTTTTTATAGTTCCAGTATTATGTATTGCTGTTGACAATGTATTCGTGTTGAATGTATGTAACCGAAGCTGTTTAGATACCTGATGAAAATAAATCCTTTATCTACAAAACTCTTATCTGTTTTACTACGATTGTGTTACAGTGGGAGTGTTGTTATTGCCCTACATTATTGCACACTTCATAAAATGTGTCACGGCCAAATATTCTTTTTAAACTTAATTTACAAAAGTTGTTTACGTCAGTAGTCAAGCAGGGCCGTATGTAGGATTTTAAAAGGGGGGGGGGGGTGCAGTTGAGCGGCAGGGTGTGGATGGGTCAATATAATGTCCGAGGTACGGAGAGGCGACCGCCGAAGCGGTGGTGGTGGAAGTGTGGGGGGGGGGGGTAGTCTGGGAGACACTGCCCCCCCACCTTCAATTTGTTTTAAAATTTGGACAATAGTCTTCCACAAACGCGTTTTCCACGCGGCAATCAAAGTCGGTAGCAAGTGATCCCGTGTCACGGCCGTGTGTCAATTTCGGCGAAACCTCTTGCCCTCTGAACTAGGACGAAACACCAATAAGGCCATGTGGAAAGGGCGATCAGAACGAGAATCACTAATAATGATATTCGGTGGCGGTGTCACCAAAGACCGATAAGGCCGTATTTAATGTGAATAAGGGCGACCAAAACGAATCCACTAATGCCATGTGGTGGCCAGGCGCGAACCCAGAAAGGGGTGATAGGAGAAGCACTTCGCCCATGGGGCCGTCAGAAAATTTTGAAAAATAACGATGCTGGAAAAGGTTTTTGGGCCCATTCGGGTGATATGGTCTAATTATTTTCAAGGGCGCCATATTTCAGGGGCCGCAGATTATTAATGAGAGGCAGTTGCTCCAGGTGCCCTCGCCCCTTGGATCCGCGCCTGTGGTGGCGCCCCATAGCCTCGATATAAGATGGTTTGGATCAGGACGAACGAATCAGGTATCCATTGACGTGTTGGCACCCTTAAAATCAACCGATTGACCATAATCACGTGTAATATTTTATAATTGAAAGGTTGTCAAATGTTTTATGGATGGGGAGGGGCGCAATTTCTCAGGGCGCCGCATGTTTCTGATGGTGCAACGTACCCCCTGTATCCCTGCTAGATACGCCCCCGTAGTCAAGCCAGCTGTAATTAATGGTTTTAAAGAAATAAATAATCTTTTTTAATATTGTATTCAATTCCGTTTGAAATAAATCTCGCTAAACAACACAAACATGTATTTCAATCTCTTTCAACCTACATATTAATATGTTGTTCAAGAGGATCACAATGAGATCTGTGTCATAATATCAAAATAACACAACAATATAATATGGTACAATATCTTTAAGTGTTCTTTCATAAACCTTTCTGGGGAATATGAAGTTTTGGGGACATTATAGTCACATTAATATCCCATTGTCCGACGTACTTTGTTAACATTATAATTTCTGGAGAATATGAATTTCGGGGAACGCTTTATGGTTCACATTTGTATTTTCTACGAACTTATATTGTTTGGAGAAATTGCCTTGGTTACGTTGTCCGTTTCTTGTAAAGAGACGGCATCCCCATATATATTTTACATTCTGGATTACGTTTTAAAAATACTCTCTACTATATACCTAGGCTTTGCATTATTTTAACCAACGGCTGCCGGGCATGGTAGGCCCTCATTTTGCAAGAGATGGATATAGAACAAGCTAAAAACAAACGCGATTTTTTGTACAATCAGGGGCACTAATCCAGAAAGTTATGGTCTGAAATATGCAAATATCAACAAAGACTGAGGTTTTTGGAATATAAAGATATGTTTTAAGTTTCATCAAAATCGGATAAAAATTGTGACTTTTAGAGGGTCTACAACCTTAGTATTACACACTTCAACACAATTTTCGTAAAAAGAGCGGCCATTTTGTCGGGCAGTTTCATTTCGATATTCCCGAAATTCGAATTCAACCTTCATTTTTTTGAAATGGTGATGTATTTAAACGGTTTTTAAAATCGGAAAAAAATGGGACCTCTAGAGAATCCCTAAGCTAAAGATGCGTGTGTCACATGTCCGTTTAAACTTGCTAATTCTGTTAAAATCCCAATTTCTTGCGGGGATTATTATTCAATCTCGAATTGTCTCCGTGTTATTGCACAGACAACCCTGATACGACACAGGTTTTCTGTTCGCTGAAGTCATTGTACTTTTGATTGTTCGTTGACCTCGCGACCTGTGACGTTTAGATAACGGCATGTGGATATCATGGCTGTTCACTGCGTCAGAGTCACTTCTCTGCAAGTAGGGTGAGTCAGTCGTTCAGATTGATCTATTTCATCCCTGACCTTTATGACACATGTGGTGGAAGTGGGGGGGGGGGGGCAAATCGAATTCAGTTTATGCTTCAGCTAGTTGTAGGCGCCATCGCCATTGTAAATCATTTGAGTGAACAGGGAGACCTATGATTGGTCAGCATTGTATCAGATTCCATACGCGGGGGGGGGGGGGTCTGATCCTTACTGTTTTAAACTATTCGATTTATATTCAATTTATCTTTTTACAGAATGCATTTATGTTCATAAATAACAATGTGTGGAATTCAAAATTCATGTGCTTTTAAATTTCTGTCTGAAATTCCGCAGTTGTCTGATGTATTATAGTGATTGTAGAATGCTGCACTGCTCATGTGAAAATGCATAGATTTTCATACTCTGTGACCAGTGCGTGTATTAGATAACAACATATTTGTTCAGACAGCAGACATGTGAGGTATGTAGTTCTCGGACTAGTAATTATTTCCCCTTATTTCATGATGGTGCGAAACTTCGAATGTAGTTCGGGTTATATATAGACAAAAAATCTAAACGGTCAAACCCCTACGATGAGGAAAGATTGGAACCAACGGAATGATGAGCAAAAAGCTACAAGCATGTTATGTTACAGGCATTTAACATTGGAGTCAATGGCATGGGAAAATAATTACCAGTCTGACTCCAATCTGTATAAGGCCCTGTATCCATAGGCTGTTCCCTTGTGGCGTGTTCCCTTGTGGCGTGTTCCCTTGTTCCCTTGTGACGCGCCACAAGGACAATGAACCTTTGTTTTTTAACGTGCCCGTTCCCATAGGATGTTCCCAGGGAACATGTGGCCTCGTGCACGGAACATGTGGCTTGTGACCGGGAACACAGACAATGAACATGTCAATTCTTTTTCAGCTGCACTAGAGGGAACACGTTATTACGAGTGCGATATTGTATGGAAACTTGTGTGAAATTAACCCAGTCCATTGCGAGTTCCAAAAAATGGCCGGACCCAGCACCGTGGGCCTTGTCTGAAGACATGTTATTTTCTGAGATGAGCACCCGGGGGGGAAATAAATGCAATCAGTACCTGATCAGGGAGGGGAGGGGGCATAGTGGGAAAAATGTCCCGGGCTCCCCACATATAAGGGTCCCCCACAGTTCTGGGCCATACTAATATTTATCCCGGATTTCACTAGCATAACGAATTCAAAACATCAATGAAATCGCTGGCCAAAATTATTGTCTCCGATACACTGAAATTAATCCTAATTTGAAAGAAAGAAATCCTGAAGGAAAACACCCCTGACACCCAAGGGGGCGAAGTACATACTAGTACGATCCGCGATCAGTACGAATAATTTGAACAAACGACAATGGGGCTCCCGCACAGTTGGTATGTCCCCCACCCCCACAAGGTTAATCCGACACTGAATGCAATAGCGGCATTCTCCTCATCCTTCCGATATTCAGTAGTTGAGTTCATCGTCGAGCTATCAATATATCAATAAAAAAAAAGACGGTTCGCATAATGATAGTTGTGTCTTGTGTTAATTTGCTCTCTCATCAACGTTCGTATGTAGACTTTTCTTTTACCTATCTTTCCATTGTACATTGTACACGCCACAAGGGAACATCCTATAGATACGGGCGGGTACAGGGTGGGGGAACAAGGTCACAACGCAACAAGGGAACACGCCACAAGGGAACAGCCTATGGATACAGGGCCTTACAGAGAGCAAGACTGGCGGCCAAGCGAATATTCACTGCGAATCAGTGTAGTCTGAACCCTGATATAAACGGGTTTTCCAAAATGAAAACCTGAGAGTTACCATTCCTTGATCTCGGTTGACCAGACACCATTTGTGCCCTGCACGAGCAGTGGGACGGTTGGGAACCAGTTACCACCCTAGATGATTCGTCGCCCAAGGGCAACCCGTGCAAGAATATAACGCCATATAAATTAACATGGACCCATGGCCATATATATACTGGTACTTAAATGCAGGGATGTGAATCGCTACGTACCAAAACAAATTTATGGAATGAAAATGTCTCGAGTTACGATACCGGAAGTAGGTGATCGAAGACAGCCGATCGAGACTAATAATAAGCGTCCGGGTGGGTGGGTGAGCGACACGGTCCAACAACATTTTCCGGATAAACTGTTTATTTACAGAAAATTTTAAAAATGTAAGCAACTTCTTCTTTGACTTTTTGATATTTATTATCTGCTTCTACGTCAGTAATATCGCAGAACACTGGGAATTTTTTTCGTTAGATCAAAAAGTGTTTGTTGATAAAATTGTCAGGTGAAAGTCGACACCCAAACAGTCGCTTACTCACTATTTTAAAGGGACAGAAACTTTCTTGGCTGCTTGACAGCTCCAGAAAAGTAGCTTTATCTAAGTACTAGATGTTAAAAGGACCTGAATTGCTAATATTTGAGACCTGGAGATTGACAAAAGAGGGTCACAACGCATAATAGAAATTACAGTAAAAAGAGAAATATACATTCATAATGATAATACATTATTATTATATGTTTTGTGACCCATTTCACTTCAGTCAATTTCTCTGTCCGAAATATTAGAGATTTAGTTTTTTTTAAAGTTTGTGTTTTGCAGTTTTCACAGTCACACCAACCAAATATTTGGCTAGGAGTGGATGGCAGAATGGTTATCATGTGCGCGTTATTCATAAAATCTAGTCAACTGGTGTGGTTTCGATTCCCTAGTTCAGCTCTTAACGTCGGTCTCATTACACTCGCCCTGAACGTTCAGGGATTGCCCCATTCAATCAATGTCGAAAAAAAATTGGAGAACAGTCAATTTTGCTGGACAACTTTTCACTGCTAACCGACGGGGTGGCAATCCGTGTGAAAGCCTGTACAATGTAACGCCTGTACATTGCGTTTCGTCTTGTATGACCGACATTCCTGAATATGGACGTTGACCTGCAGTTAGAGTGCCATGGCGGGGAAACGTAACTTGATGGGAGGGGACGTATTTTTAACAGCGTGTTGTGTCGCTCATACTGTCTCTAGTGAAGTAAGCAAGGTCTTATTTTCTCACTAAGATGTTCGTTTACATTGAACAGGCGCCCACACGGATTGACACCCCGTCGTTTGGCAGTGAAATGTTGCCCAGTAATATTGACTGGGGTTTCAATTATTTTCGACATTGATTGAATGGGACGGTCCCTGAACGGTCAGGGTGAGTGTAATGAGACAGACGTTCAGAGCTGAACTATCGATTCCCCTGTTGTACATGACAAGGAGTAAGATTATTTGTGTCATAATGTTTATTTTTTACCTTCAGGTACTGTAGCCTACTGTTTATTCTGGCAAATGGCACAAGAGAGACAGTTAGCGTAATTCCAGCAAAGACCACAGGAAACGGCACTGAATATTGTGTGAAATAAATAGCTTTATTTTACGTCCGCTTCCATCGAAGTGATATCGCAGGACGACACTGACTAGTTATCATGGGCTATTTAAGAGGTTGTTTAAAACTGTGTAAGTTGGACGAGGGATTGAAACATTTTCTCGTCCTGTGTGTCGTCACATCCGTCATTCTTCCGATGATTTGCTCGTTATTACGAGACTCCATCTTTTATATAAAACCAACTAACGTAGACAAAGAAAAAAAACTTTTAAAAATCATTGATTCTAAAAGATTAAGTGAAAGTTTACAAATTCTAAATCTTTCCAGCTTTAACAATATTTCCGATATTGGAAAGCCACGTCCTTCTCTGTTTAAAAACGAAAACATTGACGTAGGAATTACGATTATTACAGTCTCTCGAAACAGACACCAATTTGATAAGTACGAACCAAAGTATTTAACACAAGTAGTTGGGAAAACTGTATCCTTGCTAAAAGATCCAGCGTTAAAAAAAACCTACACCGTATTTCTGTGCAATGTAGACCCTGACCCGAATTCATACACAGAAATATCCCCACTTTCAAGAATACTTCCGACATTTGAACGCTTCAATGCGAAAGTACCTGAGCGTTTAAATATTTTCGAAAAAGAAAAACAGGATTATCTATTTTGTTTGAACGAAACGATGAAGATGAAAGTGAATTATACGTTGTTGATTGAGGACGATGCCTACCCAGACGATTCGTTATTTTCTGTTCTCGAACATGTGATTGATAGTAGAATCGAGAATAAGTTCTCAGAATGCAAATCAAGAGTTCGTGATGTAACTTATGTTAAATTTTATCACCCGCCACGATTACTCGGGTATTACAGTTTGGAAGTGGAAAGGATCCCGGAGTTGATATCCATCGGTGTTTTATTTGGGACCATAATGTGTGGAATTTACGCTCACCTTTTCAGCAAATCAAAATACAGCATGAACAAAATGTGGTTCCTGTTTATAGTTTATTCATGTCTGGTTGCCATAGCAATCGGACGTCAGAACATCATGGAATTTCGCCGCATTTCAAGAAGTTTATTTCAAGTTACACCTGCCCCCTCCTGTTGTACACCAGCCTTATTATTTACACAACATGGAGGTCAGAAGGTCATAGAATATATGCAGAATGTAAAATGTAGATTTAATTATGCAAAAGATACGGTTTTGGAAGATGTTAAACGCAAACATGGACTCGTTGGTCTGTTGGTTCAACCTAATTTATTTAAACATATTGGACTTTATTCCTCGTTACGATCAAAGGTATTAGATCCATTCATTGTCTAGTTTATTTCAAAAATCAACAATCCCATAATTATTGCATAATTACCTTTTCATTGTCTATTAGATCCATTCATTGTCTAGTTTATTTCAACAATCAATAATCCCATAATTATCGCAGCATGGGCCAAGAAAAACCTTTTCGTTGTCTATTAAGTGTTTTTCCTTTCATTGGACAGATAAATTGCATCCATATTTTCCAACAGGGTTCCCCCTTGTCAGTGATGCAAGACAGAGGGCTGACAAGAACAGCTGTCTAGTCGTTCAGATGAGATGGAAAATCGAGGTCGCGTGTTTACATTTGTGTGCACGTAACAGATCCCTTGACAGTTGGGAATTTGATTTAAGGGTAGGCTATAGTGCCGCTGCCCGGGCAAAATAACCCTCATATCGCACTGTATGGCGTATGCCCGTCGTCATTCGCCCGATCAGGAGCAGAAGAGTATGACGTTAAACCCCATTTAATTTAATTTAGATGTATATATTATATAAACTTTTTGTCGTGTTATCATATCATTAATTACCGCCCCTATATTGTTATTGACTGGTGACAATATACTATACATGTATCTAATTACCCCTTGATAATATTGTTATTACTGGTAATAACTATGACACTCTAGTTGAATCGTTCAGGTGAACCCCTGTCAGGTGACAAGCCTCAGCATTGGTCAACATGATATTATAATTATCAGTGCCTAGTGTGTCCACTGTCAGGTGCGAGCCTCAGCATTGGCTAACACGATATTTATCACTGCCTAGGGTGTCTACTGCTTTGCCTGAGTTACTTTGGACGAACTTAAGGGTGTGTCTCGGGGGTTATTAGTATATGTTATTTATTATTATCTCCATGTAATTACCCTGATATATTGTCTTGTTACCGGTAATGGGTGTAAATATGTATGTATGTCATATCATATCTGATATTGTTATTCCCTGGTCAGTGTTGTATAAAGTGAGCTTTATTTTGATAGAAAAATGAGTTATGAGCATGGTATTTATATACATTATACTTATTTATATTTTAATAGAAGTTGGTTATTTTAATAGAAGTTGGTTATTTTGATGAGAAGTGGGTTTATTTTGATGAGAAGTGAGTTATTTTGATAAGAAGTGGGTTATTTTGATAGAAGTGGGTTATTTTGATGAGAAGTGGGTTATTTTGATAAGAAGTGGTTTTTTTTGATAGAAGTGGGTTATTTTGATGAGAAGTGGGTTATTTTGATAAGAAGTGGGTTATTTTGATAGAAGTGCAAGTGGGTTATTTTGATACAAAGAGGGTTATTTTGATAGAAGTGTTTTTTTTTGATAAGAAGTTGGTTTATTTTAATAGAAGTGGGTTTATTTAGTTAGATATAAGTGGTTTATTTTGAGGGTAGGGTTGCCTGTCCAACCTCATGTTTTTTTTTCCGGGTCCTCCGGTTTCCTCCCATTGCTAAAGACCCCTACGTACAAGTGAATTATTGAAGTAAAATTAAACCATAGGCCTATGTTAGTCCTGAAATGACCTAGTTTATGTCCAGTGCAGGTTAAACCCCATTGTGTAAATATAACCCCGTTTACATTACATATTTTAAGCGTACCAGGAACGGTACCAGGTACGGCGCGCCTCGTTTTTTTGTAGTGTAAACGTAAGCGCGCCGTACCTGGTGCGGTGCCAATCTGGCCCACTGAAGTAATGTGGTCTTAGCACCGTGCCAGGAATGGCTCTTTTA
This sequence comes from Patella pellucida, assembly GCA_917208275.1. Classification (NCBI taxonomy): domain Eukaryota; kingdom Metazoa; phylum Mollusca; class Gastropoda; family Patellidae; genus Patella; species Patella pellucida. The sequence continues at coordinate 86,567,504 of OU795039.1, forward strand.
ATTTTTGTAGTGTAAAAGCTATCCGGTCTGAGCACGGAGTCAGTACGGATAACTGCGCATGCGCGAAACAAACCTTGACCTTTTTACCCTCATACTTTGACAGTTCTGTCATCAGTTCAGTCCAAATGGCTGCTCAAACTAAATTAACTGTCATAATTGTTTTCACCTGGGTAATATGTATAGGGACTGAAATTAACTTTTCTGTGATATGTTCCACATTTGGCGTGCTTGGCACGGTTTTGAGACCGGTTATTTTAGAGTAATGTAAACGGGTCAATTTCTTGAAAACTATCGCGGCCTGGTACGGTGCCCAGTACGGCGCGCTTATCGCTGCCTGGTATGGTGCCCAGTACGGCGCACATATCGCAGCCTGGTACGGTGCCCAGTACGGCACACTTATCGCGGCCTGGTACGGTGCCCAGTACGGCGCACTTATCGCGGCCTGGTACGGTGCCCAGTACGGCGCAATAATCGCGGCCTGGTACGGTGCCCAGTACGGTGCAATAATCGCGGCCTGGTACGGTGCCCAGTACGGCGCACTTATCGCTGCCTGGTACGGTGCCCAGTACGGCGCACTTATCGCTGCCTGGTACGGTGCCCAGTACGGTGCAATAATCGCGGCCAAGTGTAAACATAACTTACAGTGAAAAATAACTACTGTTATAATGTAGTGCTTTAAAAATGAAATTATACTAATAATAATCTCTCTCTGGTCGGATAGCCGTGGCGATAGAGAGGCGGCTTCTCACCAATGCAACGAGGGTTCAATCCCAGCTCAGGGCATGAACTTGATCGTTGTAAGTGAGAGGGATATTCGGTCTCCCGTCCGATCAGACAGGTTTCCCCCCGAGTTCTTCCGTTTCTTCCTGCAGTAATGATCGAAATCATTCGCATGATCTGTGTCAAGGGCCAAATTGGAAAAAGGCCTCAGGCCTAATTTGCTACCCTTGTTAAATGACGCGATTATTATTATTATTATTATCTCTCAATGTATTTTCTATATTTATTTGTTTTGTTTACATGACATAAAGTGTAGTCTCTATCCAGCGATGATTTCGTAGTTGATTCGACAGTTAGAAAGTAAGTCGCGATGACTCAGTGGGTAAGACGACAGATCACCAGTCAGGAAGTCTCTGCTTGGCCTAAAATTTAGTTAGGTTTTTCCGGCGTGGCTTCGACTTGTCGCTGAAACAGGACAGAGTGCCGAAAAAGGAATTGTAACTAGTTGTTTAGATGAGATGAAAAACCGAGTTTCTGTGTAAAAGAAACCCTTAGTTAGTTAGTCAGTTATTTATACTCATTTTGCAGGATGGAGGGCCTGAAAAGGACAGCTGTCTAGTCGTTCGGATGGGACAAAAAACCAAGGTCCCGTGTACACATTGGTGTGCACGTAAAATATCCCTTATACAGGGTATGGCCTATGTCCGTCTTCCATTAGCCCAGTTTAGGAGTAGAACAGTAGACGTTAAACCTCATTTCATTTCATATAAATTTTACATAACAAGGTGTCAGTTAAGTGAAGCTCAAATTAAAACCACAGAATTAGACATTAATTAACTTATCCAGACCATGTTTCTTATTTTTTTTTGTCGTACAGACTTTAGTAATGATGATCAAGGCTAGGCCTAAAATTCGATCGCTAATATCTTGATTCATAGTGGATCTGTTTGACTGAGATTTTCAGCATATTCCTTTTATATGTGCTAGTTTGTAGCTATGACAGTGCAATCTGCCAGGGGCCGGTTGCTCAAAGCTCCATTATCTTTTAACAAGCCGTTAACTTTAACAGAGAGAAAGATTGTTGCTGGAAATAAAGGCCCTAAACATTCGGTGGTGCAAATTTTTCCTGCAGATTTATGCTAATATTTCTAAAGGAAAAAATCAAGTATTCTATAGTGTTTTCTGTCGTAAATTTAACAAACAACAAGTTACCAAAATATAGGTCCCTTAGAGTTTAACGGATCGTTAAAATAACTTAGTTTTGAGCAACCGACCCCAGCTCTTTATCTAATCTTTCATAATGCGGCTTTGAAGCTTCACTGTATATTTTTTATTTCTGCACATTTGTATACATATTTACCTGCTACATAGCAACTTGTGCATTCGCTATTTTAATCTTATCTTATGTCTATATAAAACATGATTATACAATTTTATACAATTATTTCGTTGATCTTATTTTGAATTGTTGGTCCCTGGTGTACATGTACATGTAGTCTCCACATGTGTTCATTTTGTATCATGTACATGTTTATTAAAAATAACTAGTGTATTCTAATCATAACATATATACATGTAGGTCGGGTGTTCGATCCCTGCATTGGCCGAGAAAGTTCATCTCGATTTTCCGGCGTGATTTCCCCTTGTCAGTGATGCAGAAGGAGGGCCTGACAAGAACAGCTGCCTAGTCGTTCGGATGGGACGGAAAACCGAGGTCCTGTGTACACATTGGCGTGCACGTAAAAGAACCCTTGGCAGTTGGAATTCAGTTGCTGCCCGGGCAAAATTTCCCTCATAGCACACTGTATGGCGTATGCCCGTCTTCAATTAGCCGAGGTTAGGTGCAGAAGCGTAGGACGTTAAACCCCATTTCATTTATTCATTTTATATACATGTATACCAGTATAACTATTGTATACTAACCATTATCTATGTCATTTATGTAAATCACCTACAGTAAAATATTGATTATTTTTATTCTATGTAATTGTTACATTGTATGTAATAAAACTTACAACTATTATATTTTGTTTATATTCATGTTTATTACTTACATTTTACTAGTCTATTGATTTTATTTAATATTAATACATTGTATCCAATTCAAACTTACAATTATACCTATTTACATGTGTGAAATTTAAACTTGACAATGTAGGTGACGATGAGGGTCACTTGTCCAACTTTGTGGGTTTTCTCTGGGTCCTCAGTTTTCCTCCCATTGCTAAAGACCCCTCAAACAAGCAGCTTATTGAAATGAAATTGAACCATATGTTAGTCCCAAAATGACCTAATTTAATTGTGACAAGTGGATGCCCCCCCCCCCCCTCTTCCCCTCTTTTTTCTCCCTTCCAAAAATGAGTTTGCCTAACCTTAGTGGGGGTGGGGGGGTGTCAGGTGGCTAAGTGGGTAAGACGCTGGCTCACTAGCCTAGAGGTCAGGTGTTCAATTCCTGCACTGGTCAAGAAAGTTCATCCAGATTTTCAGCTGTGGTTTGCCCTTGTCACTGATGCAGGACGGAGGGCCGGATACACATTAATGGTGCATTGGCAGTTGAAATTCGATACAAGATTAGGCCGTAGCGCTGCTGCCTGGGCAAAATTTCCCTCATTGCACACTGTATGGCGTAGGTCTGTCTTCATTAGCCCAATTTAGGAGCAAAACAGAAGGATGTAAAACTCCATTTAATTTCAGTTCAACTTCATGGGTTTTCTCCAGATGCATGCACTTCTGATCATCAATGGCAAATGTTGTGGTTCAATATCAGGCCTGTACATTCCCTTGAATTACAATTGTCTGTCCGGTTTACTGCAGATCTCAATATTAAGGCCACCTGCAGATTATGTCAAGGTCACAAGATGTACACAATGTAAGTGCATGTAATTGCTGTGGTCAAGGGTTAAATGTTGGGTTAGGGTTAGTGCAAGCCCTGTTTACATTTTTTGACCTTGACAAAATCAGCAGGTTGTCTTAATATTTAGATCTAACTATATGGGCGGGTGTGTGCGCATGGCTGGTGTCATATGGTTTGCACAAGGAGACTAAATTATCATACAAACATCGTGAACTAATTTAGTGAGTGGTCTTTTACTTAGTCAGACTGGTCTTGGTCTTTGGTTTGAGTTATCTACCACCCAGCCCAAACCTTATTGCTTCTACCCCATCTCCGAACCAGCCCCATCCTCATCGCTGACATTTTCTTGCTTTCCAGACAATGAAGATAAAAAACAATTTCATTTTCTGTGTGGCAGAACGTCAAGATATGGCACATTCAGGGCCGTGTTTAGAATTTTAAAAGTGGGGGTGCAGCAGAGTGGTTGGGTGCCATAGCCTCCACGTAAGTGATATAAGAGGGTTTGGATCAGGGCAAACGAACCCATTGGCGTGTGGGCGACCTTTAAACCGACCGACTGATCAGTGCCTTGAGAGCACCCATGTGTGATCACAATCAAGTGTATTATTTTATAATTGAAAGATTGTCAAATTATTTGTTTTGAATGGGGGGGGGGGATTTCTCGGGGCGCCTTATGTACCCCTTACATTCGACCAATATTACTTCAACAAACCGCTTTTGGTTTTAGTACAACAAAGATGGTCGTTAAACCACATTTCATCGAGTGGGGTGGGTGGGTGGATGGCAGAATGGTTAGCGTGCGCGTTGTATTATAAAGCCTGTCATTGAGTCAACTTGCGTTAGTTCGAATCAATAGTTATAGGTGGCATGGAGTAGGGTCGCCTGTCCAACCTCGTTGGTTTTCTCCAGGTCCTCCAGTTTCCCCCCACTGCTAAAGACCCCTACCCGCAAGAGAATTATTGAAATAAAATTAAAACCATATGTTAGACCCGAAATGACCTAGTTTGTGTCGAGTGGACGTCACACCCCATTTCTTTCTATCTCCCATTTCATCTTGAGTGATATATGTAGCGTACTAAACTTTAAGCCGATTTATTGTTGTTTTCATTAAAAGATATATATTGTTATATATATGTTTAATATTAATTTATAGGTAAAACTATTTGATATATACAGATTACTGATATTAATAACATCCAATTCATCAAGTTGACACTCACGCTACCTGAAAAACATACAACATTTCAAATATTCAATTAAAGGACATCAATCAATTATATGGATCGAAAATGAGTTTAAAAACACATATTAGTTTAATCAATCTGATTCAAACACAGATCCTATTTCCTTTCGTTTTATATTTCACAATTTCATTTGACTTGTATTTATTACACTAGGATCTGGAAGAGTCGAGGGATTAGCCAACGAAGCGGTCTGTTACGGCGACCTCTTGGCCTTTTACAGCACGGAACTGTGAGTAAATCAGTAGTAACGCCAACGCTGATTGATTAATCAATGTCTAACGTCATATGGCGAATATCAGCAGGTGATTATACACCATACATTTGATGTCATATCTAATGAAATGTCAAACAGGCAACAGAAAGGGCTGGAACTTACTTACCAGCAGGTTGTTCACAGATGAAATTAGCCAAGGCAGCGCAATCTAAATCATTATATCTCCCACCTTGTAACATGACAGAACAATCTTCGTTATTAAAATTATTTGGTTCACTATTCCAGTTTCTGAAAGAACCAGATCGGAATAGAATTATCAGCACAAGCGTCCATTGAATGATAGGGACTCCACGTCTTTGATTTATATCCATTGAAGGATAGGGACTCAACGTCTTTGATTTATGCGGGATCGGGATGGCCTAGTGGTCTAGAGTGCCGCGCTTCGACCTCTAGCTGGCCGGTCACCTCTGACTTGCGGCTGTGGTTTCGAGCCCTGGTGTGAATGTATGTGGCATGGAGATAGGGGCGCCTTCTCAACCTCGCGGGTTTCCTCCGGGCACTCCAGTTTCCCCCAACTGCTAAAGACCCCTCCGCGCAGGCTAATTATTAAAATAAAATTAAACCATGTGTTAGTCCCGAAATGACCTAGTTGTGTTGAGTGGACGCTAAACCCCATTTCTCTCCCTCTCTCTCTAAACGATTAATTTGAGTTTAAATTAGTAGGTTAATCAACTGACTGAAAGCTTTCTGGCTTCTAACTTCCAGATCACGGACCGAAAGCGTTACGACTTCTAGCATTCACATCACCGATAGGAGACAAGAGTAATAACGTTCTGGAAAAACCCTTCTCTTTAATAATTAAAGTGCTTTGACCTCTAGCTGGCCGGCCGCGTCTCGCTTGCGGCTGTGGTTTCGAGCCCTGGTGTGAGCGTATGTGGCATGGAGATAGGGGCGCCTTCTCAACCTCGTGTCATTCATGAGGTGAGGATTGGGAACTATATACCTACATGGGGTGAGAAATAGGAACGTTATACTTACATGGGGTGAGAATTAGGAACTTTATACCTACATGGGGTGAGAATTAGGAACGTTATACTTACATGAGGTCAGGATTAGGAACTGTATCTGAATCTCTTTCCCACACCCATACACCTTCCACTATTCTGTCATTCAATCCAGTCCACCAACCCCGAGCTGTTAGCGGCATCTTGGCCAGCTGACTGTTTATAAAGTTCTTCAAGATAAATATTTACATATATAACTCTTATGTTTCTATTTAAAATGGCCGATGTGCCATCGAATGGTTCAAAGCGGGCGTTTTACATCATAAGGTCTGTCATTGAGTCAAGTGACATGTGTTCGATTCACAGCTTGAACGTGACATGGGGTAGGGTTTTCTTCGGGTTCTCAAGTTTCCACCCACTGCTAAAAACCCTACGTGCAGGGCAATTATTGTATGACACCGAACCATATGTTAGCCCCTAAGAGACCTAGTTAGTGGACGTTAGACCCAAATTCTCTTTCACATTTTCCCCTCCAGGTATTGATGAGTCTTATAAAGTTTCTGATGATAGTTTTGGTAGATGTTGAGCTTGGAGAAACTCATTGACTCTGATGTCGATTCTATCCTGTCCTGGATGCTCTTAGTCCGTTTTGCGGGTAGTGCTTAAATATACTCCTGCGTAGGAAGATGTTATTAATGACGCCGAAGAGTCTGCTTCTAGCAGCGTTTTCAGATCGTGTTATGATTATCATGCGGCCCATGTTGACGCTTCTACTGTGGATGTAGCTGTCTATAGCATCATTTTTACATCGGGGTATGAATATCATGCGGCCTATGTTGATGCTTCTGATGAGGATGTAGTTGGTGATGATTTGAATAAAAGGCTATTCGTATAAACGCTTTTAATGTAGCGTCTAATGAAGATGACATATAGTGGGCGATTCTGAGGATTCCCTGTGTACAGCAGATGCCAATGTGATGCTTCTTATGGCAATGGTGATGCGTATGAAGATGACGCGGTGGGAAATGGTGTTCTGCAAGAGAATGGACGTTAGAGGTATTCGTATACATGTAATACTTCTGGTACTACGACCTCGGTTGTGGATGATGATGATGGTGATGCTCATGATGTCTTAAAACTCATGATAGTTTTTCGGATTAAAATTCGTTCTAACTTGATCCTTATGGCGACGATGCTATTAATGATGGTGTTTTGTTATGCTACAGAATGTTTAACAAATACTTACTACTTCATCTTGAGAATCTAATCCAAGATATCCAGCCTGAAGATCATCATCTTGTGCATGTGCCCTATCTAAACAAGTCTCTGGTACTTCAGCCCACATCACCAGGTCGGTTAGATTGAAGGAACTAATGAAATAACAGGCTGATGCAGCATCATCAGAAATCCACCCGTTTAAACACGGAGCCCCTGTAGAGACATATAACAGATACATTAAATCAATTGAAATATGGTTTAACTAACGTCAGGGATCTCATATTTTAAACAGGGATCTCATCTTTTAAACAGGGATCTCACCTTTTAAACAGGGATCTCACCTTTAAACAGGGATTTCCTGTACAGTCATACTAACTTCAATCATGAAAAAATAGAATAAAATGTGCCTAATAAAAGTACTAACAATCTAAACCATTAAACAAAATTCGAAGTCCTAAAAAAACCCAGTAGGTATGGCAAAATAGTGTAATCAGCAAATCGACTGCTCAACGTGTGATAACAGGTGCCCGGAAGAGTAAGCTTACCCTGCCTGGCGCCACACCCGCCATATATGACAAGACTTTCTACACCAACTTGGTTAATAAAACTAGGCGAACGTCTTGTGTCAGGAAAATTGTGCCTGACTAGCGGGGTTTCGATCTACTCTTATTCGAATTTCAAATGTAGAGGGTTCTTATACGTGCATGCCGATGTGTTCTTTAGTCCCTTAAGAACAAGGCATGGAGATAGGGGCGCATTCTCAACCTCGTGGGTTTCCTCCGGGCACTCCGGTCTCCTCCCACTGCTAAAGACCCCTACGCGCATGCGAATTAATGAAATAAAATTAAACCATATGTTAGTCCTAAAATGACCTAGTTGTGTAAAGTGGACGTTAAACCCCATCTCTCTCTATTTCTCTCTCTCTCTCTCTCTCTCTCTCTCTCACTTAAGAACAAATAGCAATTTAGGGGATGGTGAGTAACTGTTCGCGGATAAAATCTAAGAAAACGCAATTTTTTTGGGATATTTCATTCTATCGATATTTTAATGATATCCCATAACAATACTGTATTCTGTTTAATTTGTTCCACATAATGCCACTTAAACATGCCTGAGTTCACAAACTTAAGAATGTACTCATGAGAAATATCCTTGATCCAGAAACAAAAAAAACCCCAGTTCCTTATTGATGTATTTGATACATTAAAACAACAAAAGTTATATAAAGCTCTATATTTTAGTTAAAATAAGGCGATCAATGTCGAATCAACTCTTAACTGGGAATGCTTTGCGCCCTCGGGGCCAGGTTCTCGGATTATGTTGAATGTAGACCTAGTTTTTTTGTATTTTGATTTTAATTCTGAAACTATTACCTGGATCATTGACATATTCACAGATAAAACCCTGTCTTTGTGTACAACTAACATCAGTAAAACTTCCATCACGTGCAATTCGACCACATCCCGGTATCGACAAATCATCACGGGGTTGTTGGTCCCATTGTCTGAAGAAAAAACGAAATATCAGAAAAAGCAAACTCTCTATCTTAAAACAGCAGCGAAAGTGCCAAACGAAAAACATCAAAATAAATGAAATGAAATTTAACGTCCTACTGTTATGCTCCGAACTGGGCTAAGGGGGACGGGCATACACCATACGGCACTACGGGGTAGTCTTATATTGAATTCCAACTGTCAAGGTATCTTTTACGTGCACGCCAATGTGTACACAGGACCTCGGTTTTTTCGTTCCATTTGAGCGACTAGACAGCTGGCAGGTCCGCCCAACCTCCGCCCTGCATCACTAACAAAGGTGAACCACACCGAAAAATCTGGATGAACTTTCTTGGCCAATGCAGGGATCGAACACCTTTCTCCAGGCTAGCGAGTCAGCGTCGTACCCATGTAGCAACCGTGATCCCCGTAAAAACATCAAATAGATCTTACATCGAATGTAAATCACTAAGGTGGAGATCCATGTTATAACATGGCCGCGATATGGCAATGGACTGCTTTCAGTGGTGCAGGAACCCGGTCGGCTAGGCTGGCGTCGGCAACCAGTTTTACAGGTGGTCGGCAAACGTATCAGGGACTGGTTCCCCTAAGCTCGGTTAACTGTTAACTTACATGTATTGTGTATCTAGTTTGGTTCCATCAGCCCATCTATAATCCCCTTCTGTTTTTATATCATTGAGCCCAGTCCAATATCCACCACCACCTATAAGTTGTCGATCTAACCAATACTATAACATATAATATAACATCTAACTAATACTGTAACATTAAATATAACAATATAACTAATACTATAACATATAATATAACATCTAACCAATACTATAACATATAATATAACATCTAACTAATTCTATAACATATAATATAACATCTAACTAATACTATAACATGAAATATAACATCTAACTAATACTATAACATATAATATAACATCTAACTAATACTATAACATCTAATATAACATATAATATAACATCTAACTAATACTATAACATGAAATATAACATCTAACTAATACTATAACATATAATATAACATATAACTAATACTATAACATGAAATATAACATCTAACTAATACTATAACATATAATATAACATATAACTAATACTATAACATCTAACTAATACTATAACATCTAATATAACATATAACTAATACTGTAACATTAAATATAACAATATAACTAATACTATAACATCTAACTAATACTATAACATCTAATATAACATATAACTAATACTGTAACATTAAATATAACAATATAACTAATACTATAACATATAATATAACATCTAACTAATACTATAACATCTAATATAACATCTAACCAATACTATAACATATAATATAACATCTTACTAATACTATAACATGAAATATAACATCTAACTAATACTATAACATATAATATAACATCTAACCAATACTATAACATACAATATAACTAATACTATAACATATAATATAACATCTTACTAATACTATAACATGAAATATAACTAATACTACAACATATAATATAACATCTTACTAATACTATAACATACAATATAACTAATACTATAACATATAATATAACATCTTACTAATACTATAACATGAAATATAACATCTAACTAATACTATAACATATGATATAACATCTAACTAATACTATAACATATAACTAATACTATAACATGAAATATAACATCTAACCAATACTATAACATTGGCGTGTTAGTTAAAGATCTCTTGACAGTTTGAATTAGATATAAGAATAGGCTTTAGCGCCACTGCCCGGGTACACTGCACCCGTCTTCATTAGACCGGTTTAGCGGCAGAACAGTAGGACGTTAAACCCCATTTCATTTACCTTTTCAGAAACCGCATCAACTTTTAGTAAATCCCCTCCGCCATGTTGACAGACAGTTCTAGCAGATTGCCACGATACTTTACTATTATTAGCAAACAGGTAACAAGAGTGACCTGCCCTTACCCAATGATCGGGACAACCAAATGCAAATTTTTCTGAAAAGAAATATTGAATGAGAATAACGCTTAGTCTGATTATGCCAAAGTCTCAATGTATCAGAAAACACTCACTTTAAGTAGGCCTACATTATGTACGATTTAGGTAAAGGGCGGACAGTTTAAAAATAGATAACGAACAAGGAATATATCGAAACATTTAAGTCAAATCCTTTTCTTTCTGATGGAAAACATATCTGTTTGAACGATAGGGTGATCTCGATTTTCATTGATACCGTTGTTAAGATTATAAACAGTCCCGATTACCCATTATTAAATTAAATTATCAAATAGCGATCGTGTTTCAATCGGTTCGAAATCACAACTACCCGATGATCTAGAGGGTTGATTATAGGCTTTGTCAAGAGAATACATTTCTAATTAATATAACATATGAGACCAAAAGAAAACCTGCCATAGGTAGATTTATCTCTTATATAATGCCCTTTGAAATATTGGCGATTTAAATTTTTCATGGATTTGAAAGCCACGGTTTATGTTTTGAGAGTTTAGTGACGTCATTAATTCGTTACGTCACACTGTCACGGGGTTATACTCACTTTGAACAGGTGGTTTTTGACAGATGAAATGTGATCTAGCGGAACATTTATAATCATCGACCACGCCCCCTGTATATATGATGGCACACGATTCATCCGATCCATTACTAGGTGCATTATCCCATGGTCTGAAATATAGAAATACACAAGCTCTGTACTATATCACACGGTCTGAAATATAGAAATAGACAAACTCTATACTTTATCACAAGGTCTGAAAAGACTGAAATAAACAAGCTCTATACCTCCTATCGCGGCCAGCACCCTGTTAAAACCTGGCTAGTAACCCAGTGCCTTATAAACTGAGCCAGTGTAGATCCCATTTACTGGAGCAGGGCGGAACTTGACTAGGACGGCTGCCTAGTCGTTCAGATGGTACGAAAAAACGAGGTCCCCTGTACACATTGGCGTGCACGTAAAAGATCCATTGGCAGTTGGAATTCGATGTAAGAGTAGGCCGTAGCGCCGTTGCCCGGGCAAAATTTCCCTCATAGCACAATGTATGACGTATGCCCGTCTTCATTAGCCCAGGTTAGGAGCAGAAAGGTAGGCATTACACCCCATTTCATTTCATTTCATTTCCATTTAGTGGAGTATTAAAACCATCTTACATTAATGAGGAGTTCCAGATATTTCCATTTAGTGGAGTATTCAAACCTTACGTTAATGAGGAGTTCCATGTGTTAGAATCCTCCCATTTATAAAAGTCCTCCTGGTCCTGATCGTTGAGTCCAGTCCACCATGGTGTCGATACACCAGCAGCTCGATATGGAAGCTCAGTACTGAAAAAATCCTAAAAAAAACCCAATGTTTTTATTTGATTTATTTCATAATTCTTTTATTTCAAAATAAGGAACAAAAAGGAACAGGGTTTCGTTGATCTATAAGTGTTGTGTAAAATTTCAGTAAAAGCCTAGTTCAACAACACTTCGGTAGCTATGGGGGACAATAAGTGACATGATGTGATCTAGACTAGGAATGCATAACAACCGGCAAGGCTTATCACCCTTATCGTTGTTAATTTGAGACGTCAATTGACAGACTATCGCCATCAAGAAACGCCGTTCATCGTCAAGACCATTGTCAAGACCCGTCCCGCCTTATCTGCACAATTCTTGTTTTTTAATTGGGGGAGGGGGGAGGGTACCTGGATGGTTAACAAATGTGCAACGTTTATTGAATTTTCTTAAAGTATTTGGTCCAGATAACAACATATCAAAAGATTTCTGAAATTCAGCTACCGCAAAGGGTCTAAATATGACGTCAAACAAAATGGCCGCCATTTGCCGAAAATCCATTTTTTCTGCTCATATTCTATCAATGCTGTCGTTTTGAAAAGCTTAGGTGTAAAACAATGCTATTATAAAACAAAAATTTGAGCAAGTCATCAATCTGTACGTGATCTGTAGTGTTTCCATGTGACGTTATAGCATTATAAGCGGGTTTTTTTATGACGTCATGACGAAAACTGTTCTTTTTTGATGGTGTGTTAGCCATTTCATTTGAGGTTGTAGATGGGTCGATAGCATAAATGCTGATAATTGCTGCATTACGAATGCCGACGAGGATTTATGGTCGGTCTGGAGTATATTATCACCCAAACAAAAGTTCCAGCCCAGTCCGAAATCCGTTCCGAAATGGGTGAAATTGGCCAAAATTCTAAATGGCCGCCGAATTTGGCAGGTAAATCCCAAATAAATAAATAAAATATACGTCCAGGTATATATATATATTAAATAATAGTGCAACTGATTACCGATTCTAAACGAGATGTAACAGACACAAGATGCATTCCACCACGTCTGAGAGGATCGAGAGTTTGGCATTTAGCCAAGGCATCTTTCCAGTTAAGAAATTCTGCCGGATTAGCCGGATCTGCTATCCAATAACAAGCATAGACAAGATACGCCCACCTTTCATCATTAACAGCTGTTGGACAGTATTCATCTGAAATTAAATTATATAACCCATGGTTACTTATATAGCCCTTAGTTACTTATATAACTCATTATTCATTTAAATTGGTCATTCTTATATTAATTTTTGTCACAGTTATAATTCAACATGGAATCAAATTGCTTGAATTATTTGTTACAATTATAATTATAGTGGGATTAATTTAAGTCTCATATTCCACTTCCTGGAAGACTTGGGACACATTTTGTGATGAAATGAAATGGGGTTTAACGACCTACTTTTCTGCACCTAACCTGGGCTAATGGAAAAACGGGCATACGCCATACAGTGTGCTATGAGGGTAATTTTGCCCGGGCAGCGGCGCTACGGCCTAATCTTATATCGAATTCCAACTGCCAAGGGATATTTTACGTGCACATCAATGTGTACACAGGACCTCGGTTTTTCGTCCCATCCGAACGACTAGGCAGCTGTCCTTGTCAGAGTCTCCGTTCTGCACCACTGACATAGGGAAGTCACGCCGGAAAATCGAGATGAATTTTCTCGGCCAATGCAGGGATCGAGCACCCGACCTCCAGACTAGCGAGCCAGAACCTTACTCACTTAGCCACGTGATCCATGTCATTTTAAATACAGCACACCCTCGTTACAGATGGTCGTTAACTCTTCATTGTTTTAGTTCGTTCACCTATTAATATAACTACCGTATTAGGACTGTATGATTATTTGTAATTATATTAAATAACATGTTATTTTTAGCATTTGTTATAGAATTCATTCGTCGTTTATAATACTCCTGCCAGCGATTAAAAATTGTCTCAAATAGTAAGTGCAGGAGGACGCAAAAAAAAGAAAAAAAAAAGTTAACCTGAGGACAAGACAGAATATTGACATTGCAAAAACAAACAATTATCAAATGAGGCGAATAGATCCGGGGGCCAGTCGTAAGCGTCCACTGCGCTGTACGGTCCCGGGCCTGTTATGGTACAGGCTTCACTAAAATGATTTACAAAAAAGACGCAACAAAAATACGACCAATCTCGACAGTGGTCGTCTCTTCAATGGCGATAGTCTGCCAGTTGACGCCAGGTGTTAGAAGGTCAAAAAGAATTTTAACAATAAGGGCGATAATCTGGACAGAATCTTCATAAGGGTGGCAAAAACGCCACCCCGATCCGTTTAGGGACTAATGTCCCCTATTTATAGAGTTAATAAATTCCATACTCTCATTTTTCTTGAATTTACAAATATATGGATATTTACTGCTACAGAAATCATCACTGAATTTATTAAACTGATTCAGAGTACAGCAGTCTTGTGTATCATAATTATCAGGTTCTTGATTCCAATTACTACAAAATATACATAATATTATATTCCAATTACTACAAAATATACACAATATTATATAGCTTTATACTAAAGGAACAGAGTAGATCTTTATATTAAAAAAATACCCACCGGAAGTCAATGAAAACTACTTCCAGTCGCTTTAAATGTATCACAGAAGGGGTCGGCATGATCATCAAACGCGGGAATGAACTTTAGATCATGAAAATCCAACCATTATTGTCGGAGATAATTACCCTGTCCTCGGTCAGAGGGGTCCCGATTTAAAAAAAATGACCCTCCCAAAGGGATCAAGGGGTCGGGAATTATGAACCCCAACTGCATATCTGGCATATTGGATGTAGTGCATATCCCACGTATCATATTGGATGTAATGAATATCATACATATTGGATGTAATGAATATCATACATATTGGATGTAATGAATATCTGACATATTGGATGTAATGGATATCATACATATTGGACGTAATGAATATCATACATATTGGATGTAATGAATATCATACATATTGGATGTAATGGATATCATACATATTGGATGTAATGAATATCATACATATTGGATGTAATGAATATCATACATATTGGATGTAATGGATATCATACATATTGGATGTAATGAATATCTGACATATTGGATGTAATGAATATCTGAAATATTGGACGTAATGAATATCTTACATATTGGACGTAATGAATATCATACATATTGGATGTAATGAATATCATACATATTGGATGTAATGGATATCATACATATTGGATGTAATGAATATCATACATATTGGATGTAATGGATATCATACATATTGGATGTAATGAATATCATACATATTGGACGTAATGAATATCATACATATTGGATGTAATGAATATCATACATATTGGATGTAATGAATATCTGACATATTGGACGTAATGAATATCATACATATTGGACGTAATGAATATCATACCTATTGGATATAATGGATATCATACATATTGGATGTAATGAATATCATACATATTGGATGTAATGAATATCATACATATTGGATGTAATGGATATCATACATATTGGATGTAATGAATATCTGACATATTGGATGTAATGAATATCTGAAATATTGGACGTAATGAATATCTTACATATTGGACGTAATGAATATCATACATATTGGATGTAATGAATATCATACATATTGGATGTAATGGATATCATACATATTGGATGTAATGAATAACATACATATTGGATTGTAAGGCATATCTTATATATTGGACGTAATGAAAATCTGAAATATTGGGCCTAATGAATAGCCTAATAGCACGTAATGAGTAGTTTACGTCTCATGTTAAATGAATGAATATCTTACATATTAGTAGCAACTGGACCTTTTAACCAGAACCAGGAATACGGTGGTACTATCCCTTTCTTTAATCCAAGCCACCAACCAGAAGTCGGATACGATTCAGTCTGTACGTTTATCCATTGCTAGATGTAAAATAATAACAAAATGAAATGGGTCTAACTATGCTTTGAGTGTGATATGGAAGAAATTGTTCGAGGCAGCGGAGTTAACAGCTACTCTTTGTCGAATTTCAAGTGCCAAAGGGCCTCGAGTTTTCTTCCTAACCGAACGACAAGAAAATGCCCCTGTTCCTTTCCAGGGCCTCTAATCTTGGAAATCACGCTGGAAAATTCCACAAACGCTCTAGGCAAACAACGTGATCGTTATTGAGATGGCGTCTTACTTAGTGAATCACCCGGGCTCCACAGTGGCGGATTAAGCTCCACCAAGGCCTGAGGCGGCAGAGCTGGAGGGCCTACAAGGGCCTGTTTAAAATTACGTGGGCCTAATTAATTTCGGGTCAGGGCCTATTCTGGTTCCCGTTAGGCCTAAACCCCACCCCTAACATTCATTGTCTATGCGTTTTTAATCGAATCAGACAAATTTTTAAAAAATTTTTTTTACAAAATCTTTGGGCCTGAGGCTGCAGCCTCATCAGCCTCAATGATAATCCGCTACTGGGGCTCCGATGAAAACAGATAAAATCTGACAATTTTGCGAAATACCAATATGAAAACCCCCACATAAATTTGTTAAATATAATCATCGCCAACAAAACATACCGACTATTAAAGTTCCGCATATACAAAACTAGCATCATGCTTTTGAAAATATGTCATATATAACGAACAATAAAATGTTTGATCTTCATTAAACTATGTTTGGGGTTTGCTAAACTATGTTTGGGGTTTGCTAAACTATGTTTAATCTTTACTAAACTATGTTTAATCTTTACTAGACTATGTTTAATCTTTACTAAACTATGTTTAATCTTTACTAGACTATGTTTAATCTTTACTAGACTATGTTTAATCTTTACTAAACTATGTTTAATCTTTACTAGACTATGTTTAATCTTTACTAAACTATGTTTAATCTTTACTAAACTATGTTTAATCTTTACTAAACTATGTTTAATCTTTACTAAACTATGTTTAATCTTTACTAAACTATGTTTAATCTTTACTAGACTATGTTTAATCTTTACTAAACTATGTTTGATCTTTACTAGACTATGTTTAATCTTGACTGAACTATGTTAAACTATTTACAAAACTAGGTTGAGTCTATGCTAAACCATGCTTGATGTGTTAAACTGTACTTACAGGGGCAGGAATTTTTGCAGAAGGGGTCCCCCCCCCCCTTATGAAAATCTGATAGTTGACAATGCATGATGCCATCATCGTGTCTAAATTGCATAGACATACGTACACAGTAAGAAAGAAAACCAACGCCTCGTTTGATGTCAATTTTTATAATAATGTAGAATGTTGGATCACGTTATGCTATATTTGATGTATGCAAGGCAGGGTTTTGCCCCCTCCCGCATCTGGACCCGCCCCTGACTCGGTATCTAGCCTGCATAAACTATGTAATGAAGATGAGTAAATATCGGTCAACAGAGGACCAACGATACAAATATTTTGAAAGTATATACCTGTTCCTTGGAACCATCAATCATAAGTAATTCTGAACCACGTGAGTGACATTCATCATGGGCCTGGGTGAAGGTTACTTGGTCTATATTATTCCAATAATAACACTTCTGATTGGCTAATAACCAGCCTGGCTCACATGACGTAGTTGTTTTAATGACGTCTACAGCTAAAACGCCTGAAAATTTCATTAAAGAGACAAGGGTCTTATTTATGTAATATAACCTAAAATATTATAAGAATGCAACATTGGCTGAAATATATAACATGTTTAACTTTCATCCAATTAAGTCAGTTAGAGGGTGTGTTCTTCCCCGGATACTATGTTCAGTTACTAAATGAATATATTGGACCATTTTAATATATTCCCCCGAAAGAAAGTATAATAAATATTATAAATAGTAAAGACAGCGTGTGTGCTATGGATATACTGGACCAGGTGTTAATGGATTCCTCCGAAAGAAGTTATAATATATATTATAATAGTAAAGACAGCGTGTGTGCTATGAGGACAATCCCTGCATTGGCCGAGAAAGTTCATCTCGATTTTCTGGCGTGATTTCCCCTTGTCAGTGATGCAGAAGGAGGGCCTGACAAGGACAGCTGCCCAGTCGTTCGGATGGGACGAAAACCGAGGTCCCGTGTACACATTGGCGTGCACGTATAAGAACCCTTGGCAGTTGGAATTCAGTTGCTGCCCGGGCAAAATGTCCCTCATAGCACACTGTATGGCGTATGCCCGTCTTCTATTAGCCCAGGTTAGGTGCTTAAGCGTAGGACGTTAAACCCCATTCCATTCATTCATTCATTCTTTTATGTGTACCGATTGACTTGGCGCTGTGTTTTGCCCTCTTCCCTACACCCCTGACAAGGAGGAAACCACCCTGAAACCCCCGGGGTGGAATTTTCTGGGTCTAAACAGTGGGATGGAACCAAAGACCCTTTGGGTAGTTAGCTCAGCGCCTACCCACTGAGCCACCGAGGCTGTAATAATGAAATAGTTCGAATTGTAACTTTACCTGTTAGACAATGAAGCGATAAGAAATATAAAATTAAACAGAGATGTTTCATCCTCCTGAAAGAACAGAAAACAAAAAGATAAATTTCAACAGTGTACACTCATATTCCTGAAGCAATGGCCCGAGAAATCCCTCTCTGGCCATTGCTGGAATGGCGTCTGTTTCTTGAACTTACGCCAAGTTACGCGGGAATGTATGTATTCTTTCCATTCAATGTAGCTATCACTTAAGTACAGCAACGTGACATCCCTTCGTTTATTCTGGGTTTTTCCTAAAACTTTGGACAATGATTTAAGGTATTAAAAACCGTGAAAGTATGTTCGTTTCCAAGCAGTGATGTTTACATTTTATTCGTCTTGATAGCCTCGTGTGTCACGCAATTAGTTTTACTGCAGTATTCTTCTATGCACTGGTTAATTAGTCATAATAAAATCGTGAGCCATGACGTAACGTTATGTAAACATATTTGATCCAATACTGGCACTCGTTTTAAATGTAAAGCTTTTGTAGGGCAGCTAGTGATTGGCCAGTAGACGGACTACTGACCAATCAAAATTTAAAACAACAATATCCACTCAAAATAGCAGTGTGTAGTGGGATTACCTCTAATCAAACGAAACGCTGCGAGGAGTATGGTGTACACTTTGCTTTATCATATCTCAAAGATGTAGATCAAGATCAGACAGTTATCGCCATAATAGTTTAAAAATAGATAATGAAAAATTAATGTTTAAAACAATTCAGTCCAATTACTTCATTTTGAACGACGTTATCACTGTTTGGTGAATAGAGGAGTTTCAAATGTCTAATTTTTTAAAAAAATTATTAAATAACGATCTTGTTTCAATCCATTAAATTTTCGAGCATCTGATGATCTAGAGAGTTAATTATGATCTTGTCAAATTAATAATTTGTACAACATTTGAGAAAAACTTGCTATAGGCAAATTTAGTTCTTGTATACTTAAACTAATATCTAAAGATGATTGGGTCTACTATCTACTAAGAAAATATAACAAATATGTCGTGGGTGCCGGACTTTTAAATATAGGTTGTGTATAGAAACTATAAGCAATATTTCCCCCGAGTTCTTCGGTTTCTTCCTGCAGTAATGATCGAAATCATTCGAACGATCTGTGCCAAGGGCCAAATCGAAAACAGGCCTCGGGCCTAATTTGCTACCCTTGTAAACTGACGAGATTATTATTATTATTATTATAGGTTAACAGTGGCCGAGTACAAGACATTCCCAATACCTACTCGACATTGTCTTCTGGGAGACTGATATTCAGATCGAACTACACAGGTGAAGATTTATCTGTCGTACCTCCACGCCCCTCCCCACCCTGGCCTCTACCCACACATACATATAACAACGTCAAGAGCACGAATGTCTTATGTACACTCATTGTGTTCTGTCGTGCCCTGACAAACTCACACTTAAGGTAACAGCGTCATAACACGAGTGAATCTTGTTAAATGGGGGGATTGGATGGCGTCATGTTAGTATGTTAGTCCAGAAATCGCCTAGTTTGTGTCGAGTGGACGTTAAACCCCCTCGACATTGTTTTCTATGAGATTGCGGTATTCAGATCGAACTACACGAGTGAAAATTGCACTGTCGAACCCCCAAGACCCCCTCTCCCACCACCATCCGCCCGGTCACTAAACACATGTAACATGTAGCATCATCAAGAAGTCAGATGTATTTTGTTAAATACTATTACGTACACTTATTTCGTTCAATTTATACATTACTCTTATTCGTAAATGTATCTAATTGAGTTGTACTAATCGTTCTGTCTACCTGATGCTGCGCTGTTCTCCTATCATGTTGTCTATTGATGTTCGTCTGATTAACAGGTCATATCTAATAATTTCACACATCGTACGTACTCGTATCACAGAGATTAGAATCTGGGTCAGGGATTTTATGATATTAATTATATTTTTATAAACCACATCTTTAATCATGTTGGGCGAGTACGAGTGAGGACATGTACTCTATCATAACTCACAAACTCTTATTGAGAAATGACTTAATAGGGACCACCTTTACCCCCAGGGCCGGATATACATGTGGACCCTAGATTAGTGTACCCACACCGATGTCATCCCTAGCGAATATTTATTGTTGATTAGTGTGCTACTATTGGCAGGCAAGTTCCATCCAAACTGAACAGTAGTGAAATTCGCTAGGCGGTTATAACCACTGAGGGTGGTAACATGTGCGGCTTAATAAACTCGTAATATTAACTGCAAAGTCAATTCTGAAATAATTGTTTGAAGTATTAAAAAAAAGTATATCTGGATACAAAATATTTCCTAATTAGTGTAAATGGGTATGTAAAATGATTAAAAGGCGCCATTCTTTTAGGACCAGTTAACGCTTCGACGTCTTATGTAAACAATGCACGCTCCATCTATCGACCCGGTTCACCCCAAAGAGTTATTATTAAAATTTGATGAAACTCAAGCTGCGTTCACACTAGGAGTTTAATCTGAATTGAATTAAGAATAAAGACTTCATCCTGATTTTGGCGTCACACTCAATTCGATAAAAACCGAACTGAATCTGAATAAACGAATCCGTATATTTTTCCGAATTCAACCCGGAACAATTATTCCTAATCGGGTTATTCGCAGTCAATATTTGAGTGTGATACGACGCTTGATTCAGAAGACGATATTTCTTGTAACTGTTGCCAGTTACCAAAATGTTAAAGCCAGTCGCTCGTGGTGAGGCACATCCTCGAGAGTCTTGTATCTTGTTCTTCAATGACTGGTCTCAATAAAATTATCTCGAACGTAGCCCTTGACATGCGAAGATTTTTTCGCCAATCGTTTTCTCCCACAAAGCTCGCCATGAAAAATTTCGTGCCAAAAATTCCGAAGACGATATTTCAACCATAGGCGACGGGGGTTACGGCCCCGGCCAATATTCTGCATGTATTGCATATAGCTAGATTAAAATGACAACCAAATATCGAAGATGTCAGACCGGTGTCGCTGATGTAGCATTGCTTGCCTCGGGAAATTAAACATAAGCAATAACAGACCACCAATACGAATGCCCGTCTCAGCCAACTTGGTATGAATAACCTTCACTGCGCATTCAGTGTGGCACGTTTTATTCTGAATTCAATCCGAATAAACTGTAATGTGACGCACCGCTTTTAATCCAGGAAAAAACATTCCGAATTTCGGAGGCCGGCCTCCGGAATTCCCACTGAATACGCCTGCAGTGTGAACGTACCTTAACTAACTCTGTAGCGTGATCCCATGCATTGATAGGTGACGATAATTTAAAACCACTAGAGAGACTACAGACCAGATCATTTCGGGACGACCATATGGTTCAGTTTTATTTCAACAATTTGCTTGCGCGTACTTGTCACGTACCAGCGGGGAATCGACAGCACGCCACGTGACTCAATGTTTGACCTTATGATTTCACGCGCACGTGTTAAATCACTAGACCCCCATCTCACCCTCGCAACTCCCAGTTCCCTTATCAAAGACAGAGTTAAATATTTACTCTGATCAACCGTAGGCCTACATAACGCGATTACTGTATAATTATACCTGGTTGGAAAACTAGGTTAAAAAGATTCCTCTGTGCTCTACATAGTTGTAAACAATAGCAGGTGTAGTACACGTGGTAGGGTATACTCATTGTATACAACCTTATACCACTTTCGTTACACACATCATTCATGACACAAGAATACAGTTCATTATATGCTTATTATTTTTATAATAGTATTGTTTGTTTCCATGATCAACGTGAATGGGTCAAAGACTGACCCTTGCGCAATACACAAATTCGAATCCAAACTGAAGCAAAACTAACGTCTGGATTTCCCAATGGAGATGTGAGTGTAGAATGGATGGTGTTAAGTGACACTGTATGCCCGTCTTCCATTAGCCCTGTTCGGAGCAGAACAGTAGGACGTTAAATTTCATTTACCATATTTCCTCTAATAAGCGCCGGGCCTCTAATAAGCGCCGGGGGTCAAGGGTAGTTGAGAAAATAAGCGCCGGGCCTCCAATAAGCGCCGTGTCTCTAATAGACATTAGATTCCATTTGATGAAATGCCGTAATTCAAAAGATTCTCCGGCCCAATGTCCATGGTAAATGACGGCTTTACCCTAAATTCAATTTGCTATTAAAGAAATAAGCGCCGGGCCTCTAATAAGCACCGGGGGGGGGGGGGGGGGTCAAGGGGTGCTGAAGAAAATAAGCGCCCGGGCGCTATTAGAGGAAATACGGTAATTTCATTTCGTATTTCAGAATACCTGTCTATATACACTTCACCTGTATTTTATATACCAGGACCCTGTTTCACGAAAATGAATCCAGTATTATCCGATCATATAACTAAAATTTGGATTTTTATCTTAGTTAAAATTTCGTGAAACCGGCCCCTGTTTTATACACACATTAGTGATTAAATCCCAATATTTGAAACAGTAAGGTACACGAGAGTATTAACAGCTACAGGATAGGGCTGAACCAACAGAAATTAATTCAAAAAGTAAAGATTTGAGTGACTGTTCATCTGTCTATATACGTATCACCTGTATTTCAATGTACCTGTATTATATATATATACTCACATCACCTGGATTCACCTGTATTATATATATACACATTACCTGGATTTACCTGCCTATGTAGGGGAGTTGGAAGGAACAGCTTACATGTATTTCAATATGCAGTATATTATATATATACACACATTACCTGGATTTACCTGTCCATGTACTCATCACCTGTATTATATATATATATATTTACCTGTATATTTAAACCATCACCTGTATGTAAAGGTATCGATGATATATCCAACACACCGTTAATGATGTTTCTATCTAGATAACCTGTTTCATCGACTCACTCTCTCCTCAGATAATAAATAATCTATGATCGCCATCTTAATATTATCTATTGTTTTATCATAGAATTAAGTGCAACACAAACTAGGTCATTTTGGGACTAACGTATGGTTTTCAATTTTTATTTAGCAGTGGGAGGAAACCGGAGTGCCCGGAGGAAACCCACGAGTTTGAGAAGGCGCCCTTATCTCCATGCCACATACGCTCACACTAGGGATCGAAACCACAGCCGCAAGCCAGAGATGACCGGCCAGCTAGAGGTCGAAGCGCGGAACTCTCCCAAACCCCCGCAACAACAATTTGAAAGGCCTTATTAATATCATTGGGGGATCACGGTGGCTACGTGGGTAAGACGCGGGTTCGTTAGCCTGGAGGTCAGGTGTTTGGTTAAGAAAGTTCATCCAGATTATTCCCCCTTGTCAGTGATGCAGGACGGGGGTTCCTAACAAGGACAACTGTCTAGTCGTTCGGGTGGGACGAAAAACTGAGGTCCCGTGTACACATTGACATGCACGTAAAAGATCCCTTGACAGATGGAATTCGATATAAGAGTAAGCCGTAGCGCCCGCTGTCCGGGCAAAATTTCTCTTATATAGCAAAATGTATGGCGTATGCCCGTCTTCATTATCTCAGCTCGGAGCAGAACAGTAGGACGTTAAACCCCATTTCATACCATTTCATTTCTTTTCTAATCTCATTAAAACCGGGATGGTCTTTTAAATTCTGCGCCGACGGTGGCTTGGGGAGTAAAATGTTGGTTCTCTAACCTGAAGGTCCCGTTTTAGATCCCGGAGTTAGGCCGTAGCGCTGCTGTCAGGTTCAAATTTCCCACATAGCAAGCTGTCTTTCGTATGCGCGTCTTATTAGAACTGGGGGTTGGGATGACCTAGTGGTCTAGAGTGCCGCACTTCGACCTCTAGCTGGCCGGTCACCTCTGGCTTGTGGCCTGGTGTGAGCGTATGTGGCATTGATATAGGGGTGCCTTCTCAACCTCGTGGGTTTCCTCCGTGCACTCCGGTTTCCTCCTACTGCTAAAGACCCCTAGCGAATTATTGAAATAAAATTAAACCATATGTTAGCCTCGAAATGACCTAGTTGTGTTGAATGGGCGTTAAACCCTTTTTTCTCTCTCCCTCTCTTATTAGAACTGTCGGAAAAAACGCCCCCTCCCCCTCCCCTTTCCTCCCGCCTTGATACTTTCGCCACTCGGTTGAGAGTCTTTTTCAGCAGTTGTTGCCCTCGCCTCGCACCCGCTACTCGGACGTCTGTACATTAGTATGTTAATGTTTGATTCCATTCCTGCCGCAATTATATAAATGTTGCAGACTCACCTGTAATGGTTTGGTGGGGGAGGGGGGGTAGCGAGTTGTTGGGGACAAAAGACTTTTTGATTGAAAACAAGAGAAGAGAAAGGGTTTTATATTAGTTTATATAATTCACAAACAACACATGAAACAGATTTATAAATAACGATTGAGTAAAATGATTGGTTGTTTAAACTTATAGCTTTTAGCATTATTAAATCTTGATTATCGCCCTTTTTGTTAAGAAATTCTATTGACGTCATTGATAACATTACGACGTATTTACGTCACACCATTCAGTTAGCAGACGACTGCCTCCCGAGGCGGTCTACATTTTCTTTGCTTCTTTGTGTCGGGTTGTTTGTGCGTTTTCTTGTACGAGTAAATATGTTCAATTTTGAGTGAAGTCTGTGTTGCTTCAGACCCGGGACTGTACAGCGCAGTGGACGCTTACGGTTAGCCCCCGGATCCATTCACTCATTTTTGAACTGTTTTTTTGTTTGTTTTGTTTGCTGTTTCGGAGTATGATGTCTTGTCGTTGTATTTGTCCTTTTTGTAAATCATATGTGGCGCAGTCCCCCTGCACTAACTAGTAAAGTACATCATCATATGCAGGTTGCTCTGTGTCATAATTTTCTCTACACTGAAACCCATTAAACACACTTGATATTGACATTACTAACATTTACAAACACAATATGTTTTATGCTTTGCCCAGATAATACAAAGAATAGATGCTATTATTTATGTGTACATAACCAATATTCTATCGGCTATTCTATTCACATATTGACGTTACAATTATTA
Source organism: Patella pellucida (assembly GCA_917208275.1). NCBI lineage: Eukaryota > Metazoa > Mollusca > Gastropoda > Patellidae > Patella > Patella pellucida. The sequence continues at coordinate 86,593,137 of OU795039.1, forward strand.
CATATTTACTTACATGATTTTATATCAAACACACGTGGGATTATTTCAAAGTTACTCAATCAAAGAATTAAATGAAATATTTACAAAAAAATTAGTTTACCCATTTGTTGGAGAGGGTCGATGTGACCTGCAGACATGGGATTATTTGAAAGTTACTCAATCAAAGAATTAAATAACATATTTATAAATAATTAATTTACCGATTTGTCGGAGAGGGTCGATAGAGTCGATGTGACCTGTTGACAATCAGTATAACATGATCAAGATGAAAGCAGGTATTTTAGTTGTATTCCAGCTGTTACTACCGATATTGTCTATTCCGTGTTTTTATATTTATTTCGGTTTCCATAGGAACTATGAGACCTACGTCTGTACATATCTGTATAGCTATACAAATAAACTTGTATTTTTCAATGCGTTCCCCATCGGATGGCACAAAAATTGAGCTCCCATGTTCATTGGTGCGAACGTAAAAGAACCCTTGACCTTTTGGAATTCGAAATAAGAGTAGGTCGTAGTGCTGCTGCTGCCCGGGCAAAACCAATCCCTCATGTCCATCTTTATTAACCTCGACGGTGTAGAACAGTTGGACGTTAAACTCCATTGTAAGCGGTACAGGACAATATATAGTCGTTCGGATGGGACGAAAAAACAAATAGGACGTTAAAACCCCTTTTTATTTCATTCTGTTAAGAAACAAACTTTAAACAAAACATAAATTCTACAATTAACTCTGACATCAAATTTCGTATTCATAATGTATCTAACAAAAACCAAAAACGTTGTTTTCTTTGTTACGCGGTTAATGGAATAATATAATCTCCATGAACTGAATATTTTTTAATTTTTGTGCACGTACTGTACTAGCTACAAGAACATAGCTAAAAATAACTTCGACATATATCGCCTTTTATTTTAGCCTGGGGCAAGCTTTATTTCGTTCAATGCATATGATTTAAACTACTAATTCGATCGAGTTCTTTCGCAGTGTCGGAAACACATGGCTGGGGGGGGGGGGGGGTGGACACGCGACCCTACTCCTTGTCACTCACAACCGGGGAATCGAAACCACGCCAGTTAGCTGAATGTCAGACCTTATGATACAACATGCAAGCGATAGCTATTTGACTCCTCTCCCCTCTATGTTTAAACAATTAAGAAAGGGAAAAAAGAGAATCTTCCCGGATGGGATTTACCTTAGTACGAGAGCACTAATGACAACAAACAAAATCACAATATAAATACACATCTGGGGCCGGTTGCTCAAAGCTCCGTTATCTTTTAACGATCCGTTAACTTTAACGGAAAAAGATTGTTGCTGGAAATAAAGGCGCCGAACATTCTGTGGTGCAAATTTTTCCTACAGATTTATGCTAATATAAAAAATAAAGTATCCTATAGTGTTTTCTGTAGTAAATTTAATGGAAAGTTAACAAACAACACGTTACCAAGATGTCCGTTAGAGTTTAACGGATCGTTAAAATAACTTAGTTTTGAGCAACCGACCCCAGTACGTTTGTTGCCATTGTTTGTTACACAGGAACGGTTGCACTTTGAAATAGATTGGGGAAGTGATCCTTGCGACGTATAAGCTCGGGATGGAAACAACATCACTTGACTCAATGACAGACCTTATGATCTAGTTAGCACGTTTTTAGTTTGAAATATAAAGGTTTATCTTACAGTTTTTCATTGTTTATACTGTCAATAGCATGGGTTCATAACCATCATCTACGAGCTTAGGGCCCATCAAGGTCTGAATCATGTTCCGTCGCTGTTGACGGTGAGTTGTTGGCTGACAAAAATCCACTCCGAGCATAGGTCCCATAAAGGTCTCAACCGGACCCCTTCTCTGTTGACGGTGAGTTGTTGGTTGACAATATTCTCCTCTGATATTAGGGTCCATAAAGGTCTTAATCCGACTCCTATTCTGTTACGATGGGTTGTTAATAACTGGAGTTATTCTGGAACTTGGCCGATTTTTGAAACCCATCAATTTATAAAAAGTACGTCGAAAGTCTGGATTCTTCATCGCGTAAACTATAAAATTCATGCCGGAGTTGAGAAGACAGAGCGGAGTGACAATGTGAATCACCATTCTAGGAACACTGTTGGTCAGATGTTTCAATATCAGCATCACCATATTTGGTATCCAACAGATCGCGAAGATTCCAAACACCAACATGAACATCTTGACCAACTTCATCTCAATCTCGAACTTCTTCCTGGCGTCCTGGATCTGAAGTCGGAGGATTTCTTTCTGTTGTTTGGCGGCTATTTTTAAGATGGTCGCGTAACACACGCTGATTATGATAAAGCATATAAAGAACCCGATACTTTGTATGTAAACTTGAAACTCCATCTTCAGGAAAATAAAAGCATGGCAAATTGGACAGGAATCCCAGTTGTTGTAATACGCGGGGATGAATCCAGCGTTCAGAGAGATCAACCAACCAACTAGTAGCACTACCTTCGCTCTAAAAGTACTCATGATGGTTTCATAATGAATTGAATATCCGATATATATTGCGCGATCAAAGGCCGTCGCCATTAGGAAGTAAACAGACGCCGTCCCAGAAGTTGTAAATGTGACGTATTTAAATATGCAGTATATTCTGCTGCGATCTAAGATGTCCATTAACGTCGGCATGTACAAAAGAAACTGCATGGGGATCACCAATCCCCCGATCATCAAATCCGCAATTGCCAGAGAAACCACAAACATGTTTGGTATTGTTCGTAGTACTTCCGTCTTGCAGACTGCGATAATTGTTAGCATGTTTCCGCCACATATAAACACACAGAGAACGATATACAGGATAGGAAAAACGATAATTTCCAGACCGCTTGGTGACGATGTTGTGATATTTGTACAATTGGTACTCATCGTTAACGGTTGTTGGTGTCGTTTCTAAACTCGACGATATGTCCTTTATAACTTTTGAAAATCACAACTAAAGTCAAATATCTATAAATATACGATTGTTTAATATTGCCAGCTATACACATTAAACTCGGCACCAGTTTATCATTGGCTGTGTTCACCTTCTAAACTCCATTTCGTTCGTATCTGAGGTTTAACGTTCACTTCCACCAAGGGTGATATCGTAAACTCCTAAACTCAAAAGCCTTTTCAATATCGCAAGCAGACAACTAATACATATTGAACTCAGCACCAGTTTATCGTTTCTTGTCAATGTCCTCAACAATTTTAAAAAGTCAGTGAAATATAGATATATGTATGCGATTGTTCAATATCGTAAGCAAACAGCTAATAATATTCAAACTCGTGCGTCGTGTTTATAGCTTTTGATGCCTGAGGCTCAACTAACCAATGTCCTTGATACTATTGAATATCACGGCAGAAGATTCGACACTGTTCAATATCGAAATCAATAACTAATAAATCTTAAACTTTGTGATGCTCAAGTTTAAACCCACCAATGTCTTTGATACTCTTGAAAATCACAACAAAAGATTCGCGACTGTTCAATATCGAAATCAATAACTAATAAATTGTAAACTCAGTGATGCTAAAGTTTAAACCCACGAATGTCTTTGAAAATCACAACAGAAGTTTCGCGACTGTCAAACAACTAATAAATATCAAACGCCACACTAATAACTGACGAGGCTAGACTTCAAATGAGATATACTTAACCTGCTAAACAATCGCCACACAATAACTCAACTTGGCACCGTGCTGCTTATTATGTCTGAATATCAGAACTGTATATCAAATATGTCCTAATTTAGATACATATATATATAACTGCTCAACAATAAACAATATTCACGAAACCCGGCACCATTCTTAATGTCTGTGGACAGAACTGAAGATCCGAAACTTCCATCAAATATGCCCGATGATTCCCGTAGTGGGTGAAAGCGCTAGCTAAGATCAAATAAGTTTTTTCTCTCTAAAAACTTAATATATCATTATGTCTGTTCAATATTGTGACTCGTAAGTAATAATTATTAACCGTAAAATAAGGTGGTAATTAATATTAAATAAAAATATTGAGTATACAGGTCATAATTCATTGGAAAACAATTACTGCTTATAACTGAGCGACGTATCGACTTGGCTTCCCTAGTCATTATTAAGCAATGATAAAGCCTAGCCGAAACGTCACTCAGTTATAAGCAGTAATTGTATTCAATTACTTCAAGGGTTATTGCTTTATTTATTCTTATTAATTAGAATTTTGTTATTTGTACTGATGTACAATGGCGCCTTTTGATAGAACTGATTGACTACGTTAATTGACACACGCTCTGGCAGATTTCTTTCTATTATAAAACAAATACAGACAGAGATAGAACATAGGTATATGATTAATATAATATATATTAGTTGTGTCAATTTCGTTCACAATTATTAAATCGAAAATAATGAAATGATATGAAATATAAACTCGAGTGCCGATATCGTCAAAATAAGAAAGTGAAATGAGATTTAACGCCTAACAGTCTCATGAAGATGGACGTACACCATATACAGTGTGCGGTGAGGTTTAACTCATTACAGAGAGAGAGAGAGAGAGAGAGAGAGAGAGAGAGAGAGAGAGAGAGAGAGAGAGAGAGAGAGAGGGAGAAATGAGATTTAACGCAATACAGTCTCATGAAGATGGACATACACCTGACAGTGTGCGATGAATCAATATAACAATACTATAACCAATAATTTAACTTTATTTAAAAATGTCTCTCTTTTGAATCCCCACTGGTAATTATCCAGTACAATAACAATACGTCCGCCAGCTACCGGAAATAAATTGTATCACCTTAAATAACTACTCCATTGTCTTGGTCTTCTTCATTAAAATATCTTTTCATCCATCTTGATTTGTCCCCTAAATAGTTAAAAAATAGATTATGTAATGAGAATATGGTGAACACTTCATTTCAAAACAAAAACATTGTTACCGTTGTAACGATTAAAAACAAAAATCTCGATTATCTATTTTTACGGTTTATCAGATATGATTTATATGTATTATTAAATGTATATGGCAAAGTGTTTATGTATGCTATCTATCCTTAAAGGGACAATAACACTCTTGCTGGCTTGACAGGTCCAGAATTTTTTTCTATATAGCCTTATTCTAACTACAAGATGTTAAAGTGTCCTACCTGTTGTGTAAATTATCCATAACATCATATTTTACTTGTCCAGAGGGTTCGAAAATATGTTTAAATCTAAGTTACATTTAAAAGTGCTTTGGTAAGGCTATTCAAACCATGTTACGGCATGTAGTTGAATTTTTCTTATTTTTAAAATTAGGTGTGTTAAGATGAAAGGAATGGCGTATTTACCTCGTCAAAACCGCTTAATCGGACACGTAACCTTTTTAAGATTTCAAGTTAATTCTCTTCGTTGGGTGACCTGATAATCTATTGCGGTTCCAGTAAACGTCTATAAGGAGCACGGCCCATGTGCTGTATTTGATAGCGTAGGATAATTTTCACCTACACGTTTTTTTTATAAAATAAAAGTCTGGTTTTATCGAGACACCGCATAATACAGCTAGGGAAGCCGTCCTCCATTTCCAGATGAAGAATGCAAGGTTTAAGTTGTTTAAAAACGTATCACGTATATTGAGATTGAGTAAGTTGCTCGGTTCTTAATGTAGAGGATTTTAAACACACATTTAGACAGTTTTATTCTCCAAAATATAATCGACATTGGCTCTTTAATGAAGATCTAATTAGTAATTTAGGGCCTAAAGGAAAACCTGCAATAGGCAGATTTAGCTCTTGCATAATGACTAATTAACAGGAAGCTTATTTCATTATTTCACTGTCTCATTAGAAGACCCGTTCTCATCCCGTTTTATTGGTTCCCTCGACATTAATTACAAGTTGATAACATGTCGAATGAACCGGATAATTAGAATAATAATTTAGATCAATATATAGACATATATTATCTCATGGTTGGAGGGGGAGGGGGCGAAGTTATAAAACTCAAGAACCAATTAATATCCAATATAATTCCAGGAGATAATCAAGTGTTTTATCATAAACTACCTATTACTGATCAGGTATGTCCTGTTTGTCTGTCCGGACAGAATCCAGAACAATCTTCCCAAAAGAATTGTTCCGAAAAAAAACAAACAAGTACATTGAAAAAATCTACATTTTCTTTATTTAATCAATATCATTATTAACAACAGAAACAAAATCTTTAATAGGTTAAACTTGATTATTTGTTTAAACTTTCATAGTTACAATCTTTAGTTACACTCATATTGATATATCTTATAGATCAATCAAATTTAAAACAATTTTAAAGTGGCAATGGGTCTCTATGCAAGCAAAATAAAGTTCTTGTCAATCAGCCATTTTTCATAATGTTTTTAAATTAGAACTTCTAATGATTTAGCCCCTGGCTCTTGCATTATAATTATGTAAACAAATTCCAATTGTTGTAAGCAAGAAATGTGGAGGTTTTTAATATTTTAATAAGTATATGTATATTGCCAGTTGCATTCAAAGATTGGAGGTTTTCTGTTTTTTATCAATAACGAAAAATTTATTGTCACTTTCAAGATTGGGGTTTATTTCATGTCATATAGAATCCTAATTCTAAATTTAATTCCCGTTTTAATCTACAGAAAAGCAGTTACAAATATTGTTTATAAAAATTGACACATTCAAACAAATCTTTCTCAGTTGTCCTCGTTAGAAGAGAATATTTTAATTGTAGTTCTGGGTCGTCTGTTGATATTTTAAAAATCGTCTTTGCGAAGACCTCTGTAAATATAATCAACAACCATGAAGTCAGATCAAATAGAGTTGGACGATTGATCAAATCATCTTTCGATTGGCTCCATATATAGAATTGTACAATAGAGGCAGCAGCGGCCGGACTTGGTCTCTGTAAAAAAAACAAGAAAGATTAGTAAAATATAATCATTTGTGTTAGTTTTGTTATTATGAATAGAATCTAATTTAATAAGGGAGAGAGAGAGAGAGAGAAATGGGGTTTAACATCCGATCGACACAAAATAGATCATTTCGGGACCAACATATGGTTTAATTTTGTTTAAATAATTCACTTGCACGTAGTTGTCTTCAGCAGTGGGAAGAAACCAGGGGACCCGGAGGAAACCCACGAGGTTGGACATGCGACCCTAATCCTTGACACGTACAAACGAGGATTCGAAACCTCTCCAGCTCACTAAATGACAGGCTTTATGATATTGTGGCAAGGGAGGGATATTGAAATGTTCTCTGTCCTGTCTTTCTTCACAATTTTGTTTTGTGCCCGAGTACCCATCTCTTATATATAGCTGTTCAAGATTTCTTGCAATTTCTCCCTCATATCAACCTATTATTACAGTTGTGCATCGTGCTATTTAGCAAGTTCTCAGATTACTAATTTATGGAATAGCCAATTTCTGAACTGGCAATAGTGAATAATAGGATTAATAGGATTATTCTTTTTATGTTTAAAGGGGATCACGGTGGCTAAGTGGATAAGGCGCTGGTTCGCTAGCCTGGAGGTTGAGTGTTCGATCCCTGCATTGGCCGAGAAAGTTCATCTCGATTTTCCGGCGTGATTTCCCCTTGTCAGTGATGCAGAAGGAGGGCCTGACAAGGACAGCTGCCTAGTCGTTCGGATGGGACGAAAAACCGAGGTCCCGTGTACAAATTGGAGTGCACGTAAAAGATCCCTTGGCAGTTGGAATTCGATATAAGAGTAGGCCGTAGCGCCGCTGCCCGGGCAAAATTTCCCTCATAGCACACTGTTGGCGTATGCCCGTCTTCAATTGGCCCAGGTTAGGTGCTTAAGCGTAGGACGTTAAACCCCATTTCATTCATTCATTCATTTATGTTTAAACCCGTCTTCAATTGGCCAAGGTTAGGTGCTTAAGCGTAGGACGTTAAACCCCATTTCATTCATTTTATGTTTAAAAATTTCAAAAATATAACTTAAAAATATGAAATTGGAGTTTTAATTGAAGACAGCTGTGCTCTTTTCAGTTAAGACAGACAGGCCAGGCTGCCTGTTTGCTCTACAAGTAAAATTATTATGTTGAATACGATAGCTACATTCAAATATATTAACTATGCAAACTGTTCAAATGAGAAGTGATAAACATCAAATTTACCTGTTGTGGATCTCTGTCTAATATTTTATATACAAGATTCTGAATAACACCAGGTACAGCATCTGAAAAACACAGAAATCATTTGACTACAATCTGTTATACACGTATACCTTCTACACTCACTCCTATATCACAGCTTGTCAATGATGAATTGTGCCATAGTAGATTAGATAAACATGTAGCCCACCTTGTAAATGAAGAATTGTGCTATTTAAGATTTAAAAAAAAATATCACTGAATGACAGCTAAACCATTATATGTGGCTGTATAAATATTTTTATCACAATAGCAGAATTATTATTCTTCCAAGTGTCTAGTATACAAACAGTTGTATATGTAGTAGGCAACAACTCTGTGAATACATTTTCAAAAATAGATACTGTATCCTATACCTAAATATTTAAAGAGAAGGAGACGGAAATGAGGTTTCACTACACTAACCTAGGTCATATAAGGACTAACATATGGTTGAAATTTCATTATTAATAATTTTCTTGAGCATAGCTATCTTTGGCACAGGGCGGAAACCGGAGGACCCGGATAGAACCCACAAGGTTGGACAGGTGACCCTACTCCTTGTCACCTCACAGACCTTATAATACAAAGCGTTAACCTTTCAGCCATCCAACCCCATGAATATTTAGTGAGCCACTGAACAACCAATAAGTGTGGATAAATGTGATGACAATAATACAGATATAGAGAATCTCCTACGAGTGTTTTTTGATATCAAAAAATATCAACACAAGTTGATAAAGTAAAAAAAAACCTAGCTCTGTCGAGTTTTTTTTACTTTATCAACGAGTGTTGATATTTTTTGGTATCAAAAAACCCGAGTTGGAGATTTTATTTATCACCCAATCCTTTCTTACATGCACAAATAAATAAATATAATTCTTTGGTATAGATTTCACCTTTACTGAACCGAATTACATTACAGCGTAGTGATACATCATTTTTTGTCAGCAGTTTAGTTATTGAATAGCCCTGTATACTGACCCAGTTTTTCTCTTCAAGGTCAATCAAATAAAAGCAGTTTCTTTTTTTTTTTTAAAAAGTCACGCTTTACTTAAACTAAGTGGTTTCTTTAAAATAAAAGAAAGTAGTTCCTTTTTGATTGACCAATCAAATTTATGTAAAGTGATATCACCACACTGTGTATATATCACATTTAACACACAAGCGATATCTACTGTCAAATGTATTATTGGGTGATGAGTATTAATATATACACGCCACCTACCTGGTAATGATGGTAAATATATATACACGCCACCTACCTGGTTATAATGGTATATATATATACACGCCACCTACCAGGGGCCTGTTTCACGAAATTTTAACTAAGATAAAATCCGATTTTAGTAATTCGATTGGATAGTATTAGATTGATTTTAGCGCTTAGCCAATCAGATTTAAGTATGTACTAAAATTTGGATTTTATCTTAAGTTAAAATTTCGTGAAACAGGCCCCCGGTTATAATGGTAAATATATATATATATATATATACACGCCACCTACCTGGTAATGATGGTAAATCACACAACTGGTATAAACTGCTGTTTAAACATCTATTCCCCGTTTGACCAGAAAACGGATTCTCTAAACCGAAAATTTCATAAGCCAGAGTTCCAACAGCCCAAAGGTCACTTTTTCCATAATTTAAAACATCTCTACCACTTCTACTTGGTGTAGCACAGGCTATCTGAAATATTTAATACAGACAGGTATATAGAACAACTTCTCAACTACAAATAGCAGAGTTATCTCCCCATACAAATCACCAATTGTGACTTCTAAAATCTTTACCCTTGACACCAAGCCACCCCCACCCACCCTATAAAATATTAATGTATTATTCCACTTCTATGAAACATGTAAAATTGAGCTTTTTGTAGGTTGGGTGATGTAGCTGATGAAATTCAATCAATATGAGCCACAGGTCAGCATTATTGATACTTCGATTATTCAAAGTCTTTGGAGGCCTATTGGGCCTTACCCACATAACTAAGTTGACATATTGTAACTGGAGTCAAACCAGATTTCAAGCAATATTATTATTAAACCATGCAGTGCTCAATTTGAATTCAAATAGTTTTTTTTAAAGTCAATTCAAAATGATATTTGGGGTATTTGATGTTAGTTTTGGCTAATACGTGGTGTGGTTCCCATTAGAACCAATTTACTTTTTTAGTTACAAAATAACTGAAGATTGAATAGAAATACAGACCTTTATATTTTAGACCTAGTAAAATAGAGTAAATTAAACTGTTCCGCTTATAAACAAGGTACTGAGTCACAAAGCCCAGGCCCAGATGGTTCATGGCAAAACGACAAACAAAACCTATTTAATACCAGATGAAAGTTCCACTGATCGGTCTAACGGCGAGATTGTTGGAGACTGGGCGAGCCCGCTATCCATTAACCTTGTCTGTGATTGGTCGAAACCTGTGATGTAGGTGATAGACTTTCTATCTGATCAGATATAATGTTATTTCTATTTATATTGCAGACCGTTTAATTGTATTTTACGCATGCATGCTAATCGAAAGGATATAAAATAATCTTTTCCTAGCGTTTGCCTAGCTTTGCAGAATCAACCAGGACACACAAGGTTTCAAAGGAGCATCATATATTTTACTTACTTCTGGTGCCATTAAAGAAGGGTTACCCCCCTTTGACTGTTCATTTGTAATATAGGGTATCTTTAAACCATATTCTTCATCAGCTAAACAACATCCAAAATCACCTATAACCAACCCGGGCATACCTAGATAATATAATACATAACTTATAACCAACCCGGGCATACCTAGATAATATAATACATAACTTATAACCAACCCGGGCATACCTAGATAATATAATACATAACTTATAACCAACCCGGGCATACCTAGATAATATAATACATAACTTATAACCAACCCGGGCATACCTAGATAATATAATACATAACTTATAACATATTATAGTTAAATCACTTATTACCAGAGATGAAGAGAGAGAAATGGGGTTTAACGTCCACTCAACACAAACTAGGTCATTTTGGGACTAACGTATGGTTTTCATTTTTTTTTTCAATAATTCGTTTGCGCGTAGGGGTCTTTAGCAGTTGGCGGAACCAGGAGTGCCCTGGGGAAGCCCACGAGGTTGAGAAGGCGCCCCTATCTCCATGCCACATACGCTCACACCAGGGCTTGAAACCACAGCCGCAAGCCAGAGGTGGCCGGCCAGTTAGAGGTCGAAGCGCGGCACTCTAGACCACTAGGCCACCCCACGCCTCCCCCGCTTATAACCAACCTGTGCATATCTAGAAAATAATTATAACATATTATAGTTAATTTACTTATAACAGTGAGAGAGCAATTGGGGTTTAACGTCCAATAGACACAAACTAGGTCATATTTCAATAATTTTCTAGGTCTTTTCGGGACTAATATATGGTTCAATTGCATTTCAATAATTCGGTTACGCGTAAGCCCAAGAGGTTTGACAGACGACCTAACACCTTGTCGCAGCCAACCAGGGATTCAAAACCACTTCAAGTTGACTCAATGACATATCTTATGATACAGCGTGCTCATGCTAACCATTCGGCCACCCCCCCATATTATTTGAATTCAAGTATTACCTTTTGTACAGTCAACCAGTATATTGTTGGACTTTAAATCTCGATGAGCTATTCCATGAAAATTCAGATGTTCCACTCCTTCGAGTAGCTGAGCCAGAAGAAATAATTTTGTCGTCATATCAAGATCGTTCTCCGATAAATACTCTCTTAGTGTACATGTATATCTGAAAATATTCAAAATATTCATCATTTGAACAGAAACAAGGCATATCCTCTTCACTGGTATATTCCTGAAGAAAGCCAGAAAGGAAATACAAAAATGGGGTTTAACATGCATATGATATAAACTTGGTCATTTTGGGACTAATAAAAATACTGAATAAATGTTCTAGAATTTAGTTTGCAAAAGGAAAAAAGTTAATATTTTTGACTCATTAGGTCGCATCGATGTGACTGTAGCAAACTAGAGAATATTCACTGCTGATCAGCGTGGGAAGGTCTATGTCATGCACAATATTCTGAGAGAAAACCACACGACACAAACCAACGCCAGTAGATCTGTCATAGTTCTTAAACAGAGAGAGGGAAATGGGGTTTAACGTCCACTCAACACAAACTAGGTCATTTCGAGACTAACATATGGTTTAATTTTATTTCAATAATTTGCTTGTGCGCAGGGGTCTTTAGCAGTGGGAGGAAATCCCGAGGACTAGAAGAAAACCCACGAGATTGGACAGGCAACCCTACTCCTTGCCAAGTACAACCGGGGATTCGAAACCACGCCAGATGAATCAATGACAGGCTTTATGATACAGCGCTAGTTCTTTAACAAATCTAGTTCCATATAATATAAGAGATCAACCATGTAACGGTCTGTCTGGTCTAGGTTTAGGAGAAATGGGTCATGAATTATGGGATACATGTATAGAGAATAAAATAAAAGCTAAATATAATCCGATAAAAAAATACCCGAGTATAGATTGATCAGTTAGAGGGGGTCGTCTTCCCAGCACGTAAAATTTAACCATGGGGTGGATTGATCAATGGGGGTGGAAGAACTATCTCTGGTTGAAACATTTCCTTACTTACCCTGCTTCTGGGTAGAAAGATTTAATATTCCTACCTTTTCATGACGAGGAACATGGTCATATTTCTCCCCAAACCATGGTCGTTTAATCGTGTTGGTAGAGCAGCTGGATAATTCACGAACGCGTCAGGTATATCAGGAACATCACCAATAAAAACTTCTTTCATATCAACAATATTTGGATGAGGAGGAAGATGTTGTTCCCTGTAGAAAATAACAAAATGATTTGATAAAAAACGTGAAATTAGTTTCTTATTGATGTATTTGATGCATTAAAACAACACAAGTTTTATAAAGGGGGATAATGCAGTTAAAATAAGACAAACAATTTTGATTAGATGCTTGAACTGAGGGCCAGGTTCGGGAGTCGGGACTGTACAGAGCGGTCGATGTTTAAGGCTAGATTTCATTCATGTAATCTGATAAATACTAAAGAGAGAGAGAAATGGAGTTTAACGTCTACTCAACACAAACTTGGTCATTTCGGGACTTACATATGGTTTAATTTTATTTCAATAATTCACTTGCATGTAGGGGTCTTTAGCAGTGGGAGCAAACCGGAGAACCTGGAGAAAATCCATGAGGTTGGACAGGCGACCTTACTCGGCATTGTGTACAACAGAGAATTTGAAACCACGCCAGTTGACTCAATGACAGGCTTTATGATACAACGCGCATGTGCTAACCATTCAGTCACCCTTCCCCCCCCCTAAAACATACTAACAACTCACCTCTCATTCCTGTGAATTATATTTAGACTTTCTAGATCTATTTTCATCTTAGCTGGTATTGTTTCTTTCTTCATGGCCTGGGAAATAGCAATTGTGTTGGATTCAGCCTCGTAGTTGAACATCATTTTAACGGCCAAATCACAACAAATATCGGGTGGTTTATGTTTCTCGGGATTTTCCACTTCTGAAATATAAATTAAATTTTAAAAAAATGTTCTGGGCAAGCCATTCACAACAAGGGGAAAGGAATTAGTGTAACTGAGGGAGAGAAAAATGGGGTTAAACATCCACTCAACAAAAACTAGGTCATTTGGGGACATTTCAATAATTAGCTTCTGTATAGGGGGTCTTTAACAGAGGGACACAAGCCCACATTTTGCATGAGCTTGACACAGAAAACAAACTAATAAATTGATTTTTGTACACGGTCCGACATGTGTCAATATCGTAAGGAACCAAGATCTTTGGGAGATAAATATAAATAGATAGAAATGGGGTTTAACGTCCACTCTACACAAACTATGTCATTTCGGGACTAACACATGATTCTATTTTATTTCAATAATTCGCTGCATAGGGGTCTTTAGCAGTGGGAGGAAACCAGAGAACCTGAAGAAAACCCACAAGGTTCGACAGGTGACCCTACTCCTTGTCACATACACCTGGGGAATCGAAATCACAATTTGCCAGTTGACTCAATGACAGACCTTATGATACAGCACACATCCAATCTTCCTTGGGAAATAAACCTATATTTCAAGTCTGGTCAAAATCAGATAAAACGTCTGACCTGTAGAGTGTACACCAACTAATTATGCACAAAGTTAGGGACAGACATGGGCGATGATAATATACGTCCACATGAAAAAGTGGGTACATAAAAAGTCAATGGCGCATCTGGGCATTTATGGGCATATTGATACAATAATAGCAGAAATCATATACATGTATAGAGAGAGAGAGAGAAATGGGGTTTAACATCCACTCAACACAACTAGGTCATTTCTGGACTTACGCATGGTTTTAATTTTATTTCAATAATTCACTTGCGCGTAGGGGTCTTTAGTAGTGGGAGGAAACCAGAGTGCTCGGATGAATTCCACGAGGTTGAGAAGGCGCCCCTATCTCCATGCCACATACGCTCACACCAGGGTCGAAACCACAGCAGCAAGCCAGAGGTGGCCGGACAGCTAGAGGGCGAAACGCGGCACTCTAGACCACTAGGCCATCTCAACCCCCCCTTGTAGAAAATGGATTAAATGATCGCCCGTTACCTTGTAGTAAAAAGTCTTCTTCATCCAAATTAACACCAAGAACCAAAATATCACTTTCATCATCATTAAACACCAGAGGTTGACCGTCAACTTCCTGAATTTCTTCTTGCACAAACGAAACAAAATCAACATCATCTTCATCAAACTCCAGTATCTCAATGCTCTCTGAATCGGACACCATGGAAATCACAGAAAAATCTCCGCTTTCACAATCAGGTGATAAATCCATTAAAACAGACCCACTGCTGTTACTTTTGTTGTTCAATTCCCCAGGTTCCGAAACCTGCATGAATTCTGTCTTCGATTCTTCAACTAAAATACACCAATCAAAGGTATTTTTAAATACATGTAAAAAGGACCGATGGTAGCGCAGTCAGTATTCGGGACTAACATATGGTTCAATTTTATTTTAATAATTCGCTTGTCCTCATGGGTCTTTAGCAGTGGGAGGAAACTGGAGAACCCAGAGAAAACCCACGGGGTTGGACAGGCAACACTACTCCTTTAAAAGTACAACCGTGGAATCGAAACCACGCCAGTTGACTCAATTACCTTATGATACAACGGGCATGTGTTAACCATTCGGCAAACCAAACCACTCAGTCAGTCTTGAGCAAACTCACAAACAAGGAGGCTCAAGGTTCAATATCATTGTTAATCAAGAAAGTCCCTCAGAATTTTGCAACCAGGTTCCCCCCAGTCAATTGTACATGATGCCAGAACATGAAAGGGAAACATCTAGTCTTTAGTATGCAGCTAAATCTCAGCGTCCCTTATATATAATTGGAAGGACGTAAAAAATCATTAGACAATTGGAATCAGGAAATCTGCAGAAAATTTTATTTTATTTTTATAAGGTACCTCCAGTCTGTGATTGGTTAATTTCAACATGTTCTGATTGGTTATTTTCTCTGTGTTCTGATTGGTTCTGTTTGTATCTGGCTTCGTAGACAGCAGCGTTACAACCTTTCGCAATAAACGAACCTAATTCCAGATCATCCAGACAGAAAGCCGATGGTTTAAATGGCTTGTTATATGTTGATGGCAAGTCAAAACTCTTACATGCATCCTATAAAATAAAAAGAATTAAAACATCTTCATAATTTGGAAGTTGTTCTTAGAGAATCGCTATTACAACAGCCCTTATAAAACTTGCGAAGGTTCAACCATTTGTTAAAACTGTTTGTATTTCTGTTTGGGCCTTCTGTAAAACATTTTAATATTAGATATTGAAGAAAATATCATCAAATGATAATTAAGGGTTTAAGGTGTCTCTCTTTAATCTGGCTAAGGGACAGAAAACTTAGGTCCTGTGTACAAATTGGCATGAATGTAAAAGAACACTTGGCAGTTGGAATTCGATGTATATAAGGAGTAGGCAACAGCGCCAGTGACTGGCACAATTCTCCTCGTAGCACACCATATAATAGTGTATGCCCGTCATCATTAACCCAGTCTGAGTGGGATGTTAAACCCCATTTCATTGATGTTTTTTTTTTTAGTTATAGACAAAGTGAAACTGGAGGTCTAGAGACAGCTAGAGTTCATATTCTGTAAGTAGTATCAAAAATCTATAATTTTACCCGAATATTACTGCAGATATTAGAGGAATTGTCATTTTCATTATCTTCAAATGATGATATTCCCACACCAATAAATGCGAAGAGAGGGAGATAGCGACCATTAGCTGACTGACGAATTCCTCCTGAAATTCCTTGCAAAGCAGCCCTTCTTCTCAACTCTGCTGCAACGGTACGGATCGAAACACGAGGAAATAAGCCATCAAAAACTGCTCGTTGAATGGAGGGTTTGGTTGACAACGGGACATTTCTCTGAACATTGTAGGTTTTTGGAATTTCTTTGAGACCGACCTTCTCTGTGGTTTGGAACACCGATTGTAAAACCTGTCGTCCATTCTGAATGGCCCTCGAAACAACTTTTTTCACTGCTGTTTCGATCCCAACACCTCCTGTCGCCTGCACCCACAAAGGGGCCACAAGTTTATTAATTAACAGTTCTTTCATGTAATGCTGTTTAGGAACAACCTAGGAAAAAATAAAACTACCCCATACTAAACATGGGGGAATTCCTTCCTTGATTTGTCCTTCAGAATCTTGCAATATCTGCGCAATAAAAATATTGCCAATGTTATGATCACGTGATCAAAATCACGTGACATTAGATGTCAACATCCGGTTGAATCGTACCCTGGTGAATAGCAATGTCGACCCGCTTTGTTTGGTCAAGACGTAACCACCCATTAGTCCCTTATTTTATATGTTCTTCCCCATAAGGATTAAAAACGTATTTGTGTCTACGATTCTCCTTTTCTCTCAGAATTAAACTATCTGATAGCTTTGAAAGTTTTACACCTTTTTGTTGATTTATAGATATGGCTTTTAATGCAGGCATCCCAGTTCATTGTATACTGTTTTAGGCGCTGTTATACTTTATTCTTTATTACTTTTAGCTGTTTTAATTTGTTTATTACATAATGTCATATTTTATTATAATCATAATATGTCGTTTTAATTTCTTTTATCATCCCTTTAATTTTATTTTATTTTCTATGCGTGATGTATTTATGAGACCCGTTCATTTATCCGTATACATGTGAGATTGACTTCCTCGGGAAGATTGAGCCCTTCGCGCGCAGATTACGTATCAAAACTGGTGCGCAGATTGTCAACTTTGCGCGGATTAGACCTCGATGTTTTTTTAAAAAAAAGATTAAAGTAGGATGCTAGCCGCACCATGTAGGGTATGTTCTCTACCGACTTTATACTGCAATGATTTGTAAATAAATTTCAAGATTACTGCATAAAGCTTTATAAAGAAACTGCTGTTGTTGCGCCTATATGCAATTGTAGTTTCATTCGTTCGACTAGGCTAGAGCATATTCATTTTAATTTCGATTGAAGGGGGGTGGGGCTAAAATGACCAATTAAATTCTTTTGTACTCAATGCCATTTGCCCCGTATGGAATTTCAATTTCGAGTTTGTCGTTCAAGTAAATTAAATAGTAATGATGAATCGTTTTGCTTGTGCTGGCACACATCGTCGCTGGTCGCATGGTACCCTTGCAGTCAGGGCCGGATTAACCATGGGGCATCATGGGGCACAGGCCCCAGCCCCCCCCCCCCCCCACATTCGGTGGCCCCCCACAAAAAATCTCAGTTGCGTCCAGCCACCTCCTCTAGAAATGCACAATTTCATAGCACTCGCATTTATCACAAGGGCCGGATTAACCATGGAGCACAGGCACCAGGGTGCCCCACAAAAAATCTTAGTTGCGTCCAGCCCCCTCCTCTAGAAATGCCATCATTTCATGGTGTACTTAACATCAAAATGAGAAATAGCGTTGCCGAAATTGACACACGGGAGCGACGTTGATTGCAGCTCCAAGTGGGTGGAAAGCGCGTTTGTGACAAGTTGAATTTTCAAAATTTTCGGGGGGGGGGGAGGGGCTTCCAGACCCCATCCCTACGTACACACACGCACCGTTCCGCACTCAGTAACTTGGGTTTTATATTGGGGTCCCCAACATTCTGCTGCACCCCCACTTTTACAATCCTACAAACTGGCCTTCCCCAGACCCCCGTGTGTGGGTTCGCGCCTTCGCCAATCGCAGTCGGTGATCAAGGCCCCCCACATGTTCCAGGGCCCCCACCATAGTTAATCCGGCGTTGCGTGCAGTAGTTGCTATGTGATGGAGCCATCTTCAAATACGCGACTTCTGTATAAGCTCGTCAACAATTTCACCATTAATAGATTATTGGTATTAAAATCATTTGAAACAACAGTTTTGTTAATTTATTTTCACCAACTGGATCTTGTTGATTGTATTTAATGCGGGTATAAAGCCTCGTCGATGGAGGGAAACGGGAATAGTCTAGTTTTTCGACATTCTTCTGAACAAGCATGGATACCAGTCATGTTAAACGCCAAACAGCTTGTCATTTCGCCACGTTATGCAAATTGTATTGGCCTTTTGAATAGATAGATCCTCGTTCATTGCCATGATGAAATTATCTTGACCGTTTGACCCCATCCAAACCAACCAAACATCTATCTTGTTGACATGTTTATAGATGTATTAATATGGGGATGGCGTGGTTAAGTGGGTAAGAAGCTGACGCGCTTGCCTGGAGGTCGGGTGTTCGATCCCTGCAATAGCTCAGTAAGTTCATTTTTTCGTCGTGGTTTCCCCTTATTAATGATGCAGGACGGAGGGCCTGACAAGGACAGCTATCTATTCGTTCGGACGGGAAAAAACTTAATGCATGCACGTTAAAGAGCCCTTTGCAGCTGGAATTCGATATAAGAGTAGGTCGTAGTGAAGCTGCCCGGGCAAAATTTCCCCCATAGTCGCCATAGTACACTGTATTGCCTAAGCTCGTCTTCCAGTAGCCAAGGTTAGGAGCAGAACAGTAGAACGTTAAACCACATTTCATTTCATCAACTAATGGGACACCTCTTAAAAGCATCCACCTCATTAGCAAGAGGTGAATCGTACAACTTTCCCTAGTCTGACTTGAAGTATCTGGGAGTATAACTGAACAAAAAATCCAATCCGTCGGTCAATTGGAAATGAATGGGTTTTAACGTCCTCCTTTTCTGGAAGTGTTACGAAGTAGCATACATACTCTTCTTCTAATTCCAACTATCTATTTTTCTTTAACGTGCACTCCTCTTATTTCAACAATCAAGTGATCTTAAAACTGCATACCAACCTGTACACGGGACGTCGCTTATCGTCCCAGCCGAACGACTATTCCTTGTGAAGCCCTCCAACCTGTAGTACAGACCATGGGAACCCTTTTAAGTAGCACAGGTATCAAACCCCGGACCTATTTACGGATCCACCATGCCGACCTTCTATTATAAAAAGCGAGATTGAGTGGCCGAATTTTTTTACGCATGCGCTATGGGTTACAGGTCCGTCATTGAGTGAAGTGGTCTGGTTTTGATTCCCCGTTTGTACGTGGAAAGGGGTATGGTCTCCCTGCCCACCTGTGGTTTTCCTACGGGTCCTCCAGTTTCCTTTCGGATAAAACTAGTCGGGGGAGACGACAATAAATGACCACATTTCAATATGGGGGTATAAAAATTGGCCCAAACGGTGGAGTCAATTTGATTAAATACAGATCTAGTATATTTTGTTTCGATTTTTTATACTTCCGATTGTCTCCACTATACGAACATGAGACAAGTTGGTCGGATCAGATCTATTCACAAAGGCTATCTGCATATTTCCTCAAGGTCATGAAATGTAAACAGGGTTAGGACATGGGAGTGTTGCCGAGGATTGTGGGTCATAATAAAGCTTAGGGTGTGACAAATTGACAGATGTTATGGACCATTCGTGCCATCTTGACACTTCGAGTGGAACCGATTTTAATATCAACCTGCCCGCTTTTGATACCCCTGATAGTCTTGGTATCATTCATTGGTCATTATGTAACATAAACTTGCAGCTGGCCTGTTTTATTTAACTTTCTTTGTCTGATAAGCAAACTGTACTGGATATTAAATCTGATATGATAAAGTAGCTAGATATCCATTGTCCAGAAGGGTTTACAAACACCGATAGCTAGAATACAAATGGATACTGTCTACGATATCATCATGGTGAAAGTGGACGTTAAACCCATGAAAGGAACGAACCACAAACGAATCGATAGACGAGGCTAGGCGGGAGGGGGGGGGGCGTCTATAAGTTAATTTGGGACAAGGCAGGTTTTGAGTTAAGAACGAACAGCGGCCATGTAAGTTAGAAGTTAGTCGGGTGTTCTAGGACCATAGTTCCCTAAACACAAGCTTATTACGTAGTCTTTAAGTTTTTTTACATGATATATTAGAAGAAGAAGAAAGGTATCAGTAGTATGATATGATGTTAACTGGTGTAAGTTAGTCGGAAGTTGGCACGCTGTGTCAAGCCACGCTAGGACCATAGATCCCCCTCAACACTAGCTAATTACGGAGTGACATGATATATTAGAAGAAGAAGAAAAGTATGATATGAAGTTAAACTAGTGTTGTCATCAAGAACCTGTTTCAGCGACCGAATACTGTAACAAGGCTAGGTCTAGGTCTTTGATTAGGTTAAATAATTTGGAAGAGGGCTTACGTCTCCGCATAAGCACTAACCGGAAGGTCGCTTCAGGGCTCATACGAGTGGCTTTTGGTTTTATGATTAACATCTGATTAATCAATCAACTGTACAAACAAGTGCACTTTTCGTGTATTTTCTTATAATAATAATAATAATAATAATCACGTCATTTTACAAGGGTAGCAAATTAGGCCTGAGGCCTTTTTTCAAATTTGGCCCTTGGCACAGATCGTGCGAATGATTTCGATCATTACTACAGGAAGAAACCGAAGAACTCGGGGGAAACCTGCCTGATCGGACGGGAGACCGAATATCCCTCTCACTTACAACGATAAAGTCCATGCCCTGAGCTGGGATTGAACCCTCGTTGCATTGGTGAGAAGCCGCCTCTTGAATCCTCGTTGTTTGATGTATGAAGACAACACTGTTGTTGGCTGTTTGTATTTCTCTATATTCTTTTGGTAATTTTGGTAAATTATAAACAACATAAATCACAACATACAATTAATATAACAAGTATTGGTGCAATGCATAATAGTAAATAGGCTCTAATGTGGACATGGGAATTGGCATAAACTCATGTCTCCAAATATCCAAATACAGATAAATAAGGTCGGTCCTTAGGAATGCGACCTAAGTTGATCTTCCAAGACACGTTTGTTGCAAGCCCCCCTTCCAATTTTGTCACCTGGATCTATACATCCCCATATTTTGATATAATTATTATTATTATCTTTCACAAAACGTGTTCAGATGCGCTGTACAATACAATTTAATAAAATATGCAATAAAAATAAATATACATATAGGAAAACTAAATAAAACTATAGAAGTAAAACATAAAATGGTAGCTTAAAATAAAATCTGATACCACAAATTAATGTGTTTTAAAAGAATTATAAGTTAAAATATTTCTTAAACAAAAACGTTTTAATAAGTGACTTAAAAGACAATAAATTTGAGCAGCATCTTATATTGGACGGTGAAGAATTCCATAAATTTGGTGCCTGGGGCCTGTTTCACGAAAGTTTAACTTAAGATAAAATCCAAATTTTAGTACATACTCAAATCTGATTGGCTAAGCGCTAAAACCAATCTAATACTATCCAATCGAATTACTAAAATCGGATTTTATCTTAGTTAAAATTTCGTGAAACGGGCCCCAGGACGGTAAAAGATCAATCTCCTTATTTTTCGCCACTTTTAGAAATGTCATACCGAGTCGCAATTTAAAATTTTTTTTACTCATGTATCGCCATCTGTACAAACAATATACCCTGGTAAATAAAACACTAATTATAATTTATAAGATCAATTTAAAATGAAAACATAAAACCCCCCAAAGAATACTGAAGACTAATCGTTATTATTAATTATAATCTCAAGATTATGGTTAATTAAAAGCTTGTTTAAATACAGTAGTAGTAGTAGTAGTATTTCACCAGTTATAAATACATCACATTCATAAATTAAAATATACTAAAAACTGCCATTCATTAAGAATTATGAAGAGACGAGATGAACATTACATAGACACAAATAAATAAGCATTGTAAAATACAAATAACAGAAAAAAACATACATACGGAGGAAATTTTAAAATTCATATCTACAATAGGCTAACAATAATAACCCATTTATGAACATGGATGTGTCATTCATTTCTATGTCAATACGTATAGAAAACAGCTATAATCTCAAGATTATAATTAGTTAAAGTGTTTAAGTGTTTGTTAAACGAGTATAGAGATGGACAACCTCTTAAACTAAAATGTATATTATTCCATAAAACAGGGGAGCCAAAACTAAAAGAGCGTTGAACACAAGAGATTAGTTTGGTTTTAACAATAGTTTATCTAATTCAAACAAGGGATAATGAGACACAACTGTTTCGTTATTCGGGATTAAAATAAAAAAAACCAAATCAATTCTTAGCAATTTCGCATCATTATTGTCCACTCGTCAAGTAAACTGTTTTGTTTTATTAATAAAAAAAAATCCCACCTCCTTTCATTTCTATGTCGTACAACAATCCATTTTGCTTTTCGAGCTCCATTAACGACCAACAAGACCAGAACAACCAGGAACTAAGCGGCCTAAAGTTAATGTAAAGCAGAAGCACATGATCCTGCTTGAAAGCGGTGGACACTTTCCCAGAATTAATTTTAGGTAAATTTTGAATTACCTCTTACTTGGATTTTGAAAGCTCATATAAAAGGTTACGTTTTTGCCAATGGCACCAAAAATCACGTGAATGACATACTACGGGGCCATATGAAACAGACAAATTATAATTATGTTTAAAAATCAGACATTTTGTGGAATTTTCGGTCGTCATTTCGAAAATAATGTCATAGTTTTTTCTTTCAAAATCCTGTTCACCTGGCAATTTTGCCTCTAAATTGCGAGCCTGAAATGACTAGGCAAACAAATATAACACCCCTATTTACATCTTCTAGGGGATAGTAATTTTTGTTATACGTTATAATTTTGGGGTGTTAATTAGTTTCAAATGATTCAAGGTTGTAGTCATTACTATATATCTGACTATAAGAAAACTATGTAGCGACTGGCGCG
This sequence comes from Patella pellucida, assembly GCA_917208275.1. NCBI lineage: Eukaryota > Metazoa > Mollusca > Gastropoda > Patellidae > Patella > Patella pellucida. The sequence goes on from OU795039.1 coordinate 86,616,616, forward strand.
AGTGGATAATAAATAACTTGGTAAGTCATATATTATTTGCAGAATGCAAACGAGGAATACAAAACCAATGATTAAAAGCAGCGGTAATATGATTATCAAAGCAAATATATCTACGATAGCTTCCCTAATTGTTCTTAATTTGTCACAGAAATTCCTTAAATGGTATGGCAATAATCTTGCAATACCTCCTCCATTTATATTAGCCCATAATTCATTTATATAGACCAAACGTCCCATAACGCGTGATACAGTGTATTCATCTTTTTGACCAGATTGATATTTACATAATCTTAAACTAGGCACACTGACGTCACTCACTAATTTATCCTTAACCGATTCTTTCGTTGATTTTACAAAGCGCGAGATTGTCAACAACTTATCTACGGATGGGTTTTTAAGTTCTTTAGTCGTCGTGGCATTTAAACAATTTTCGAGTTTTTTGATCATCATTTCTTTATCGTCTTTATATTTTCTCATCTTATCTTCATAGTCATCTTGGATTTTCTTTAAATCCTGTTTCATATCCTTTTCTGACCGTTTTAACATTTTATAAAAAATCTTAACGTGCTCGTCTATCTTATCGCATTCAATGTTTGAATTTTCACTTGTTTCACTTATTGATTTGTTTATATCATCAACATCTGATTTTAATTGTGCTAATATATCCTCAATATATGTTTTATTAATATTCAATTCATAACCAACATCGCTCAAATAGTCCGTTAAATCTGACGTAGAGTGATTGCCATGGTTTCGTTCAAAACATATCTGGCAGACTGCAACCGTGCAGTCATTACAAAGATGTCCACTTCTTGGCGTCTGTGTTGTTTACAGTAGGTTTTCCGCGCCAATTTACTTCCAGTGTACTCATCTAAAGTAAAGATCACATGATTGTTATTCTCAGTGAGTGCATCGTGAATTGTCTTGCACGGACGGCACAAATATTGTTCACAATTTCTACAGTTAAACACACTGGCTGCAGTCTTACAGACACCACAAGATGATAGATCAAGACACTTTTCCTTGATATAAAAATTCATTGGAAACTCCTTCACACCACCCCTTGGTATTCTTATTTCCTGGCGACACAAGGGACACAAAAAGTGTTTATTTGTAGCCGATTTTTTGACGTGACCTTCCAGACATTGTTCACAGAATGTATGATGACAATCTATTATTTTAGGTATAGTAAAATCATTTAAACAAATGCTACATACATGTAGGTCGTTCTGTCCCGCCATACTGAAAGTAGAATACATAATAGGTTAGGGTTAGGTTTCATTGATTCACGGATCGATTTCATGACAGTAATCAATATTTCGGTTCTGAATGTATTGATTAATCGATCGATTTCATAACCCCGACACTTGAAGTTGAGCTTGGAACTAATCCTGTAATTCCAAAAGGTTGAAAGAAGGCCAAGAGCACTGCGTGTTTAGTGCAGTGTGGGTTTGGGTAGGTACGCCATTCAAGTTGTTACACAATGAATATGCCTTCCCAGTACCTTGAGATCGTCTCTTAGACTATACCTTCGCAGTATCTAAAGGTCGTGCTTTGTGGTGGATCGGAAACTTCGCCTTCCCAATGTTTATAGGTGAGGCGGCTATGCCTTCCCAGTATCTAGATGTCGTGTGGTGAGGTGGTCAGTATGCCCTTCTAGTATCTAGAAGTCGTGTTTAGTGAAGGGGAGGAAACTATACTTTTCCAGTATCTAGAAGTCATGTTTAGTGGTGGGGACAAAACTATGCCTTACCAGTATCTAGAGGTCGTTTTAGTGAAGGTTGGGAAGGAACTATGCCTTCCCAGTATCTAGAGGTCGTGTTTGATGGAGGTGAAACTATACCTTCCCAGTAACTAGAGGTTGTGTTTAGTGGTGGGGACGAAACTATGCCCTCCCAGTATCTATACGTCGTGTTTAGCTGTGGGGAAGAAACTATGCCTTCCCAGTATCTAGATGTCGTGTTGAGTGGGAGGGGAAGAAACTATGCCTTCCCAGTATCTAGAAGTCGTGTTAAGTGGTGGGGATGAAACTATGCCTTCCCAGTATCTAGATGTCGTGTTTAGTTGGAGGGGGGAAGAAACTTTCCCAGTATCTGTAAGTCGTGTTTAGTGGGGAAGAAACTGCACCTTCCCAGTATCTAGATGTCGTGTTTGGTGGCGGGGAAGAAACTATGCCTTCCCAGTATCTAGATGTCGTGTTTAGTGGGAGGGAGGAAACTATGCCTTCCCAGTATCTAGAGGTCGTGTTAAGTGGTGGGGATGAAACTATGCCTTCCCAGTATCTAGAAGTCGTGTTTAGTGGGAGGGAAGAAACTATGCCTTCCCAGTATCTAGATGTCGTGTTTAGTGGAGGGGGAAACTATGCCTTCCCAGTATCTAGAGGTCGTGTTTAGTGGAGGGGGAAACTATACCTTCCCAGTATCTAGATGTCGTGTTAAGTGGAAGGGGGGAAGAAACTATGTCTTTCCATTATCTAGAAGTCGTGTTTAGTGGGAGGGAAGAAACTATATCTTTCCATTATCTAGAAGACGTGTTAAGTGGAAGGGGGGAAGAAACTATGCCTTCCCACTATCTAGAGATTGTGTTAAGTGGAGGAGGAGAACTATACCTTCCCAGTATCTAGAGTCCGTGTTTTGTGGTGGGGAAGAAACTATACCTTCCCAGTATCTAGATGTCGTGTTTAATGACCCCCTCCTACCCCGCCCGAATATCTAGCGACCGTGTGGGGAAGAAACTATGCCTTCCCAATATCTAGAAGTCGTGTTTGATGGAGGTGAAACTATACCTTCCAAGTATCTAAATGTCGTGTTTAGCGGAAGGGAAGAGTTGGGGGAGGGGGCTACACCTTCCCGGTATTTAGTTCAGTTGTTGGGCGGAAACTACGCCTCCCCAGTGTCGAGATGTCTTTAATGAGGGGGAGTGTTGACGGAAAGTACTCCTCCAAGTGCGGAGAAGTCTTGTTCTCGGTATCTGAGGGTCGAATACTACCCCCCCCCCCCCCGGAATCTAAAGATTGTATTTAACGATTCAAAAACTAACCTTTCATATAATATGTTGGATTTCTCAAGTCTTCATCAGTAGACCTGTTTATAAAACTAATATTGTTGTGTAAGTTACGAGTAGATAGAATGAGATAACCGTACTTTAAATGATGATAACAACTTACCTCGTAATTAGAAACCCTAGATTAGCCTGTGACAAATTTACATGTGTACAAAATACCTAGTAAATAGATAAAAAAAACCCCAGATAAGCCCGTGATAAACAAACATGTGTACAAAATACCTGGTAAATAGATAAAACCCCCAGATAAAACCGTTATAAACTAACATGTGTACAAAATACCTGGTAATTAGATAAACCCCAAGATCAATGTTCGAATACTGATATAAGGAGATTATAAAACATAGCATACATTCGCGAATATTCCGTCTCCGAGTCTCGGGTGTTTGGTGGGGATTGACAAGGGAAGGATTTGGCGCTATGGTTAGAGAGTAGGATTTGTAACCGAATGGTTGCAGGTTCGAGACTCGAATTGTGCGCCGAGTTCTTGTGTCCTTGAATCCCTGTAAGTGGGTACCGGTAGGATGGTGTATTTGACACAAAAACATGTTGCGCTCTTTGAAATTTCAAGTTGAAGCTGCATATGTTGGGGCTCTTCTGAGAGCTCGGGAGTAAAGGGAGGTAATCAGGCTTTACCTGTACAGCCTGTTGAGATCACATATAGATGGAATGGGCTTAAAACACTAAATACTATTATATTAAATATTTCCAGTCGTTCGGATGACTCGAGTTCGGGTACAATTTGAGTTGATACGCCACTGCCATGGCGGCATTCTCCACATGGCATTTTACACGATCATATGTAAAGTGACCAAGAGACTTTTAACCCCCTTTCTTGACAATGTTAACTCCATCAGGTTAACTCTAATCAGATCTCGTTTTCAGAACAGTTTAAATTGGTTATTTTATGGGATTTCGTTGTTATGCTCCATCATATTAGCGCAAAATAGCGTCATATGGTTGATCTTATATCTTATGATTTCGTAGAGAAACGCGGTTAAATTTTTTAACAATTAACCCCGACCCCTCGACAACTAATTGGTTAATTTGGATTCAGGTTAGTCACCTAAATGTAGGCTGTACCTCGTTTGTGACAGTTGATCCGCTCTATTGCTTTTTGGACCGTCGTCTGTAACCCGAATATTTTACAGGCATTTCAGGCCCCCCCCCCCCGACACCCCTTAGCATTCATCAAGCCCATTCGCCTATGCCAATCTTGATAAACATTTATAATCACTCGGGTTCTGATTACTGTTTTATTGGAATGAAGTTGAATGGCGATACAAAATATCACTAATTTCAGTTCATATCCTTTTAAATATTAATAAACATGCACTAAAAGTTAAACATCCAGCCAGAGTATTCACTTGACACTTTCTAGTCAATATTATTAAAAGGTTTTATCATAAATACAGTAACATAACCGAATTTACAAATAAAGTTTAATGAGCTGACACAAACGTAGGTCGATATAATATTGATAAAAATTTGGTCTATTTTTGTTGTTAATTATAATTTTAAGTTCCAATACCTTAATTATGATATTTTATTCAAATTAAGGCTATTTACATATGAAGGAAAGTGAACGTTTTTATTGTCAGTGGTTTTGCAATACAGTCATGGCGATTGGTTTAAATTATAGGAAAGAAAATGAGAAATAAGATACTGTATATTTCAGTAATTAATATATTTGGCAAGTTAGAAGTTTTAAATATATTCGCATCATATGTGGTGTGTACTTAAATCAACGTAGGGTGTAAATGACATGTTGTTATATAAAAAAAGTGTTATTTAGCCAAAACACGTGTCTAGAAAATATAACGAGATTACATGTTCAAGGAAAATTACTATGGCATCATTTGGTTCAATTTAACTAATCATTTTATTAACTACACAATTTCAGGGCCATGTACACGCTCTGTTATACATGATATACATGAGTCCTGTATAAGATATATATTAGTCCAGGGCCATGAACACGCTCTGTTATACATGATATACATGAGTCCTGTATAACATATCTATTAGTTCGGGGCCATGTACACGCTCTGTTATACGTGATATACATGAGTCCTGTATAACATATCTATTAGCATCCTCCTCGTAGTGTTCCGTTTGATTAGAGCTAATCTGACTACACCCTGCTGGACTGAGTGGGTATTATTGTCACTAATTATGACTGGCCAGTGGTCCTATTACTGACCAATCACTGAATTCGTTACAAAGGTATTACCTTTAAAACAAGACGTTTAATTAGGACAACTGTGTTTACGTAACGTTACGTCATGGCTGCACGTTTTTTTTATGCTATATTAACCAGCGCATAGCAGGATATTGCAGCAAAACTAATTGCGTGACAAACGAGGCTATCGGTATTGACTTAAAGTAAACAATACGGTATGGTAACGAACAGACTTTCAACGTTTTTAATAACTTAAATCTTTGTCCAAAATATTAAGGAAGACCCAAGATTTAACGACGGAATGTCATGTTACTGTACGTAAGTAGTAGATTTGATTGAACGAGAAGAATAGACACATTTACTTAAATGTCAAGAATCCGAAGCGAATCCAGCAATGGCCAGAGAGGGATTTCTCGGGCCGTTGCTTCAGGAATATGATCTATTAGCAACTGTAAAGCAGACTTCGATTAGATGTCAGACAGGTTCCATCTGAGTTCCTAGACAGTTGTTTGAATGGCTAGACGGAGAATGGCTAGTTTAGTTAGTATTGTAATGTATACCGTGTATTGTGCCATCTGTTTGACTGGCTGGACGAAGAATGGCCAGTTTAGTTAGTATTGTAATGTATACTGTGTATTGTATCAGATTTAAGCAGCTATATCATATATAAAATGTAAAAACTAAACTGTTGTATTGTTATAACTGAGAAGACAAACGTCTTTTAAGAAACCAGTAAGAAGTAAAGACAGCTAGAGACAATTTCTAGACGACAACAAGGCTACAGATATATGTAGTAGGAAAAGATGCATAGGTCGTATGTAAGATTTGGCGACCGGTCTACCAGAATGTCCACTCTCCACGTCAGACAGAAAGGCCCATGATGCTACAGCTGGGCACGATTGGTACCTTTTCATTTACCCTTGAAAATTCGTGTTTTCTCATTCAAGCGTATGCCTCTTTGATAATGCGTTTCACAATACAAGAAAAATACACTAAACCAGGCACGAATTGGACCATCGTTATTATCAGAGATGACATTACAGAATTGGGATGTCGGGAATGGTATCAAATTGCGGGATACGGCCTCCCATTTCCAAAAATTCAAAAATGAATTGCGTCCCTTACGCCTATGCATGTTCGCTACGACTCCGTCAAGATCACCTGTTATACGGCCTTTACCCAGTGAAAGGGGCCGCTCCAACACGGGAGTCCGGACCGGTTCCCGCCCCCAATCCGCCCCTGAAAAAACCCCTATAAAACATAAGTACTATGTCAAAAAGTATCCATTGGTTAAGCAAAATCACGGACCACCATAACACTTCCGACGCTGAATGACAATTAATTTACAAATTATAGTTAATATTGCTTTGCTCGGGAAAACCCCTGTTTGTAGGATGGTAATATCTTGGCATGCGTTGAAGAAGTATTATGTAAGATATATAATATTTCGGGGGGCTGGATGGTCGAATGGTTAGCACGTGCGCGCTGTATCGTAAAGCCTACCATTGAGTCAACCGGTGTGTTTTCGAATCCCAAGTTGTACGTGACAAGAAGTAGCGAGGCATGTCCAACCTCGTCGGTTTTCCCGGGGTCCTCCGGTTTTCCCCCACTGCTTGATTAAACCTTTAAAAAACATTTTTGGTTAAAATAAGAAAAATACAGGTGTTTACAGTTACAGTTACCCTGACAACCAGAATGGCTAACTCTAAATGTTGACTTATAAAAACAATACCATGTTTCAGGGCGTGAGTAACATTAAGTATAATTATGTGTATGTTGACCTTTGTGTTTTATGGCTTGTTAAGGATTTTAGGATTGAGGAGATAAGTAACCGCAAGTACAATTATTGGTTTTTGACCTTGGTGTTTTATGGCTTGTTAAGGATTTTTGGATTGAGGAGCTAATAGTAAATGCAGGAGGACTGCACTACACGCAAAACAAACAAAACAAAAACAAAAAAAAACAACCTACAAGATAAACCCGCGGACAAGACAGAAAATAGACATTGCAAGAACTAAACAATTATCAAATGAAGTGAATGGATCCGGGGGCCAGCCGTAAGCGTCCACTGCGCTGTACAGTCCCGGGCCTGTCTTGGTACAGACTCAACTAAAATAATTGGTTTCTTGACCTTGGTGTTTTATGGCTTGTTAAGTTACTCTTTGTCTGTACTTGATACTTAACAGTTCTTATAAACATAATCACATTTCTATATGTCATCAATTATGCATTTTAGAAAAGCATATTTTACAATACTTCATGTACTTGAGAATGATCGTTTCTACTTGAAACCAATTGACATATATCTTTGTTCACTCTTTATATAGCGAAAACAAGTCATTCATTATATATTTATCGTGTTATGAATATCGAATGGTCTCTTTAAAGAATATCTTTTAGACATATCGATTTTTCTATGTTCATTAAAGAAATATATTATGCAAGATTTAGTTGAAGAGCTGGTCGTTCTTGTTATAATAAGTATATTAAAGATACATTATGTAAGATTTAAATAAAGAGCTGTCCGTTCTTGCTATAATAGTTATATTAAAGATACATTATGTAAGATTTACTTGAAGAGCTGGTCAGTAAAAGTCAGTTGTTTTTTTATAATTTGCAAGGTGTCATCTACAGTGTCACGTAACAACTTTTGGTCTTCGAAAGAATTACCAGTGATCAGTAAGTCAGTAGCTATAGGATCATTTGTGTTTTAATTTTGCTTTCGTCACTTCCGTTTCTTAAAAGCTCTGTTACGCACCATTTCCCGCCAATTATACCCACACCTCCCGCGTCCACATCCACACGCATACGCACAACTGCAACCAACCACCCGACCTCGCCACAAATCAAAACGGTTATCCAGGGGCATCAATTACATTTCTTTAGAGATGGACAGTCCTAGAAATTTATGTTTTATTAATATATTATAACATGATCATCATTTATGTCACATAATCACATTTCCACCCAATTGTAGACATTAGACAACCCAGATTCGGAATATACGCAAAGAACTTGCAGGAAAAACTTGATCTCACAATTTTACAGCTCGAGTGGCGACCCCCCTCCCCTTCAGTCAAAGGACTACAGGAAATATATTATAATACAAACCGAAACCATATAAACAGATCAAATCGTTTAGGAGCTAATTAAGCTTAAATACGGTGATTTATTCAAGAAACTTACTGTTACGTATTTCTTGACCGGCAATACTATATACCGGAAAACACCGGGAAACAACCGGAAAACATCATTTTATACTGAATACCGGAAAACACCGGAAAACCACTAAATACCAGAAAACACACTAAATACCGGAAAACAACATAAAAATATATCTTTGTGTCGTGGTGTCGAGTTATCTGCCATATTCCTCCCAATACTATAATTATATACCCTGATCCTTGGGATGGTCAAGAAACTTCCCCTAAATTTTGAGGTGTGGTTTCTCTCTGTCGGTAGTACAGGGCAAAGGGTATGTCAAAATACAGTGTCTAGGGTTAGGTCTTCTGAGTACATATCCTATGAAAACGGAAAATCTGAAATTTTATGATGAAAGGAGCTTTTGAACAATAATTGATGTGCGTCGGTTTCTTTGAAAAATACTTTAGTTTCAAATTGGCCTGAAATTGTGGTGTTGCTACTTTTAAAGACGGTAGTATCAAGGAAATCTATGCTATTATGGCTTACATTTGCGGTTAACTTAACAGATGGATGATGATTGTTCAAAGTGTTGAAAAATGCCCCAAATTCGTCTAACGTGTACGTCCAGACTATGAAAACGTCATCTAGAAATCGTCCATAGAAATCTGGTTTTAATGGGCAGAGTGGCAGAACTTCCCTTTCCCAATCCGACATAAAGAGATTTGCATAACTCGGGGCAAATCGTTTTCCCATGGCAGTTCCGGCAGACTGGAGGTATACTTGATCGTTGAATGTGAAATCATTTCTCCTCAGACAAATGTCGAATAATTTGAGGATTTCTTGGTCCGGTCTGGAAGTTTGTGGGTTCCTAAGAAATGCTTTCCTAACTGCCTCAACTCCTGTGGTATTGTCGATGTTCGTGTACATGCTCTGTACGTCAATAGATATTAAAATGGGGTGCTCAGGTACTCTGTGTGAATGAAATCGTTAGTGTCTTTAAGGTAATAAGAAATGGTCTATATATTGTGATACATTGTATGATGCACTGCCACAGTCCGATATTATTGGACGTCCCTTTGGTAATTTATTAGGTATAAACCATTCGTTTCTGGATTTTTATGTATTTTTGGTATCGTATGGAGATACTTATATTGTTTTGCTGTTATGTATTCCTTGTCTTGCAATTCATGTAAGATGTTGTTTTTTAAGGTTGCAGTGTCCTTAAAGATGGGTTGGTCTAATTTAGTGTAATGTTTAGGATTATTTAATTGTTTTTCTGCCTCAGAGATATAGTCTGCGCGATTCATTATGACACAACAAGAGCCTTTGTCGCTCTTCTTTATTATTATATTTTTCTCTTTTTTGAGTGTGTTTAATGCCGTTTTTGTTGCTCGATTGATATTTGGTTTCTATGATTGTGGTTGAATGGATGTTATTTCTGTGCTCATTTCGTCGAAAGTTTTTAAGATGGTTGGTGATAAAGATTTTTTAGGTGGTTTCCATGTGGATTTTTCTGTGAATAATGTTTTACCTCTGCTGGCTTTGTTCCTAAAAAAAAAGTTAGCGATAGGGCCCTTTGGAAGCGATCGGTTGCCTTTGTGATGGGGTCTATGGATGTTATGGTAGGGGTGGGGATGAATTTAAGGCCTCTGTCAAGAATGTTCATTTCTAGGGGGCTGAGAAGTCTGTCGCTTAGATTGACAACTGTCTGCCCTAAAGACGGCTTCTCATTCTTTTTCCCTAAACCTAGTTTAAATTTCTCATCCAGCAGTTGATGATCTCTCTGGCCGTGTCCGGGCTCCAGTGGATTGCGTCGTTACCCTTCAGTTCAATTTTGCCCTTGAAGTTTGGTAGTGTGGTGGCGTTTGGTGAAGGTGTAGTGGAGATCAATTGGTTGTATCTGGTGAGGTTTTGGTAGGCGATCGGGTGTTCTTGTCGGAGTCGGGAAGAAGTGGGGATCTGTGTGGTGAAGAGCTTGGTTGTTGGGAAAGCTGCTCTGGTCACCTTGAGTAGATCTAGCATCTGCTCGTGTATCCTTGGTCCACTTTCCCCCTGTTGTTGAGCCCGACATGAATCACTAACTCTTCTAGTGCAGGTCCCATGTAGTTCTGTAGAATCTGTCTGATGTGACTGATCTTGGCTCCAGAATAGCTATGGATCTCCCAATCCCCGAGAAAGGATACAATCCTAGACAGGTTAGAGGATCCAATAACTAGGGTCTTTGCCTTGACTGCCGGTAGGTACCATAGATCCTTCTCGTCTTTACCTTTGTAGCTGTGTGGTCTCTTTAGGGATAGGTTTAGTGAGCGTCTACATCTGGTGGAAGATCTGGTGGCGATTCTAGGGTTAGGATTGGTGGGCGATCTAGGGGACAGACAGTTGACAAGCGCGGTCAATGGCGATATAGATCCCGTGGAAGTAGGTGAGCCAGACACAACCCGGGGCGAACTGGTTCATCTAGCTGCACGTTTCGAGGGAGTGTAAGTGCATGTACCTTCTCCAGGGGATAATTTTCGCTTGGTGGGTGTGTTTCGTTTTGGTGTGTCCTGGAGAAGGCTGTGTGTAAAGTGTATTGGTGACGGGGGAGGGGTGTGTGTAACAGTTATAGAAACCGTGGATAGAAGGCGATGGAACTCTGTCTTAACACTATCCTGAAGTCGCTTGCCGTAGGACTTCTTGGACCATGCTAGGGCGTGGAGTACTCTTGTACAACATCTTTGGTAAAGTGACGTGACTTCAAGTACTCCAGTTTCTCCGCTAGCATGGATCATTAGTGTATCGACAAGGATGAGGCGACGTCCTTGGCCCATTTCAAATTCAATGTCTCTATGGTAGTGGGCTAGTGGCTATGGTTGGCGTCTTCTTGGCCGGCTTCACGAACTTATTCAGGTCTTGAATCTTCCAAGTGAAACTTCTGGTGGGTTTCCCATTCTCCTAAATCTCCATAATAGTCAAGTGGTGAAGGCATTGAAGGACCTGGAAGAAGGCTTTCACGATGCCTGCATTCTCCTGGGGGTGGTTGGCGCTGGTTTGGTTGTCGGTTCGGTTGGCGATGGTTTGGTTGTCGACTTTGTTGGTGTTGGTTTGGTCGTCGACTTGGTTGGCGCTGGTTCGGTTGTTGAGGTTTAGGGTTAGGGTGGTGGGAACGGGTTAGGGTTAGGGTAAGGTTTAGTGTTAGGCAGGTGGAAATGGGTTAGGGTTAGGCTCTGAGTTACATATTTAGGGTGTTTTCCGGTATTTAGAGTGTTTTCCGGTATTTGGTGTTTTTCCGATGTTTTCCGGTATTCAGTATAAAATGGTGTTTTCCGGTTGTTTTCTTGTTGTTTTCCGGTGTTTTCCGGTATATAGTATGGCCCTTTCTTGACCATTTTGTGTGTTATGCAGGGCCGGCTAAAAACCAATAGAGGTCGTTAGCACTTAACAGATTTTGATGTCTCCTTATCGTATTTCAGATATAAATCACAGACAGCCTCTAAACACACGATTTAAGTTTATTCTGTGATTTTTTACACGTCATTATTAAAGAAACCGGCATTGGTTAAGATTAGACACCGAGTTGACAGTTCTCGCTATATTAGTTGCAAAAACGATAATGAAAACAGAATAGTTGAACGTTTCAGCCAAAATGCTTTACTCTGAACCGAGATATCAGGGATTCAAATACATCAACAAGAAACTATGTAGAAAGTTGTGTGTTTCTGGATTAGAGATATTTATCGTGAACAGTGATTGAAACTCGAGTACAAGGTTAAACCTGAGAATGTTTTGTGAACTCTAGTAATGATACCTTATCTAAATCTTACGGAATACATGTCGTGTAATTTATATCATTCGTTGATTTTAAGATGAATCGATGCACTGTTTCTCTCATCTGACATTCCGTTTTAACTCAACGATCTATATAAAAATCAGATCTCTACTGATATTAACTGACTATAGTGGGTTTTGTCTGTACGAGATATAAACTTATATCAACTAACGATACCGGTGCTTTATAACGTGAGTATACCTTTATCTCTAACATATACGGTTAGGTAATAATGAACCTGGCAATATTGATAACAATATTAGTGAATCAATATGAATACGACAACAAGTAATATTAACAGGTTATTATTTAATATAAATATGATACCGGAAATGGTGTTTAAATTCTCACATTTCTGCATCAACCAGGATAAAGAAGACCGGGCGATAGAATAAATTAAAATAAAGCGTGGTTGGATGGCCGAATGGTTAGCACGTGTGCGCTGTATCATAAAGCCTGTCATTGAGTCACTGACGTGGTTTCGAATCCTCGGTTGTATGTGGCAAGGACTGGGGTCGCCTGTCCAACCTTCGGGGTTTTCTCCAGGTCCCCCGGTTTACCCCCACTGCCAAAGACCCCTACGCGAAAGCGACTTATTGAAATACAATTAAACCATATGTTAGTCCTGAAATGACATAGTTTGTGTCGAGTGGACGTTAAACCCCATTTCTCTCTCTCTGTCTCTCTCGTTGAAGATTCAAGACAAAACATGTTATCCTTTTTGAAAACGCATAGGACGAGAAAGAGTCTTTGAGTCTGTTTAGAAAACTGCAAAGGGAACCATCAACCCTACGGATCAAATATCATCCTTTATAGACATGAAAATGAAATGATACGGGGTTTAACGTCCTACTGTTCTACATCGACTAAGTAAAGAAAGGCGGACATTTGCAATTCAGTGTGCCATGACGAAAATTTTCCTGACAATGGCGTTACGGTCTGTTCTTAGATTGGATTCAGCGGTTAGAGGGTCTTTTATATGTCCGCCAAGCTGTAACCGAGACGTTTGTTTTTCGTCCGAGCCGAAGGACTATACGCTATAACTTGTAAGGCCCATCGTCCTACACAACTGACAAAAGGGAAATCGTTATAGAACCAAAGAAAATTTAAATTCTTGATGCGGATCATTATCGGCTAATATTTATAATTTAACAATTTCTATCTATGTACCATAATAATATTGCCCTTTATTTTTATATTCAGGCGATAAGAGAGATGACATATTGGATAATAAACGTGGTATTCATATTATTTGTTTTACAGAAATTTGTTTGTTCTGCAATCTGTAAGTTTAAATGTTTGTATATAGTCTATAAAGTATATTTCGTGTTTTGATGTACCTGAGTTTTATGCTCTGCGACCTGTAATCTTAAATCTATCTATTTATTTAGCGTTCGAGTATGATGTTGGGGGAGAAAGTTGCTCAGGATTTTCGTATTTGTCACTGGTGCAAGACTAAAAACCGAGGTCACGCATACACCTTGTTGTGCATGTAAATGAAGTCTAGGCAGTTGCATAAATAGGCTGTAGCATTTTTGTCCTGGTACAATCTTCCTAATAGTACACTACATATCTTATGCCAGTCTTCATTAGTCTGGATGGAACAGGAACATATAAGCAGGGCGCTAAACCAAATTAGTAATTACTTCTCACAATTCCAAGACATCACGAGAAGGTCTAGGGTATATACACGGGCTATAAGGGAAATTTTGCTATAGCCTACTCTTATATTGAATTCCAACTGTAAAGGGGTCTTTACATGCACGCCAATATGTACACGAGACCTGGGGTTTTCGTTCCATTCAAACAACTAGGCAGCTGTCCCTGCCAGGCCCCCAGTCCTGCATCACAGACAAGGAAAACCACATTGGAATATTTGGATGATCTTTCTCGGCCAATGCAGGAATCGAACACCCGAATTCCAAACTAGGTTGACAACAGGTTGTTTTCAGTTCGACAACACGACAGAGTTCAGATTTCTGGGAGGCATAAAGGATCCTTATCGAATTTGATCAACATCCGATTTTTTTTTCTCGAAGAAGCTGCTGTCGAGATATAGCTGCAACGCGGCTTCTTCTTATGAAATCTTTATTTTCTTTATCTAGCCAGTCCAAATATAACTGGAAATGCAACATGTCTTAGCAGAATGGAATTTTATGCCGATGGTGTTCGACATATACACCGTAATGATAACAAAGGGAGGTATGTGGTACCCATCAACATTCTAAACACTACAAAAGTTGTAGCAGTCAAATGTGAGAGTTTGGGAGGACAGTGTGGTCTCAAAATTATCTTATGTAACGGTGTTAAAACTGATACAAGCTGGAAATGTTCAGATGACGAGGAGGACGGTTGGACCAATGTCAGGTAAGTTGTAAGTGTATAATGTTAGTAATGTCAGGTAAGTTGAAAGTGTATAATGTTAGTAATGTCAGGTAAGTTGAAAGTGTATAATATTAGTAATGTCAGGTAAGTTGAAAGTGTATAATATTAGTAAGGTCAGGTAAGTTGAAAGTGTATAATATAAGTAATGTCAGGTAAGTTGAAAGTGTATAATATAAGTAATGTCAGGTAAGTTGAAAGTGTATAATATTAGTAATGTCAGGTAAGTTGAAAGTGTATAATATTAGTAATGTCAGGTAGGTTGAAAGTGTATAATATTAGTAATGTCAGGTAAGTTGAAAGTGTATAATATTAGTAATGTCAGGTAAGTGTATAGTATTAGTAATGTCAGGTAAGTTGAAAGTGTATAATATTAGTTATGTCAGGTAAGTTGAAAGTGTATAATATTAGTAATGTCAGGTAAGTTGAAAGTGTATAATATTAGTAATGTCAGGTAAGTTGAAAGTGTATAATATAAGTAATGTCAAGTAAGTTGAAAGTGTATATTAGTAATGTCAGGTAAGTTGAAAGTGTATAATATTAGTAATGTCAGGTAAGTTGAAAGTGTATAATATTAGTAATGTCGGGTAAGTTGAAAGTGCATATTAGTAATGTAATACTGTTTTTGCCATCGGTATTTGCCTCGGGTATAGCAGAATGACACGGATAAATGACAGGACTGATTTAGTTCATCAACAAATATTTATGGAAGAAATTGAAAACTCATAAACGAAACAAAAAGCACCACATCAAATAATAGACCAAAATGAAACAAAATAACGTACTAAAGCCGTATTTATATGTGTTAACGCAAAAAATTCATTTT
Organism: Patella pellucida; assembly: GCA_917208275.1. NCBI lineage: Eukaryota > Metazoa > Mollusca > Gastropoda > Patellidae > Patella > Patella pellucida. Next base: position 86,632,021 of record OU795039.1, read on the forward strand.
TTTTGGCCGAACACAAAAGTTCATTCATACACAAAAGTTGAATGGTGGAAAAGGAGCCACACGCCGTTTCGATAGACACGGCTTGTTGTTCACCCCCCTTGTGCGAAATGATTCATTCTGATGAGTGACGCAATAATCTTATATTTTTGTATTTCTCGATGCCAAAGTTTGCGAGAAGCTCAATTTGTTAAGAGAGACCCCTTTTAATCGTTGGAATATTTAATTTGTACAATTTATTTATTTTAACCCGGGTTGTTTTCAAACACATGGACAAGTGTATAATAACCATAACTAATTGAAGTAATCCGTATAAAATTTAGAACGGTTCAGACAATAATCTACATAATATTATTGTAGATTTGACGACAGTGGTTGGAAGAATGCTAAAATGCTACATGATGGATTTGATTATATTTGGAACTGAGGATATATGGGCGACGGGTGCCATCTACTGTAGAAAGTCAATCACTGGTAGGTATATATTCTAATATTTATGTTTCATCGGAAACGATACCTTATAAACTAAATTGTACAATATATTACAGCCTTTATTGTATAATATATTACGAAGCAACCAATTATATTCTAAATTTCCTCCAATTATGAGGAGTACAAACAATACAACATATAAGATACATACAATGCAGATAAAAAAAATACATACATATACAATAACAAACGAAATTAAAGTAAGGGCTTAAAGATCACAGTGACGTAAAGAAAAAAATACAAACATTATTGCAGCTGTCTGGTAGACATGTCTAGTTGTACTACTGATAGTGGTAGCACGTGATTGATCTACTGTTAAACTTAGCAGATCTCTAAGAAGGTTACGAGGATCAGCACCAAACCTTATTATGAGACTATTTCTCATGTCATTGAATAAATCGCATTCTAACTTATAACGCAAACAAAACAATATCTTATAACTTGAATAGTACAATATCTTATAACGTTAACAATACACTATCTTATAACGTAAACAATACAATATCTTTTAACGTAAACAATACAATATCTTATAACGTATACAGTACAATATCTTATAACGCAAACAGTACATTATCTTATAACGTAAACAGTACAATATCTTATAACGTTAACAGTACAATATCTTATAACGTTAACAGTACAATATCTTATAACGCAAACAGTACATTATCTTATAACGTTAACAGTACCATATCTTATAACCCTAACAGTACAATATCTTAGAATATACAGTACAATATCTTATAACGTAAACAGTACGTTATCTTATAACGTAAACAGTACAATATCTTATAACAGTACAATATCATATAACGTAAACAATACAATATCTTATAACGTAAACAGTACAATATCTAGTTATCGTATGCTAATACCACGACGAATCTAGTTATCGTATGCTAATACCACGACGAGAGTATATTTTGTCACACATATTTGCATACTCTCTTTAACTGTCGTACGGTGTGCTATGGGAGAAACTTTTCCGGGCAGCGACGCTACGGCCTACCATTATATCGAATTCAAACTGCCAGGGAATCTTTTTCGTACACGCTAATGTGTGAAGGATCACGGTTCTAGCCAGGGGAAACCACGCCGCAAAATCTGGATGCACGTTCTCGTTCAACGCAGGGATCGAACACCCGACCGCCAGGCTAGCGTGCCAGCGTCTTACCCACTTAGCAACGTGATCCCCCGTATAATTTCATTCTTTCGAACAGTATATGAAGCGTTTATATAGAGCACTGTCGATTGGTTTCCCGAAACCTTTTTTTTTTGGAGTGTAACAAAGTTCTCCATAACTTTTATCAAATTGAACCGTCATTTAGCTTCTTAGAACTTTATGACCCCAGTTTCAACTCTTTATAAAGTTCTGTTAAGGCACGATCTTGCTAGGAGCTAATTAAACACGTAATGCATTCCATATGTGATTTACAAACTACATATGGTATGTGTACAAGCTCCACATGAAGAGCTGGCCGGTCACCTCTGGCTTGCGGCTGTGGTTTCGAGCCCAAGTGCGAGCGCATGTAAGATTGAGATAGGGGCGCCTTCTCAACCTCGTGGGTACAAGCTCCACATGAAGAAATATGCACTGTTCATTAAGCATACCATAGGGTTATAAAGATACAATTATTGCATGTATGGTCTATTGTCCGGCGCTATATAATCAGGAGTTTGTTGACAGTTCGACAGACGAGTGGAGCAGGAGAGAGACACAGACGAAAGACCAGCGTATGGACGCACCCGAGTTCAGCCGCTTCTTGGCAGAGGGGCGGAATGGAAGATTTAATGTAGGTATGCATCGTCCTGATGTGTTCCTGTCGTAGTCTAGTTCCCGATGCAAATGTTTGATATTCCGTTCCGATGCAAATAAATCCTGTATCTACACAACTGATCTCTACGAGTTTATCTTATTATAACCAATATTTATGAGACAGCGGAACAAACCAAATCAAATTCTATATTTGTATTTTACAGACGATGCTGTAACTACTACATACGATAGTTCATCTACTACTGGTGATAGTTCATCTGCTACTGGTGATAGTTCATCTACTACTGGCGATAGTTCATATACTACAGACGACGTAACTATCACAGAGGACTTATCCACTACAACAGAGGACGTAACTACTTCAGAAGTCTTGATCACCACTACTACAGAAGATGCTGTAACTACCAAATACGATAGTTTATCTACTACAGGAGATGCAGCTGCCACAGAAGACGTAAGTACTACAGAAGAAGACTTAAATATTACTGCAGAAGACGTAACTACTACAGAAGTCTTGTTCGCCACTACTACAGAAGATGCAGCTGCCAAAGAAGACGTAAGTACTACAGAAGAAGACTTGACTATTACTGCAGAAGACGTAACTACTACAGATGACACCCTGACCACCACAAAATGGTCGATGAACACCTCTTGTCGGTGTTTCTGTCACGTGGTGTATCAAGAACAGGAGCACGAAAAACAAATTGAGGCATATAAAGTAGAAATAAGAAGGAAGTTAGTAATACCAGTGAAGATGTTGTCAAAAACAATACAGAGGAAGATAAGTGCAGAAGACAGACGTCCATCAGCTGTGTATTGTGGCTATATTGGAATACTGATGATTGTTGTTTCACTCGGTGCTTTTGTCATAGCTGATTTAATTTCACTTATATCTTATTGTAGCAGATTTTTTTCTGAATTGTGTTGACTAAGCGTGTAACCCGCTTTAAGGCTTTCAATACTATGCCGAAAGAATTAATGTAAAACATATTAGTTTCATTAGCTGGCGTTTAGTGTTGCAAAATTCCCGGGAATTTTCAAACAGGGTAAATGTTCCGAAAATGTTAGGAATTTTGAATTTGGTGTCATAAATTGAAACCTGTATCGCTATTTGTTCTGAATTATCTTGACTAAGGGTGTTACCCCCTTTAAGGTCAACATTACCAATAAAATAAAACCAAGTACGAACAATCTAAACCATCAGACAAAATTCGAAGTCCTAAAAAAAAACGGTATAGGCAAAATAGTGTAATATGGCAAAATAGTGTAATCAGCATATGGACTGTTAACCGTGTACAAAATACACGACAAACAGTGGTAACAGGTGTCCGGAAGAGTAAGCTTACCTTAGCTACATTAGCTGGGGTTGGTTGACCATCCTGTAAGCTCTTATTCGCCGCCAACTGGTTTGGTTTCGATTCATCGGTTGTATGTGACAATGATTAGGGTCGCCTATTCAACCTCGTGGGTTTTCTTCGGGTCCTCCGGTTTCCTCCCGCATCGTGGTATTCTGAGGTTTATAGTGTAGTGAACAGACGGACACGAGCCCAGGCGGACGGACATGGTAGAGTAGCTCGCTTTGCAGCGGAAGGTCGGGTAGCAACCTTAAAGGGCCAATCCCGATAACTTTTTGGGGAATAAAACTGCTTAACTTTGTGTTAAAATCATTTAAAACCCATTATCTAAGGCCGATCAACTAACCAGATTTTTGTGATACGCCTGTAAATAACTTAAACCTGACAATCTGCATCTGGAAATGGAGACCTTTGTATCATACAGCATCTGCATATGGTACTTTTTTCTATAAAAATAATATGTAGGTAAAATTTACCTTTTGTTATCAAGTACAGTACATGGGTCATTCACCGTATAGACCTCCCAAGAAACGTAAATCGATTATCAGGTCACCAAATGAAAAAAAATGACCAGAAATCTTAAAAGGGTTACGTGTCCGGATAAGCAAATTTGGCGTTCACGTCCAAATGACTCAATATTTTGAGTTGAAATTTTGAGACAAGGTATATACACCATTCCCCTATATTTTGGCGTTTTATTTTCATACATTCTCAGACTTTTATTTTTGAGTCTCTGTATAATACGGGATTGTCCCTTTAAAGGTGGCGAAGAACAACGATTTGTACATTTCTTTTGTTTATGTGCAGTGCTCGTCTCTCTATATATATATCCCGCTCCCTCCCCCTCTCTCGTCTCTCTCTCTCGTCTTTCACTCTCTCTCTCTTTTTCTCACTCTCTCTCTCTACGAACGATGGAACCGGCTTCTGTTTTATCCGACATGATGTAAGGTTACTGGTTCAAAAAGTGGTCATGGATTATAACGGTTTATAACAGTGGCAATGCCTTTCACATCCTCGGTTACCCAGTGTACTCATTCCGTTCTACTTCACTATACCCTGGGTTAATCTATATAGTCAGGTCAATATATGGAAAATACACCCTCATCCCCCCCCCCAAAAAAAAATTGCAACGAATGATTGGGTTAATCTATATATGGATAATACACCCTCACCCCACCCACCCCCCCCAAAAAAAAAAAAATTACAACGAATCATTTGTCGACTGATTCTGGTAAGGTTTAGTGTACTTTATATCATAATTATAAAAGTATACTAAAGAAGGACACCTGGAAAAGAGAGGGGGAGGGGGTTCAAGATTGCGTCAAAAAGCCTCCGAAACGTCTTAAAATAATCATAACTATGGAACTTTCAACTCAACTTTGATGATCTTTGCCTGGGCTTTTATTGGCCTATTATCTTAAAATGGCCACCACCACCTCCAAATGAAGGTAAGTTATTGACTCGAATTTGATGATCTTGATGTCTATCCCCAAGGTTTTTGGGGGGCAAGGAACAAATTAATAGCACTTTGAATATCACTTTGAATAGCTGTTGAATTATTATCAAATTGAATTCATGACCTTCAGCTTCCCTTCAGTTTTACCAACACTGTTAACTAATTTGATTGCCTCATCTCCATATCAACAGAGGCTGTGATTCGACTTCAAGGATTTTAGGCATCGGAAAAAAAGTCCGCCTACCAGAAATTAGTGAAATCTGATCCTGTCACGAAGTCCTTTGCTAGTGCATTCACCATTCAAAACAAATCTTAAGAGGACATATCAGATCTTGTCAAAGACCTGATGGTTGATCTATTTGGTGGCATTCGAATGATACGCTATCATCACTGTGCCATATTATTTTCACCAAGAAAGCGGCAACTGATGAAGCATCTGTTATTCCTAAGCGGCTTCCCCCAGCATCACCTGCAACAAGAGTTCATAGCCAACGTGTGTACTATCAAATTATGGTATAGACGGAGATGAGAAATGAAAGTGGCCTAACTGAATAGGGGTGGAAACAGGGAAATGATCAGTGGATTTCACTTATGACCCAAAACAATGCTCTGCCTGGCGAACGCATGCAACTTATACATTACAACTGTTTTCGGTTGGGGGGAGGGGGGAGTTATGGAATCCCCTACACTGCTGTATGTTGCCCCTGTCAAACTGCAAATTTTGTCAATTCAAACAACACTCAATAGGTCGGTACTGAGGTGGAAGATAACACTCCAAACAGAACGCTCTGAAACTTATTCTATTGCCTGGGGTGTTTGTACATTAGGTTATAGTGGACAGCAGAAAGTCATGAATTCAAGTTGTCTTAATATGTTCCTTGCCCCCCAAAAAGTTAGGGATAGGCATCAAGATCATCAGATTTGGGGCAATAGTTATGAATTTGCGATCATTGAGAAGTGTTGGCGGCCGTTTTTGACATAGAAGGCCAACATCCTTCTTTGTCCCCAAAACATAGGAATAGACCCCAAGATCATTAAATTTGAGTTGTTAGATACATAATTATGATCATTTTAAAGACGTTTCGATGGCCATCTTTGACGCCATCTTGAAGACAACACTTTTCCGGGGGTAAACATTAAACCCTGCCAGAATCAATTGAAAACCCTTTTGTTGCAATTTTTGGGGGGTTAGATGATATTTTGACCTGACTAATAAGGTTTCCACGATTTCAAATTATCTGCCATGGCCTAGAATGTAGCTACAATCTACGAACCAAAACAGTTTACAAACCAATCGTTTCGTCTTTGTTTTTATAAGGGTAGATAACGAAATTCATGTTCATTTACTGAATGATTTATATAAGTAAGGTATATTCCTAATTTATTTATCTTTAATTGTATTATCAAAATATGTAATATGTGTTGTTGATTTCAAATATGTATTACATCTATATGTTCTTTGTCTGAAATGTCATTCTGATATTTTTATTATTATTATTGAACTTATACTAAGTAATCAGATTCACAGTCACTTGTCAACGATATCAACCTGGGTGGAAGTGGACGTTAAACTCCAGACAGGGACGGATTGGGCCCTGGAACCGGTCAGGGCTCCCGTGTCGGAGCGAACCCTTTTACTGACCGCGGAGCAAATTGAACCCAAAATATGCGATTTGGTGGCATATCTGATTTATGGGGACGGGGACTGAGATAACAAGAAAACGTTATTTTGCTGGGTCAAGGCCGTATAACAAGTGGCCTTGTGACAGACATCGGCACACGGGTTCGATGACAGTTGTTTGGGTGAGGGGGAGAATCCGAAATGCCTGAAACAAAAATTCGGGTTTAAAGACACCCCCAGTGTAATCAGCAAATGGACTGTCCACCACTCTTAATTTCAACCATCCAATCAACTGCATTCACAAATAATAACCGATGCTCAGTATAATACAGTCATAGTCAAAGTATTTAGAAGCTTAAGTGCAAGGTTAAGTGACACCATTTTGTCACAACATCCGAAATGGTTTTTTTTTTCAAAAAGTCATTTTAACTAGCTTTAATACCTGAATATTGGTCTCTACATGTGCCTGAGATGATACAGAACAATAAAAATAGATAAAATTACAGTTACCCTGCCGACCTTGTTTTCTATTAGCTAAAACCGTCGACGCTTTTTTTTTTGCTGTTGACATTTGCCAGTTGATTTATGTAGAAATTCTAAGAGATATTAAGACAAACTCATCAGGATTAAACACAAACGATTTTAGGATTGAGGAGCGAGAGAGAGAGAGATAGACAGAGAGAGAGAGAGAGATGGGGGGGGGGGTAACGTCCACTCAACACAACTAGGTCATTTCGGGACTCACACCAAGGCTCGAAACCACAGCCGCACGCACGCCAGAGGTGGTCGAACAGCTATAGGTCGGAGCGTGGCACTCTTTTTTTTCTTAGTAGTATTTATTCACAGAAATACATTAATACATAACATGTTCATTTCGAATATAATCGCAATTAATCATTAATAGATTAAAAAGGTAAAAAATAAAAAAAGATTTTTGTGAACTAAAGGCTATTACGCTCAGGAAAGTCGTCCAAAATCGAAGGATCTTAGTTAAGAAAGATTCTTCTTTTGCTATTTCCTGTGGAGGTATACTTATACTAAAGATGGTATTAATTTAATGCATTACCCCCTACTGTCGAAAACGAAACGTAGAGGTTCTGGTAGAAATAAGTCCCTACGCCACTGTGTTATTAACTATAAAAGTGACTATATATCTATACATAATTTGACATTTGAACCTTCAATAGTAATATAAGGAGGTGAAAGTATAGAGTTTTTAAATCTTTCATCTTTTAGTTTGAAATACATATAATTAAGATGTTTTTCGAACACTCTCTTAAATAATTTAAAAGTGTCTATCTTGCTATTATGGTTAATATACATTAATCTTCTTTTAATAATTGCTAAGCGGATAAAGGAGAAACATATGTTTAGAAACGTATTAGTTTTACTACCTTTAAGTACTGGGATTCCAAATACAGTCCACGTATGTAATTGTTCCTGTGTAAATCCATACGGGTAGAAATCTATCAGGAACAGGCGGATCTGTTCGTGAAATTCTGACAGCTCTGGACACCCCAGAAGCAAGTGATGCATGGTCTCTACAATATTCTTGTTACAAATTGTACAATATGGTTCTTGAATAATACGAATTCTACAAAGCTTTTCGTTGGTAAATATAACGTTATGGCATATTTTAGATTCATTTAGAATACATTCAGCACTTTTATAACGGTTAAAGACATTTTGCCACACTTTTGTTGGCTATTTAACGTGAAAATTAAAGTTCCTCCAGAATTCTGCTGAAGTTGGCTCTTTAAAGCTGAACTCCGGTTATAAAACTACAGAAATAATTAAATAAAAAAAAGGTTACGCCCAAAACAACCGCCATACTTGTTGTAATTTCTTGAACAATGGCCGTTGCTTTGGGCGGACATACACACAGCAGGCAGGCCCCGCCCACTACCAGTGTAAACTGTGACAAGCGAAGTGTCCACATCCGGTAAGAGATATGGCCAGCTCTCTGACCTGAGTGATTGAAGCTTTTCCACTATTAGCCCACAGAAAATATTATCGCTACACAATTATTATGTCTGATCAGGTATATATTATTTTATATTATTTTTACTAATTAGACGAAAAAAGTCAACCACTATTTACCTTTGCTCTAAAAATAACAGAGAAACTTTCTTACCTCAAACAATAACAAATCTGCCAGCAACATACATTTATGTCTTACTTCGTGAAATGTTTTGCACAACAGAGTAGAAACACCAAATACTTTTCTGCGTCATAAAGTCTAGTATTATCTATCTAAAATATATCCAAAGCAGCAATAAAACTGTAGTCCTCCTCATCAAATAAGTATTTTTACACTTTCAATTGATGTTTTATAATGGCGTTAAAGGGACGTAACATATATTTTTCTGGACATTTCAATAAAGGTCATTACTAATCCTTTATCAGAGTAACGTCCCTTTATCGTCATTATATTTATAACAACAATGGAATTTGAAAGTGTAAAAATACTTATTTGATGAGGAGGACTACAGTTTTATTGCTGCTTTGGATATATTTTGGATAGATAATACTAGACTTTATGACGCAGAAAAGTATTTGGTGTTTCTACTCTGTTGTGCAAAACATTTCACGAAATAAGACATAAATGTATGTTGCTGGCAGATTTGTTATTGTTTGAGGTAAGAAAGTTTTTCTGTTATTTATAGAGCAAAGGTACATCGTGGTTGACTTTTTTTCGTCTAATTAGTAAAAATAATATGAAATAATATATATCTGATCAGACATAATAATTGTGTAGCGATAATAATTATTTTCTGTGAGCTAATAGTGGAAAAGCTTCAACACTTAGAGAGATGGCCATATCTCTTACCGGATGTGGACACTTCGCTTGTCACGGTTTACACTGGAAGTGAGCGGGGCCTGCCTGCTGTGTGTATGTCCGCCCAAAGCAACGGCCATTGTTCAAGAAATTACAACAAGTATGGCGGTTGTTTTGGGCGTGATCTTTTTTTTTATTTAATCATTTCTGTAGTTTTATAACCGGAGTTCAGCTTTAAATATGATATTAATTAAAGATCTATAGAAAAAACGGGATGAGCAGTTAGATATTAACATTGGTTTGTCGTTATGAATTAAATATAAATCATTTTCATTGTCGGTAAAACCAGATTGGCTGTTTAAAATATGAAGCCATTCTTTTGGCAGGGAAGCACATATTGTCTTAAACATATTCTTGACTTGATCATCATCGATTTCACTTGTTTCTTCGAAGTCGTACTGGCAGTGAAAAAGATCTAGAATATTCCTAGTCGGGAGTATACCAGGAATAGCACAGTATATGATATCACAGACTTTGGTAATATTATGTTGAATAAACAATTCATATGATAAAACCTTATTGTTATATACAATTAATGGATTATAGAATAAAGGCTGGCTACTTATTTCCGAGTATAATTTAGATACATATCGATTTGGGTTGATTGTATTCTAGGATTTCAGTAGCACCTTATAAAATTCTGGTATTCTAGGGGACCCTGTAGGCACATAAATCATGGAGAAAGCTTCTATAGTCAAATTCATATTAAGGTACATTTTGAGAAAGTGTGCCATTAGATACTTCCAAATTGCAGACACATATTTGTTGCAAAACATCTTAAGGTAGGACAGTCTAAAAGCCATTTGTCTCCTTACAATATCTGGGATATTCAGGCCGCCTTGTGAGTGGTGACCGACGGATGTTGTAGATTTGATTAAAGGAGGTTTGTTTGACCACAGAAACTATTCAACAATATTTTCAGGTATATTTACCACTCGTAGGGTATACCACAGTTTTTACATACATAGCGTGTTAATGATTACAGATTTTCCAATAATAGAAAGGTTTCTTTGAGACCATATATCTAGCAAAATCTAAATGGAATTTACCTTGCTAGCCCAGTTGTATTCTGCACATTGGATTTTATTTGGTCCTAAGAATATTCCAAGGATTTCAATGGTATCAGACACAATGCGGACATTAGTAGACAGTAAAGGGAATGTATATTTGGCGGATCCTGCGGGCAAGACTTCTGATTTCTCAGTGTTGAATCGGGCCCCCGATGCCTTACAATAACCTTCTAAGTGGTTAAAGGTTTTAGAGACTGAATCAAAATCTGCCAAAGTTAGAGTACAGTTATCCGCATGTTGATAAGGTAAGGACGGGCGGGGAGATCCGGGTATGCTAATTCCATGCACGTCTGATTTTGAGTTCAGAATATCGCTTATCATCTGAGCTGATAGACAGTATAGGGAGCAGGAAATTGGGCACCCCTGGCGGATTCCTCTCGTTAGGGTGAAATAAGAAGAAAGGTGTCCGTTAATTTTGACGCAGCTTCGTATTTCAGTATAAAGGATCTTGATATGTCTAAGGAAGCTATTCCGAAAACCAAGCTTTTCAATGACTTTAAACATATAATTGAACTGAATTCTATCAAAGGCCTTAAGGGCGTCTAATTTCATTACATAACATGGAATATTTTCAATATCGGTGTAATCAAGTACGTCTCGAATAGATGAAATATTGTGGGAAATGTCGCGTCCAGGAATTCCAGTTTGTTCCGGAGAGATTATCTCCGGTAGGACTTTTTTAAGTCGTAAAGCCAAAACTCGAGCGTAAATCTTGTAATCTACATTAAGCAGACTAATAGGGCGATAATTTTTCAAGTCCGCTTTGTCACCTTTTTTTTGTAAAAGACAGTTTCTAATATATACAAATAAATGGGTCTAATTACATCCCAGTAGCAGATTCGTTGGTAAGTGTATTTTTTGTGCAGTTGAATACATTTGATTCGTAATTAAAATTTTCTATTTCAGGTTCAGCAGTATAAAGCTCTTTATAGAAATTGGTGCAAGTATGGAGTACATCACATTGATCGGTAAGTATGTTTTTATCTTTATCATATATAGAATAGATATAATTGTTTTCTTGATTCCTTTTCTCAAGATTTAAAAAGTAGGGGGTGCATCTATCAGTCTCGAGAGCATCGGAAGATTTTGATCTAAGGATAGCGCCTTGGCATTTGTCAAGTTCGTATTCTGCAATCCTACTTTCTAAATCTTGAATTAGTTCAAGGTCGACAATTTGACCCCTAGAAGCGTGTTCGTGCTCTTTTAGGAGCCTATTTGACAAATCCCAGAATTCCTTTTTTTTCACGCTTGCGTTTTCCCCTAGAGAATTGTACAGATTGTCTCTTAATTAGAAATTTTAGATTGTCCCACCATATAAGAGGCTGGGTTTTATAAAAATCGCAAATAACCTGTTTCTGAATGAGGTCTTTAATGATGGCGTTATATTTTTCATCTTTCAGAAGGTTATTGTTCAGAATATAAAGCCCCGGGCCTCTCTCATTGGTGTCAAAATTCAGCATGCAAATAATGAAATCAGAGAAGGTCGATGGTTGAATAAAACAATGTTGGCAATAAAATAACAAATTTGAACTTAAGAATATATAGTCCAACCGGCTCATCTTGGCTTCTCCGTCCCTTGTATAATGTTTCTTGTTGGGGTTCTTTTCTCTGAAAATGTCTGAAAGGGAATATTTGTCAACAAAGTTGTTAAAACAAACAGAACTTTTGTTAACAGTTTTCATGTTGGCACATCTGTCTTTTGATTTATCCAAGACATCACCGAAAAGTCCATTATTTTCGTTTGGGTCAATGTAATTTGACAAGGTGTTGAGAAAGCGTATCCTGTCGTTATAGTCGTTTGGGGCGTAAATGGAAAACAAATTAACCCTTTTATCACAAATCACTACATTGGCTTTAATTATACGACCTTGATCATCATGGGATACGTTAATCATCGACTTTTTGTATCTTTCATTAATTAGGATGGCTACCCCTCGCCTTTGGTTTGTATAATTATTGTAAAGTATTCTCCCTCTCCAAAGGGTTTGACACAAGGCTACGAGTTCCGCATCCCAGAACGTTTCTTGGAGAAAAACGAAGTCGAGATGATAAAACACAAAAAGTGCAAATAAATTCTTAATCTTTGAGGGGGTCCTTAGACCGTTAACATTTATAGAAGCACACTTGAGAGCCATTATGTGATTTCTAATTAATTGGTCGATTGGGAAAGTTCTTTTACACGTTTGAGTCTCTCATTCACCGATTTTATCAAAATTTCTTGTTTTGGGTTTTGGGTTTTTAAACGGCAAATTTCGCCTGGCGTGGGGTGGAGAGGTAGACATACTTTCACGTCTACCGATTTTATTATAGAACAATCGGATACATCTATTTCAGGAACGTCGCCATATTCGATTCTGGTAGATTCATTAGGAATGACTAAGTCTTTAGGTGGGGATATTACAATTCGAGCTTTTTTGGCGGCACGAATTTGTTCAAAGGAGTCGGATGAGGTATCGACTTTTTCTACCTCGACTTCCTCGTCTTCATCTTCCATATCTTCAATGCTCCCTTCATTAACTTCTGTCCTTTCGTCAATTTTAATTTCATTTTTATTTGATTGTTGAAAATCACTCGTCGTTTTTTCTCGGGGTTCGTTCTCTGTAGATTGGTTGGCTATCTTTGGTTCGCTATCTACTTGCGTTTGCTCCACGGGTTCGTCTTCCTGCTCTAAATCATTCTGTCTCGTATCATTCTTTACTTTCGTTTCTGGATAATCTTTGGTATTATTTTTGTTTGACCCTTCTGTCCATTCAGTTTTTTCTTTATCATGATGTTTAGTGATCGCGTGAGTGTCATCTTGATTTCCGTGGGTTGAGTTGGCTTGCGTGTCGGTAGTCATGGCTTTCTGTGTAGGAGGAGGGATTATTTCGTTGTGTTCATATGGGTTTTGGATATGTTCTGGTATTCCACAGTAAAGTTTTCTACACGACTGACACCAGATTTTGGGACATTGATATGAAAGATGTCCGTATTCTCTGCATTTTCGACACTGGATTTTGGGACATGATTGTTTGAGATGGCTTTCATCGTAACAATAGAAACAAACTTTTCGCTGGTTATTATGCATAACTTTAAAGCTCTTGGAGCCCTCAACTGTATTAAAGGATAGTGCCCATGTTAGTGAATTTAGACCAGGTGGAAAGCGGCATTTTACGTGTCTGGTCCCGTCCATACAATTGCGAAAAGTTTTGTGGTAGTTTTTAACGACTGGGCCACATATTTCGACCTTGAATTCTGACAACTTCTCACAAATCTCTTCGTCTGATGTGTAAGCGCGGCACTCTAGACTACTAGACCATCCCAACCCCCCGGATAGAGGAGCTAAGTAACCATAAGTACAATTATAGGTTTCTTGACCTTTGTGTTTTATGGCTTGTTAAGGTACTCTTCATCTGTACTTGATACTCAACAGTTCTTATAAACATAATCACATTTCTAGATGTCATCAATTATGCATTTTTAAATGTACTTGTTAATGAACTATTTTACTTGAAAGCAATTACCATACATGTTTATATACTCTTTATGTCTGTGTTAATAAAGTCATTCATTATATATTGATCACAAGGGAAAGTCTTCTGCAGGGAGTAGGTGAAATGTCATTAGAATTAAGGCGAAACGCACTGACATTGAGATACTGGGCCAAGTTACAGTATCTCAGGGACAGCTGTTTAACATTTACGTGTACACAAACATCAAGGGAAAAATTCATAATGAATGTCAAAACAGAGACTCAACCGTTCGGCCACAGAGCAAATGATCTAAAGAATGACCCAAGATTACGTAACGTTGTCATGAAAAGAAAATCCACAACACTCTGTAATGCTATCAAAGGAGTTCTAGAACTAAAAATGGTCATCGCATGTGAAAGATGGGGTTTACATCCACTTAACACAACTAGATTATTTCGGGACTAACATATGGTTCAATAATTCGCTTGCGCGTAGGGGTCTTTGGCAGTGGGAGGAAACCGGAGTGTCTGAAGAAATCCCATGAGGTTGAAAAGGCGCCCCTATCTCCATGCAACATACGCTCACACCCTATCTATACATCAGTGTATTAAACGTATATTATGTTCAATATACGTTCCATTGCTTTAAAGATAGATTATTATTTCAAGTATACATTGTATTGATCAAATAGTGCAGAGTTATTCCCCTTTATACATTTGGATTCAAGGCAGCATGTTTCTGGGATAATAAAATAGTTCAAGAGAGCACTGGATATCAATGAAAACCATTTCATATGAACGTTTGATCCTCACAACCTAAAAGATGGCGTCAGTTTAATGTGTTTCTCTCAAAAATTGACGACTTTGTGTTTGTCTGAATTTGTACCTATTAAAAGGAATCCTGAACTTTACACTCAAAATTTCGGACCGTTGAGTACTCCAGTATTTCTCAGTGTTTAGGATATCATTCAAAACACCCAACGCTATAGCAAAAAGCATCAAAAATCTTTTCTTTTAAATGATGGGGGTTGACCTATTTTGTTTTATGAATTGACTGGACTACCATTACTTCGCTCAGAATGAAGTAATTTAAATTACATTTTCCATAAAACCAGATTATATTTATGAACTATTATAACAACGAAGGCTGGACCATTATCCAGCACTTGGAGATCGATCTTTTACCGTCCAGGCACCCAAATTATGGAATTCTTTACCTTTTAATATAAGATGCTGTACAAATTTATTGTCTTTTAAGTCACTTCTTAAAACGTTTTTGTTTAAGAAATCTTTTAACTTATAATTCTTTTAAAACCCATTTGTGATATCAGATTTTATTTTTAGCTACTATTTTATGTTTTACTACTATAGCTTTATTTATTTTTTCTATGTACAGCGCATCTAAACACGTTGTGTGGAAGATAGCGCTTTATAAATGTTAATAATAATAATAATAATAATGTTCAAGTTCTATCATTTGCTCACTTTGAATATGCGTTGGTCTCTTGATTTTCTGATTGTACTTGAACGGTCTATAAAACCAGAACTCTTCTGATATAAACTAACAGTAGCGGTGTTTTGTTACGTGAGTATACATTGGCTGTATCATATACTGGTAGGTAATACTTATATTAGTCTCGTGTGTGTATATAATACAGGGGTAAGTAATACTAAAATATTAGTCTTGTGTATGTATCAACTGACAATAGTGGGTGCTTTATTACGTGATTTACATTGGCTGTAACATATACTGGTAGGTTATACTTATATTATTCTTGTGTGTATATATATATATATATATATATATGATGCTCGGGTAGGTAGAAATGATAATATAATAATAATCCTCTATTTATATAGCGCGTGGGGGATCACGGTAGCTAAGTGGATAAGGCGCTGGTTCGCTAGCCTGGAGGTCGGGTGTTCGATCTCTGCATTGGCCGAGAAAGTTCATCTTGATTTTCCGGCGTGATTTCCCCTTGTCAGTGATGCAGAAGGATGGCCTGACAAGAACAATTGCCTAGTCGTACGGAGTCGAAAAACCGAGGTCCCGTGTACACATTGGAGTGCACGTAAAAGAACCCTTGGCAGTTGGAATTCAGTTGCTGCCCGGGCAAAATTTCCCTCATAGCCCTAACCCTAACCTAAGCCCAGGTTAGGTGTTTAAGCATAGGACGTTAAACCCCATTTCATTCCTTCATTCATTGTATAGCGCGTTAATACTAAAACTAACGTTTCTATTGCGCTTTTCAAGTGTTCTCAATTGAACTACGGAAATACTTCTGTAAACAGGGACGTCTTTAGCCAAGATTTAAATAAATCTAGGGTATTCAAGGTTATAATGTTGTAAGGCAGCGAATTCTATAAAAAGCAGAGAATGAGAAAGATATTTTTGTTTTTTCAAGATTCACTGATGGTTGCTACAGAAATTATTTATCTGTGGATCTAAGAGTTCTTGGGGATTTATATGGGGTAATCAGGTCTTTGATATTTTTTGGTGATTGATCATGTAACGCCTTGAAAGTCAACAGTAATATTTTGAACTGGATTCGTTGTTGAACAGGGAGCCAATGTAGGTTTTTCATGATACTGATGCTGATAAAACAAATACACAATTGATAGTCATAGATATTAATATTAATACGACACAAGAAATGGGGAATTTACATCCTAATTTGTGACGTCGGAATGCGCTTTATCTAATTCTGAACTAGATGCAAATAAGTGAAAAATTTGATATTGAACGAAATTAATATTTCACACAAAATGAATCTATAATTATACTATATTACGACACAAAAACGAAATGGCAATAAAATATTTTATTACACCTTTATTTGGAAGTTTGTAAGAGTACCGTATTCTTAAATCATTTTTAACGGATACAATCGAATTTTGAAACCCCTAAAATATGTAAAAACAAACATCCTGCGCTTGTTGCTAAGGCGAACTGTCTACACATCTCGTCTGCGGCTACTTGTCCGGACACCGCATGAAAAGCATTATGGTTATGTGGCTGGCTCGCGCGGTCGATAGATATAAATAAAATAAAAACCAAGTACGAACAATCCAAACCATAAGACAGAAATCGAAGTCCTAAAAACGTTATAGGCAAAATAGTGTATATTTGGTTTTGGGGTTCATATATGCGATTCAGAAGAAAAAAAACTCTGATCGTAAATAGATTGACGTTGAGTGTTAATTAAAACTACGTGTTTGAATTATTCAAATTAATCGACAAGCGGGTGTGTCTTTGAGTAATACTAATCAACTGTCAACTGTCAAAGACCAATGATAAAGCCGTTGACATGTCACTTTTAGGCCTTAAATTGCAATTAACAAAATGACCAGTAACTTCGTTTTTTTAATAGTTTATTGTTACCCGAATTCCGTTTACTGTCACTTCTTTATACGACACGCAGAGTAAGGAATGGCGCTACGATGGGTAAGTGGGTAGGAGCCTGGGGGTCAGGGGTGCAGGACAATGAGCTTGGCAAGGGCAATTGTCTAGTCGTTCAAATTGAACGATAATCCGAGATATGATTATGCATCTGTGTGCACGCAAAAGATCGCTTGGCATTTGGAATTCTATAAAGAAAACGAGCTGCAGGTTAGGGAGCCAGCACCTTACTCACTGAGCCACCGTATCTCTTAAATCGTTATAGAACCAAAGAAAATTTAAATTCTTGATGCGGATCAATATCGTCAAATATTTATAATTTAACAATTTCTATCCACGTACCATAATAATATTGTCCTTTATTTTTATTTCCAGGCGATAAGAGAGATGACATATTGGATAATAAACGTGGTATTAATATTATTAGTTTTACAGAAATTTGTTTGTTCTGCAATCTGTAAGTTTAAATGTTTGTATATAGTCTATAAAGTATATTTCGTGTTATGATGTACCCTAGTTTTATAGTTATAAAGAGTCATGTATGTTCTGCGATCAGTATGAGTTTTATAGAGCTGTGTTTGTTCTGCGATCAGTACGCGTAAAATATCTATATTGAGGGTTTAATTATGGTGTTGGGCGATGAAGTTACTGAAGATTGTTAGTGGTGTAAATCAGAAACACCTTACAAATTGACATGCACGTAAAACAACTTCATGCACTTATAATTGTGTTCTGGCACCAATTCATAAATATCGTATGCCAGGACCCCAGCCTTGCAAGGATAATTTCGATAAACCTTCTCGGACAAACGGGATCTCATGGTTAGCGTCTTACTCACTGAGCCATAGTCGTACCTCATTAAATTATAAGAAGAATTACCTAGGCAGTAAATAACCATATTTCCGATCATTATAACGAACATCATCTTATACGCCTATTAAATAAGCCTGAAAAACACACCAAATCACATAAACAAATACAACAACTAATAGTTAGTGCAGGGGGACTGCGCCACATATGATTTACACAAAGGACAAATATAACGAGAAGACATCATACTCCGAAACAGCAAACAAAACAAACAAAAAACAAACAATTAAAAAAAGAGTGAATGGATCCGGGGGCTAGCCGTAAGCGTACATATTTCACTCGTACAAGAAAACGCACAAACAACCGAACACAAAGAAGAAAAGAAAATGTAGACCGCCTCAGGAGGTAGTTGTCTGCTAACTGAATGGTGTGACGTAAATACGTCGAAATGTTATCAATGACATCAGTAGAATATCTTAACAAAAAGGGCGATAATCAAGATTGAATAATGCTAAATGCTATAAGTTTAAACAACCAATCAGAATTTTTAGGTTGTATAATTGCACAAAACATAATACTAAATACCCCATACAAGCAATGCAAAACAGGAATGTAGAAGAAAGCATACAATGTAAGTGTATTTATGAAGTCATAAAATAATAACAATAAGGGCGAAGGTTCCTAAAAAATATAATTTCATCTGAATTCCGAATAACGAAACACTTTCGGTTTCGTTAATCATTATTCAAGCTCAAACAACAAAATGGATGGCTTTATGACATAGAGAAGTGAAAATATTTATTATTTTTACTGATGATACATCCGTCTGTTAAGTCATTTAAATTTTAATTAAAAAATGACAATAATGATAATTATTTTATCTGAGTTCTAAATAACGTTCTCAGTTCGCCGTCTATCTTTTGGAAACATTGGCGTACTTTGTTTACATGGCAGCCACTTGCTAACAAATTGTTTCAGCCTAGTAAACACGATAGAGTTTAGTTATTTTTATCTTTATGAATAAGTTTTCAGTTTGGATAAGCTGCTGTCGAGATATAGCGGCCACGTGGCCCCTTTTAATGAACTATTTATTTTATTGTTCTAGCCAGTCCAAATATAACTGGAGATGCAAAATGTTATAGCCAAATGGAATTTTATGCTGATGGTGTTCGATATATACATGAGTATGATGACCTATGGATGTATGTTACACCCATCAACATTCTAAACACCACAAGAGTTGTAGCATTCAAATGTGAGAGTTTGGGAGGACAGTGTGGTCTCAACGTTATCTTGAGTAACGGTATTAAAACTGACACAAGCTGGAAATGTTCAGATGATGAGGAACAAGGCTGGACCAATGTCAAGTAAGTTGAAAGTGTATAATATTAGTAATGTCAGGTAAGTTGAAAGTGTATAATATTAAAGTAATGTCAGGTAAGTTGAAAGTGTATAATATTAGTTATGTCAGGTAAGTTGAAATTGTATATAAGTAATGTCAGGTAAGATGATTCGACGATTAAAATTATCAGTGTATATTTGTAAGGGAAAGAGAGAAATTGGTTAAACGTCCACTCAACACAACTAGGTCATTTCGGGACTAACATATGGTATCAATTGTTTTTCAATAATTCAAGTGCGCGTATGGGTCTTTCGCAGTGGGGGGAAACCAGAGGACCCAGAGAAAACCCACGAGGCTGGACAGGCGACCCACTCCTTGTCACGTACAACCGGGAATTCGAAACCACGCCTGTTTACTCAATGACAGGCTTTATGAAAGGTTATGAGAAAACGCGTTCGATGATGTTTAAAATATACGATGATTCAGAATGTAATCTCAATTTTATTATTATAGTTTTGACGACACGAACTGGAGAAATGCTGCACTGTTACCGCTTGGTAATAATAATGATTGGATTTGGACGACAGCGAATATATGGGCTACTGGTGCAATCTACTGTAGAAAGTCATTTCGTTGTAAGTTTATACTCAGATATAAATCTTTATTCAGATACAGTACAATGTTTTTAAACGTAAACAGTAAAGTTATGGGGTAAACAGAACAATACTGTATAGTATAAATAGTACATTCAATATTATAAAGTATATTATCTTATAACGTAAACAGTACAATATTTTATAACGTAAACAGTACAATATATTATAACGTAAACAGTACAATATCTTATAAAGTAATCAGTACAATATCATATAACGTAAACAGTACAATCTCATATAACGTAATACAGTACAATATCATATAACGTAAAGCAGTACAATAACTTATAACGTAAACAGTACAATATCTTATAACGTAAACAGTACACTATGCTGTAAAGTAAACAGTGTAAGCTTACTCTTCCGGACACCTGTTACCACTGCTTGTCGTATATTTTTGTTCACGAGGAGGAGTTCATTTGCTGATTACACTATTTTGCTTGAATACACTATTTTGCCTATAACGTTTTTAGGACTTCGAATTCTGTCTTATGGTTTGGATTGTTGATACTAGTTTTTATTTTATTTTTATATGATAAATAGTACAGTAAAGTAAACTGCACAATATCTTATAATGCGGATAATATAACGTAAGTTGCAGCTTTGTTTGAATTAACTTCAACAATGGGCAACTAAAAATGGTTTTAGTTTTTCGAAATCCAAGACTGTCGGCATGCATTTCTGTCAGAAACGAGGTTTGCACCCTGAGCCAGAACTTTTCTTGGATGGCAACTACCTTCCAGTTGTGGATGAAATTGAATTACTGTCGTTCGTGTCGTTCGAGCTACACTAGTTAAAAGATCCATCGTCGCTGGATTATCAAAGCAACCCAGATGTCATATAACGTGACAAATTGTGGCAATTGACCTACATTAAAATTCTTTTTTTTTTGTTTATTGTTTCTAGCTAGAAGTTATCGTCGAAATGCTTCATATATAAAATCGAGTATTGTGATAAATACATGTGACCCAAGTCGATATCTAGAAACGGTTTATTCCCTACGGAAAATGGATTGTGCCCGAGCCTGTACAAGTAAAGAGGATTGCAGACGATATTTGTATTGTTCCCGAGATACATCTTGTAAACTATATCAAGATGGTAGAGATTGTGTTATGTCTGGTGATACAACTGGTTGTTCCTGTTATACACAGGTTAGTATCCACATCTCTAAATAGACATACCCTACACCCTGTCCTAGTTCACAGGTTAAGGACAGGGGTAGCAATGGGTGATGAACAAAACCTACTTGCACCAACATTTCAAGAGTCACCAGCTATTCTCCGCTCGACTTTAGTCCTGTATTATATATGTATTACCAGCTATTCTCCGCTCGACTTTAGTCCTGTATTATATATGTATTACCAGCTATTCCCCGCTCGGCTGTAGTCTATACTATATATGTATTACCAGCTATTCCCCGCTCGGCTGTAGACCAGCTATTCCCCGCTTGGCTGTAGTCCTGTATTATATATGTATTACCAGCTATTCCCCGCTTGGCTGTAGTCTATATTATATATGTATTACCAGCTATTCCCCGCTCGGCTGTAGTCATGTATTATATATGTATTATCAGCTATTCTCCGCTCGGCTGTAGTCTATACTATACATGTATGTATAGACGAATATTGTGACAATCGTTATTTACTTCTGTGGGATCATATACAACACAGTTCATCAATTGTTGTGTTTTGTTTTAACAGCGTATTCGTTGTGAAGACTCAGATTGTACCTGTCCTTTAGGTAAATATGGAGAAGGATGTCAAGATACCATTTCGGGTAAAGTTAAAACATTAAAATATCTTTAAAATTACCGCACACTGCTTACTTCATGTTTTTAGCATTTTGGAATATTTTCAAACATTATGATAAGTTACAGAAGCTCTGGGAATACTATTATAAAACCCTAATTCAGAAAAGGAGAAATTATTTGTAAAATAAATTATAGCTACGTTTGATGTTAACGGGGACGACGATAACTCGATGAATAGGTCTTTGGTTTGCTTACCACGGAGGTCCCGTGTTCGATCGCTGGGGTGACCTAGAAAGTTCATCGGGATAGTTTATCGTGGTTCCACCTTCTAAGTGGTGCCAATGTCCCCATAGCACGCCGTTTGGAGCGTGTCTGTCTTAATTATCTCCATCGAAGCAGATAGGTTGGATGAAACCCGATTCTATTTCATTTACGAGCATCTTTGCACATCCCAACCAATGTAACATACTTCAACCTTGAAATGTTCATGACAATTATTTGCAAACGTGTCCAATGTCTCTATATATTGCATTGATGTTATACAAAAACCTTTTTGAAAAACTTTATTGCTAACCGATTTCTAGATCACACTGAAAGGTTTATGATGAACTAATGATGTCTCTATATATTTAATTGATGTTATAAGAAAGAATATTAGATTAATGTTATAGTTGATTGATTTTTAGATTGCACGGAGGGTTCCCAGAAAGGTTTAAGATCAACTAGTGATGTATTGACTAACATAAAGCCGCTGACATCTCCTGGTCCTTTAGAAGTACTGTGTACATTTGACGATGGTGGGTGGACTGAAATACTCCGTCGTAATAAGGACTGTTTACATGAGGACTTTGAGAGAACTCTGGAAGAATATGAAGAGGGTTTTGGCAATGTTGCGTCTAACAAATGGCTAGGTTTGAAACAGGTCCTATATCTACTTGATAATCCGAACAGTACCTACAGCTTACGGGTAGTCCTGATTAAACCAGATTCTTCAACTTGCATCAGTCAGTACAGCAACTTCGGTATTGGTAATGAATCGACATCCTACAAATTATATATTAGTGACTACATTATTGGTAATGGAACAACATGCGGAGACAGTTTGACTGGTCCTATCAACTTGAACAACAATACTTTCTCTACATACGATGCTGATAATACAGGAACCTTTGGATGTGGGAAGCGATTTGGGGGTGGGTGGTGGTACTCTAGCCAGGCCAACTGCACCAGTAGTCTTTTAACAGGAACAATGAATGGCTCTGGAATAGATAATTTTTGGAACGAAAGCCTGTCCAATTGTTCTTTGAATCAAATACATTTACTATTACAAAGGAATTGATTAGGCTCTTTTAATCCATTAAGTTCCCAATGAATGTACATTCTGTCAGTAGGGTAATGCATGTACATTTTGTTAGTAGGGTAAGGAATGTACATCCTGTCAGTTGGGTAATGAATGTACATTCTGTCAGTAGGGTAATGAATGTACATTATGTCAGTAGGGTAATGAATTTGCATTCTGTCAGTAGGGCAATGGATGTACATTCTGTCAGTAGGGTAATGAATTTGCATTCTGTCAGTAGGGTAATGAATGTACATTCTGTCAGTAGGACAATGGATGTACATTCTGTCAGTAGGGTAATGAATTTGCATTCTGTCAGTATGGTCATTGTGTGTCCGAGAACAACTCTCATACTGATATAGATTTGTATTAGGAGGCAGACCACCATTAACTACCCTCGGTATTTTGTCTATTTATAGCAATTCTATCTCCTTCTCCCCCCCCTCCCTTTGCATGAACGTTTGTGTTTATCTTTTGGTCTAGAATGGAAGAAGAGGGTTTGAATTAATATTATTTTTTGCCAGGTTTTGGTAAATATTAATGAGTTCGAGGCGGAAGGATAACTAAGCTATCAGGTTGGCTATGTCAGTAGGGTAATGAATGTACATTCTAACCGTCAGTAGTGTTAAGGCTTTATAGATTTATGGGTTATACATGACTGAAATGATATCGCCATGAATATATTATGGATATATGTTTTCAGAAATGGTTATTTAAAGTAGGGTACATTCTGGCCATCAATTTACCTATGTATTTACCATTCCTTATAGAGAACTCAATTATATGGGGTACAGTTGCCTTTTCTTTGTCTTATTAAGAGTTATCTCTCTCTTTTTTTGTCGTATTAAGAGTTATCTCGTCGTTGTCTTTTTAAGAGTTATCTCGTCGTTGTCTTATTAAGAGTTATCTCTTCTTTGTCGTATTAAGAGTTATCTCGTCGTTGTCTTTTTAAGAGTTATCTCTTCTTTGTCGTATTAATAGTTATCTCTTCTTTGTCTTATTAATAGTTATCTCGTCTTTGTCGTATTAAGAGTTATCTCTTCTTTGTCGTATTAAGAGTTATCTCGTCGTTGTCTTATTAAGAGTTATCTCTTCTTTGTCGTATTAAGAGTTTTTTTTTCTCCTTGTCTTATTAAGAGTTATCTTTCTTTGTCTTATTAAGAGTTATCTTTCTTTGTCTTATTAAGAGTTATCTTTCTTTGTCTTATTAAGAGTTTTTTTTCTCCTTGTCTTATTAAGAGTTATCTTTCTTTGTCTTATTAAGAGTTATCTTTCTTTGTCGTATTAAGAGTTATCTTTCTTTGTCTTATTAAGAGTTATCTTTCTTTGTCTTATTAAGAGTTATCTTTCTTTGTCGTATTAAGAGTTATCTTTCTTTGTCTTATTAAGAGTTATCTCTCCTTGTCTTATTAAGAGTTATCTTTCTTTGTCTTATTAAGAGTTATCTTTCTTTGTCTTATTAAGAGTTTTTTTTCTCCTTGTCTTATTAAGAGTTATCTTTCTTTGTCTTATTAAGAGTTATCTTTCTTTGTCTTATTAAGAGTTATCTTTCTTTGTCTTTTTAAGAGTTATCTCGTCGTTGTCTTATTAAGAGTTATCTTTCTTTGTCTTATTAAGAGTTTTTTTTCTCTTTGTCGTATTAAGAGTTATCTTTCTTTGTCTTATTAAGAGGCCAGTCATTGTATTTCCCTTGATTGACTGTTTAATACAGACCCTACTCTACATGTATAAAACAGTACACGGTTAATGTATTAAGCGTGACAGGGTTATCTCCCATTGATGATCAATCAGAGAAACAGTTATAATTACCAAGAAGGAATCCTAACTTCATTCAAATTTGGTTTACTTTAAGGTAATTTTGTTAATGTTCCCGAGAACAGCTCTCATGCTGATATCTATATAGATTTGTATTAAGCCTGCTGACGGGGTTATCTCCCATTGACAAGCCGGTCGTATGATGTTTTTTCAAATACAACTTTGTCAATCAGAAAATGTATTATGCTTTGAAATGTAATTTTGTCGAAAGTTTTCCTTCATTTAATAATTCATTGTGTTGTAATATATTTATACTTCTATTCTATTTTGAAAAATATAAATTTCTATTAAGAATATAATGCATCTCTGTTCCATTCTTAATATAATGATGGGTTATTTATTAGATTTATACTTTGATTCTAGGCTATTCCGTTTCCGCACTTGTAAAGAGAAAAGTGAAAATTCTAAATAAATTTGCCAATATTGAAAATATATTTTAAGGGTATGGGACGGTGAATTTAGATCAGATGGTTTTTACAAGTTGCTGGAAATGTATATAATATATTGCATATACTGTGTAGTATGTAATTTGTAATTACATGTACTTCAAATATTGTCAAATTTGTAATTATATACATGTCATTTGTGTGCTTTGCTTTTGTCACGTGTGCTTTGCTTTTGCCCCGACTAACCTTAAATTATTTAGCTTCAGTCTATCTTATAACCAATATTTATTATAAGTTATACATTATTGTATCTTATTGTTTATTATATTTATTGTTAGTTAAAACATATAACCAATATTTATCATAAGTTATAAATTATTGTATCTTATTGTTTATTATATTTATTGTTAGTTAAAACTTATAACCAGTAATTATCATAAGTTATTAATTGTTCTTTTTTTTTCTTAATGAAGAAACATTAAATCAATAAATCAATAACTAAGAAAATCGATACTTGTCACTCTTGATTCCCCCCCCCCCGCCCCGACCATCGAAATAATTTATCTAGACAATCTATAGCGACCATTCAACAGAGCTTCACAATCACCCAATGTTATTGTATTTTCAAATTTTAATTAGTATTAAAAAAAATAAAACCAAGTACGAACATTCCAAATTCGAAGTCCTAAAAAAAAGAAATAGGCAAAATAGTGTACTGTTTACATGACTTATTATAAATTGCTTTGATCGTATTGTTTATCTTATTTAAAATATGTTATAAATTTACATTGTTTATTATATTTATTGTTACATTGTTTATTATAAGTTATAAATTGTTCTTATTGTACTATTTACATTGTTTATTATAAGTTATAAATTGTTATTATTGTACTATTTACATTGTTTAATCTATGTTATAAATTGTTCTTTTTGTACTATTTACATTGTTTATTATAAGTTATAAATTGTTATTATTGTACTATTTACATTGTTTAATCTATGTTATAAATTGTTCTTATTGTAGTATTTACATTGTTTATTATAAGTTATAAATTCTTCTTATTTTACTATTTACATTGTTTATTATAAGTTATAAATTGTTATTATTTTACTATTTACATTGTTTATTATAAGTTATAAATTGTTATTATTTTACTATTTACATTGTCTATTATATGTTATAAATTGTTCTTATTGTACTATTTACATTGTTTATTATAAGTTATAAATTGTTCTTATTGTAGTATTTACATTGTTTATTATAAGTTATAAATTGTTATTATTGTACTATTTACATTGTTTAATCTAAGTTATAAACTGTTCTTATCGTATTGGTTACGTTATAATCTATTTTAAGTTACCGGTTGTTCTTATCATCGAAATTCACCATGGAATATTTTTTTATCCTGTAAGTAGAACTTCGGATTCACGTGAGGTGTGACCAAAGATCCAAACGAATGATTCTGGATTTTTTTATAAAAGATCTATAGGAAAATCCACCAACATCTCTGCTAAGGGCAAAAATAGTTACAATCGTTCTGGTTGTCATACCCATCGGACACCTAAAAACCACCTTAGTGAATATTGTTCTTACTTTTAAACACATTTTCAGCGGCTTGCTGAGAATGCATTTGCTTTCCGATATTAGACCATCAACAAAATCAGTATCGTCACATTAAGAAACTTCCATATTTGCATAGTTGGAATTCGATATAAGAGTCATCCGAAGCACCGCTGCCCGGCCAAAATTTCCCTTATCGCACACTGTATGGCGTATGCCCGTCTCTATTAGCCCAGATTAGGAGCAGAACAGTTGGACGACAAACCTCATTTCCATATTTGCACCACCCAAGCTATATCAACGCATTTACATCCTGCTTGAAATTTGTTACATAATATTCCGAATCCTCACGTGCATCAACAGTGACAACTGACAGATATTTTCAGTGATGGGGTAAACTCGTCAGACTTGCCTTTTTACACCCCCAGCCCACTTAGCTGCAAATTGTTCAACATATTCACAGTTATCAAGAATGACCACCGCCAGACATTTTCAGGGATGGAGTATCCCTTCCGGGGAGGACACTTTACACAATACTAACTAAATACTACAAAATACTTCAATTATATCGGATAGTATGGCGAAACTCTTCCTGTCGTACCATCCAGACGTTCCCAATTATCCCACATCAAATACTAAGCCAGATGAGTCCATTAACTGACCACGTGCAACTTGCTGCAACATTTTGATATGGAACCCCGAGACTTACAATTTGACACTGCTAATGAGAGTGTTTTAAGTTGAGGATAACTTAAATAAGAAGATTTTACAAGCATCAGTCATCTGAAGGTTTTCATATCAAAACTAAATCGTTCATAAAAAATAGCCCAAAGATAGATAGCGATGAATTGTTATATTGGAGTAGTATTTATATAACTCCTTAAAAGAAATATATGATCATTTGATTCAGATTTGTTTTCCACAGACAGGAAGTCTCCTACACGCCTACCAGTTCACATACACAACAGTAAGCATACTTCTGTCTGAACATATTTAATGATTGGAATTATTGACTTATAAATATGAATATAAATTGATTATTCCGGTACGGTACCTTCGCCGATACATTTACTATAAAAGTTAAGGTTATCTACCGGTCGCCTGCCGTGGTCCAGTAAAATACAAGACAAAAATACTATTCGATAACCCTACTGTCTACCGCTCAACTACTTTAATAATAATATTTACATCAGACAGTGTCACACCAATCAATACAAACATAAACTATAAACTAGAGGCGTGTTTAACTGACAATAATCGTTATATAGATTATATTTCTAGAAAACAAGATATACGAATCCGAATTGTGGTCATAGAAGACGTACACTTTTGTTTGTGAATTACCACAATTTATTGTTAATCGGATGAATCCATTCTGACCACTGGATCTGCAGAGTCGTCTATCTGCGGTTCCGAATTCAATAGATTTTTTTTACAATATAATATTCTGGATTTGGAAAGAGACAAGATATAAATTCGCGGCCTCAAGGAATACATGATTTTCATCTTGTAGCTGCCAGGATTCTATATTATCAACTTCAATTTAACGATTTTAAATTCCACGGAAGAAAAGTTTAAAAGTTAAAACTTTTAACCTTTATGACATGTTTAAATGTATACACAAAAGAAAGTAGCATAAAATCAATTAATTATAGTTTATGATTGTTAGCTCATCATCTCCACGTGACAGACATCACTTGAGGCCTGCTGTGGTATAAGACTGGGTTCTGTCAAGAGTAAGACAATAAACCGGGGATTTATTTAGAACGGTTACAATACAGAAGGTAATTCTCTTGTTTCTAACAGATATGACAATTCAACAACTTTTCTGTGAGTATAAATATTTTTTTAAGGCGAGTTTGCAATAATTTAGAATTTTTATAAAAATGGATACAAGACTGGTGTATCTATAATAATAATAATAATAATCTCTATTCACTAAAAACCATCAGGTTAAAAGAATTCATTAAACTTCATTTTACATTGTTATTATATTCACAATTCATTTCGGTGTATTCCCGGGAAGGCGCAGTTACAGACCGTAACCAAAATTAATCCTTCCCGAGAAGGCGCAGATATCGACTTGTCGGCTTTCGTTTGAAGAGAGACATGTTGTTATAAGGACCCAATTAACGGTGTTAAAGATTTTTTGAATTAATGTTCACTCTGAATTTTATTCACCAATTGACAACTAATAATGAATATCATCAAATCACCAAAGTAGTGTTCACCCAGGTTGAAGATGCATACCGTCACATTGTATAGCAGAAATGCCAGCCAATCCAAAAATAACCGAATTGGCCGATTATGTTACAAATCAATGGTTCGAGGGAGAATTTGCTACTTACCAGTGGAACTACGATACAGAGAAACACAGAACAACAACACTCTGGAAGGATGGCATTCAAGGGTCAAGAAGCTCGTCGGAAAAGCCAATCCGAATTTTTTTGAATTGATAACATTTTTGCAACAGGAACAAAATATTAATGAATAGTTTAATACGCTGGGGGATAGGAACCACCAAGATAAAAAATACAAATATGCCCAAAATCAAAGCAAGCTCCGGGAATTGAAACGAAGACACGAGGTTCATGAGTTGACTTTAGTCGAGTATTAAGACAGGGTGTCTTATTTGGTGAGACTGAACTGATTTTTGTTACTTTATAGTTGTTTTTATTTATTTGGCGAAGTGTTTGTTATAGTATAGTTATGTTTTTTATTTATTTGGCGAAGTGTTTGTTATAGTATAGTTATGTTTTTTTTATTTATTTGACGGAATTAATTTTTGTTATAGTATAGTTATGTTTTTATTTATTTGACGGAATTAATTTTTGTTATAGTATAGTTATGTTTTTTATTTATTTGACGGAATTAATTTTATTTTATAGTATATAGTTATGTTTTTTTTTTATTTGACGAAATTATTTTTTTTAATAGTATAGTTATGTTTTTTAAATTTTTTTAAAGAAATTAAATGAATTTTTGTTATAGTATAGTTATGTTTTTATTTCTTATCCCACCACTGATGCTAAAATGTTGGTTAATTAGTTACAGTGGTGTGTATGAGAGTGTAATTTTATTTTATAGTATATAGTTATGTTTTTTTTTTATTTGACGAAATTATTTTTTTAATAGTATAGTTATGTTTTTTAAATTTTTTTAAAGAAATTAAATGAATTTTTGTTATAGTATAGTTATGTTTTTATTTCTTATCCCACCACTGATGCTAAAATGTTGGTTAATTAGTTACAGTGGTGTGCATGAGAGTGTAAATTCTTATCATAACACTCTATAACACCATTGTTACTCTTTAAATCCATTTTAATCCTTAAGGACTGGATTCCTGTTGGTTTAGTCTCACTTTCCCCACATTTGAATGTTTTGATAAAGGATTAGGAGTTTAGTAGACCGTGGGTGTATTAATTTGAATTAATTATAGTGTAACTGGTGTAAACTTCTCACTCTAATAGTCTGTTTGAATTAATTATAGTGTAACTGGTGTAAACTTCTCACTCTAATTTTTGTTAATGGTGAACACTTCCCACCATTAGTAGATTGGGGAAATAAGTGAAATTAGTTTACTAATAAATTTACATTGTGAGCTTTTTTGATGTAATAATTAATTTAATTAAACCAATTAAACTACTGATATTTAATCACAGCTTATCAGTTGATATATATAGCTCCTCTGAATTACAAATGGTTATTCCAAAATGGAGAACGCTCTGGTTAACTTTAAATACATTGCCATTACTAAAGGTGGTCAGAATTTAGTGTTGGGTGGTTTTAAATTCATAGTTAAGTCTTGACGTAATACTATCATATACTGGGAATGTTGCAAAAAGTACTGTACAGCTAGGGCTACCATTCGCAATGGTATTCTAGCATCTCCTCTTCCTCAACATTATCACCCTTCAGAGGAGGACACGATAGCAGTCCTAGAGGTTGTAGAGAAGATGAAGGCCAGAGTCAGAGCTGACTGCAGAGCTATACGATTTATATATCTATTTTTATGTTAATATATGTATCTGTTCATCATATATCTGTACTTATTATATATCAAACTTTATAAATACTTATACTATAAAAAGGTATTTATTTACTTTGTTGAAGTGTCACAAACTTATTACAGACTATACTTTAAATCCCCTCAAAGCCCCTTTGTTGTTTAATCAGTCATGGCCTAGTGGACCTTGACTCTAAACAATAGATGTGGGGAAAGTGAGACGTCCCCTTCCCGTTTAATCCGTTACGGTCACTAACTGCGCCTTCCCGGGAATAAAACGTCGAAAACGACCTTCTTTAATCCGTTACGGTCACTAACTGCGCCTTCCCGCGATTAAACGATTTAAATTTAACATTAATTAATAGTATCTTATATATACATTTTATTAAACATCAGGTTATTTCATAACAGTTTTTACATTTGTGGGACCGAAAAAAAAGGACAATATATTTTCAATGAATTTACATAATTTTAATAGTTCGTTATCCTTAACATGCAATAACTCATTCATTTTACGTTTGGATTGAAATTGGAAATAATATCTCTCTACATATTGAGACCTGTATTCGGCAAAAAATGAACATTCTAACAAATAGTGGAATTCGTCTCCTACATTTAGTTTACACATAGATGACATTTCATTTCCTGTCTTAGTATATTGGTATATGATAAAGTCTCAATAGGCAATCTATGGCTTCTACATCGCAATTTTGAGAGACATTTACGATACATTGGGGGAAGATTTAACACGTAGTCTTCTAATTTAAATTGTTTCTTAAAAATTACATAATTGATACATTTACTTCTTTCTGATATTTTTATATTCCAGTTCTGCACAAACTCATCTTTTAGCTTTTCTAATTACGTTTTCGTCAACCATTTGCTATTATCATTTTTGATTATGTTGGTGCCATATATATAAAAGACCAGCAATATCTAGGATCGATTTAACGTTATTAATCCAACAAAAATTAATATATACAGTACTAATAGTGCTATATGTAAACTTGTCAGGGTTTCCAGTGATAATTTTGTGCCAGTATAAATGTTCATACAAGTCTGAGAGTTCAAATGGGAATTTAATTTTCGTTTTTATAATATTCACGATCCTGGTTTAAGATTCTCCAATATTCCTTAGTGTCAGTACGCTGTAATAATTTCAAATCATGATTAAAAATTTTCAAATATAAACTTTACTCATACTTCAGTTGTCTTTTATATGCTTTATTTGCTTCGCTTAATTTCATTCTATTTCCATCGGATTAGTACGTTTGAAAGTTTTTTTTCTCTTAAAAAAAATATTTGTCGCTTAACCGCACATTGTTCAATAAACCATGGCTTTGATTTAGATTTTCCATTTCTGGCCGTGGAATCATTTCTAATTATAATATTTTACTTACTTGTGATTCAATTGCACTATTACGAAACACATCTCCAATCTCCGTTACTATGTGGTTTATGCACGATTGCTTGGCCTCACCTATATTTAAATTGTCAATACTTTCCTCAATATCCCTGCCAACTAATACAGTCTCTATCACATGACATTGGCATTAGCGTTATTGAATCATCGTGGTTTACACCTTATCTGACTGATCGTTTGCAATCTGTTCATGTTAATAGTGTTTCCTCTTATAAATCAGCTCTACTTTAAGGTGTACCAAAAGGATCGGTCCTTGGTCCCGTGTTATTCACTCTGTTCACTAGAGACCCTGGTAAAATGCTTTCTGATAACGACCTCTCTCAGCCCTTCTGTTAAACCATATTGCCCATACGATCTCCAATATGAATTACATAATGAACTTTCTGACCTCAAAAAGGGGGTTAGGATGGTCTAGAGTGTCGCATGTCGACAACTAGCTGGCCAGCCACCTCTGGCTTGCGACTGTGGTTTAGAGCCCTTGTGGGAGCGTACACGGCATGTAGACAGGGGCGCCTTCTCAACCTCGTCTCCGGGCACTCCGGTTTCCTCCCACTGCTAAAGACCCCTACACGCAAGCGAATTTATGAAATAAAATTAAAACAATACGTTAGTCCCGAAATGGCCTAGTTGTGTTGAGTGGACGTTAAACCCCATTTCTCTCTGTCTCTGACCTCAACAAAGTGCAACCCAATTGACTAATTTCTATTTTTAAGGTTGAATGTATATGGTTTAAACATTTCACGGAATGAAGTCGTTACCCTTAACATATTCTAGAGTTGATCTGGTAATGTGGATATTGGTGTTATTGTATATTCCTGGGTCTATTGCATCTGTTGGGATGTGCGCTGCAGTGGACATGCCATCAGTTCACGCCGATACATCTCTGTCTATTGGTGTATTTGATGTAATCGATACTGGAGGTTTGGCTCTCTGTGCCAGGGAATGTAAATACAGAAAACGATGTCTGTCCTTTAATTATAAAACCAATACTGGTGAATGTCAACTAAATGGGAAAACTAATTCCTCAACAACTGTAACAGTCGAAACAACTGATGGATTTTCATACAGTGAGATTAATACCTGGCCAGAGGTAAGTGAACATGTATCCGACTCATAAATGTAAATAAAACAATATCATTTATTTATTGATTGTTAATAAATATACGCGTGTATAAATAGGAATAACTGACTATGAATTATAAACACCGAATAAAGAGCTGTTTGGTCTTCCATAATTTCCAACGTTTCAGATTTATTTATTAGATATATCTCCATAATTAAGTGAAGTTTACAATCATTTTCCTAAAAAAGGGAAAAAGGATCCAACCAAGTTTATATAGTTAAGTGTTGCACTTTTTGACAGCGGGGGGATTGGGGATGTGAATGGCAGAATAGTTAGCACGTGTGCGCTGTATCATGAAACCTGTCATTGAGATAACTGGCGTGGTTTCAAATCTCCGGTTGAACGTGGAAAGGAGTAGGGTTGCCTGGTTTCCTCCCACTGCTAAAGACCCTTACGTACCAGCTAATTTTTGAAATAAAATTTAAGCATATGTAAGTCCCGAAATGACCTGGTTTGTGTTGAGTGGATGCTAACCCCCAGTTCTTTCTCGCTCTCTTTTAAAAGCAACAGGTTTTTTTTTTAATTTAAAATTAAATTGTAAATGTGTTTGTGTATATCATGTATATTGTGTATATTTCTAATCTTTTAAGATCAAAATATTTTGTTAAAAATTCTCTTTATGTATTACATAACTTTGATGTTTTCAGTCTATAGCTGGGAAATGTGCGAACACACCATGTCCCGATAATTCTGTTTGTGTATTAGATAACCATGGTTACTATTGTACTGTAAAATGTAAGTATGTAATATCAATATGGAACTGTAAGAGAGGGCGTCATGCACTTCAACAACACCAGTTTAAAAGCGCAATAATAAAACTTATTTACCTATAACAGGTGATTACATTGTTGAACTCTTCAAGAATCTTAGAATGTCTCCTTGTTCAGTCGCCCAATTGCATTACTTGAAAATCCAAGTTTCTTTAGAAACAACTTGTTGCTAGCATCGCAGTTCCGGTGTTACGAGTTTATTTAAGGGTAAGAGGGAATGGTCGATGAATCTGTTTATTAAATTTCTATTACGACATCAACTTCGCTTTGAAGTATTTGATGAATTGTGAGTTACATGGGTACAACTAAATTGTCGATGAATTGTAACCTCTGACAATTCAGATTGTATTATGATGACAGCCAATTGAGACGTGTTGTTAGATCCGTTAACACAACAACGTGGCTTTTAAGTATTTGATTGAGTTTGTGCTATTGGATTGATCATTTTTATATCGAATAGAATTAAAACTATAGCTGTGTTTAGTCCGTTGTTTTATACTGATTTAACTTTAAATCGTATAGTTATGTCCTTCTTGGGGTACTAAAATTTCATTTTTTTTTCAGATTGCATTGCACCCGTCTCACCTTATTCTGATGAACATGTAATACCAGAATTTGACCAGTCTGTTAGTCTGTGGCGTATTGGTACCAATCTTACATACAGCTGTTCCCCGTCCTACTATCCTACTGTCGACTGGACATGTAATGTTAATGGTGCTTGGCAGGAACCAACTTGTAAAGGTGAGATACTCTGATTCAACTGTTCTATCCCTGAACAGAAACAAGGGTTAAGGGGAGGGGCTATCGACAATTTTCAGACAAGTTTTTTTTTATCGTGCCGGGGTCAGACAGGAAGGACAGTTGCGCCTTATATCTATCGGCATCGAGGTTTTTATAATTACACATGGATCCAGGAATTTTATTAACTGATTGTTATTGTCTCTATATAGATGGTGATTATTAACTGATTGTTATACTCTATATTTAGATGGTGATTATTAACGGATTGTTTGTCTCTATATAGATGGTGATTATTAACTGATTGTTATACTCTATATTTCGATGGTGATTATTAACTGATTGTTATTCTCTATATTTAGATGGTGATTATTAACGGATTGTTTTTCTCTATATGTAGATGGTGATTATTAACTGATTGCTATCCTCTATATTTAGACAGTAGTGATTATTAACCGATTGCTATTTTGTAAATCATAACTGTTCTATTCCAGCTTTAAGCACATGTCCAGAACTCTTTCAATGCAATCAGTCATATTCAGATGGGAAGTATGTATTTAAATATCCAGGTTGGTATATTTTTATACTTTTTAACATAGATTAGGGGTACTTTATGCAATATCGAATGACCGTATTCAATTAATATTTCTACAAGTACGTTTGAGGTATTAATCTTCACCCCACGAACTTAAATCTTAAGTCTTGATTACTTCAGTGATTGACAACCCAGAGGTTATGCTGGACAAAAAACAACATCAGATGTCTTCACTTCCCTCGGTGTACCTTTGTTCAGCATCAGTCAGGAAGAGTGTTTGATCTTATACATGAACCGTCGAAATTGTGTAAACTATGTTTTACTTAACAAAACATTTGGAAAATTAAATTGGTTTGCTCGTTCTATGGCTTTTCTCGACAAAAGTATTTTTTGGCATTTTCATCAGTTAACCGTATACAAATATATCCTAGTACAACAGGAGCCAACGAGTATTGTTTAAGAGATATCAAAAATTAAAAAAAAATAGCAGCAACAAAAATTACAAACAGCACCAATCTGCCATACCGCAATCTGTCATACGCCGATCTGTGTTCCCAACTACCCATGCTGTCTAAATTCCAAGTAAATATTTCCGGTCTACAGATGACCCAATCATGCCACTTATCTGTAACTGCATTACGTTTTCAAGGAACTGTTCATAATATAATACTACACCGTGCCATCTGTTGTTATTCTAGGAACTGATCATGACATGATAATACAGTGTTTCATATCTGTTGTTATTCCAGGAACTGACCATGACATGATAATACTGTGTTTCGCAACATCAAGTTTGCCTTATTTAAGTCTTCAGCCTAATACCACGTTCAGTTTCTATTCAACTAATTATTCAGCATCGTGCAACCCAGATCCGCATAGATGTGGTTACAGACGCTCCACTGCTATTAGAATATTTTTGTATTTAAATGTAAGTATGCTGGTCAATTCTTCTAAACTATGTATACTAAGTTCCGGTCTGATTAAAACATGGATTTTTTGTTGTTTCGTTTGTATATCATATAGATTAACACTTCACAGTATCAGATGATTGTTTGTAGAACGGAACTGCCTAACCTCAAACCCCCAAAATACCCCCATTCCAAACAACACCCTCCCCTAACACGACCTCAACACGCCTGAACTGCTTCACCCCAATCCTCTAAAACACTCCCATTCCAAACAACACCCTCTCCTTACTCAAACTCTACATCCCTGATTTAAATTAAGCTGTTACAAAATCAGTTTATTAATATGTTTGTGTTTTGTAGACAGTGTATGTATCAACAGACTACAACTTTACAACTACCGACTGTAATGGTCCAGCCCTGTATCAAGCTGGTAAAAACTGTGACCCTGGATGTGAAATCCCGGAACCTGGTATATTCCAGGTAGATCTGCGTGGTACTGGTCTTAAACATAAATCATTTGTAAGTGATATATTGTACTAATGACATACATATAATATCGTTATCGTTGAGAGAGAGAGGGGGGGGGCAAGAGAGAGAGAGAGAGTACTATCGTCCGATAACAGTAAATTAAATTAAGGTATTCAACTTCCATATCGTAGAAGGCGTGGCTGTTTACCTAAACATATAGCTTTTTTGATGAAGGCTTTTGTAATGGTTTTCTAAAAACGACATATGCTATTGTGAATTGACCGATCATTTGGTGAATTAACCGAGACATGATTGCTGAAACAGTAACTTTTCTGCTTAGTACTCTTAATTGATATTTATATTCTATTTAGACGTTGGTCGGCGGAGAGGTTGTTTTCTCGGACAATGAACAGCTAGTGACAGCAAGTTGTAATGTTTGTTATAATTTTTGTGCACCACCTGTATTGCAATCATATCTACCGGCAAATGGAACAGGTAATATCCGTTCATTTTTAATACGACTACATCTCTTTTATTTGGTTGACAAGTAAGACGTTAATCCCCGCTCATGTATTGTGCTGAAAAATATCGATGTGTTTTTATTTTAGATGTTGATTTGTTTTGTGGTGTGACAATCAGTCTTCCGTTGGTTTGTTTTCGTCCCACTGTCAAATCAGTAAGTGAACACGAAAATGCAATTCGTAAACAAGTCGACCTTTTCATAGTTATTGCGAAAACGAGTTCCACATACAATCACTGACTTAACAATCAGAATACTAAGTTGAATTTTCGGCATAGCCTCGATAATCATTATTAAAATCGGTGCGATAAAAGACATAATCTCGATTATCCATTCGATGATTTAATTATGAATAAAAGTTGAGTAACATATCGGATCATAATCCAGTAAATATCAGAGGCTAGCGATGACAGATAAGTTAATAAATGTCTAATAATAATTTAGATTCCAGTCCTACAAAAGATCTGCAATTGGCAGATTTAGCTCATGCATAATGTATGTTTAAACCCATCCATAAAGGAATGCTACATGTTTTGTTAAAGGTTTTTCTACTTTTGCTTGAGATATATCCGTCTTCATCACCCTGATTGATGTAGAACGTTAAATCCCTGTTCATTCATTCCTGTATGTTACATGTTATGTTAATATAGTTTTTTTCTACTTTCACTTCAGATATTGATTATACCAACACTACTATACCAGTCTGTCTGTCAAGATCCTAGATATCAGAGATCAAGATACCAAAACTAAACGGAACAAATAGTCATGTAGGAGCCGTAGCGTCGTTTTTCTAGAAACGGACTAAATCACCCACCTACCAACAACTTTTTGGTCAAAAAAAAAAATTCATGTGAAATTGATTTGACGTGTAATTTCAATTTGGCATTTCGGAATTTATTATACATGTGTAATCGGACTAAAGCACCTGTCTACCGACAAGTTTTGTGTCGAAATAAAGTTTCAAATACAATTTTATCTTACGTAAATTTCAAATGGCCATTTCGGCAGAGTCAATATAGACTAAATATCTACACAGGGTTGATTACTCAATTAATCATTACATAAGACATCCCTGTATCATTATCTCCTATCCACCGTATAAATTAATTAATCAATCTTCAATATGGTGGTTTCTTGTAAATAAAAAAATATCCAATTACCCGTGGACCCATCTTTAAACAAACTACCAGTAGAGTTGTCTGATACAACAATCAGATCATCATTTAGGTCTCGCCAGATTATTCAAATCCATGACCTAATTAGATGCACACCGATTGCCCGGTCCCAACAAGGCGAACAATTGCTTTGTAGGGACAATGTCGAATTTCACAGTAAATATCCATATTGAGTGTTCCAGGATTTTTTTAGTGATATATATTGCCTTGTAAATAAAGTATTTATCATTGACGATTAAGATGAGGGGGTGGGGGAGCTTCGGTGGGTATTAAGATGAGGGCGATCAGACAGTATTGTATATTATACAATAGTGTGAAGCGCTCGTGACCATATAGTGTTGTATATTGAAGTAAGCATAGGGGACCATAATTATAGTGTTGTATATTGAAGTAAGCATAGGAGGGGGGGGGGACCATATAGTGTTGTATACTAAAGTAAGTATAGGGGACCATATAGTGTTGTATATTGAAGTAAGTATAGGGGGACCATATAGTATTGTATATTGAATCAAGTATAGGGGGGTCATATAGTATTGTATATTGAATCAAGTATAGGGGGGTCATATAGTATTGTATATTGAATCAAGTATAGGGGGGTCATATAGTATTGTATATTGAATCAAGTATAGGGGGGTCATATAGTATTGTATATTAAAGTAAGTATAGGGGGACCATATAGTATTGTATATTGAAATAAGTAGAGTTGTTTACCTTGTAGCTGTGCAGTGCTGAATGGTATATTTGATTCACATTTTAGAAGGTTACAAATTCCAAAGTCATTATTTTTTTTTTATATCCTTAGAACATAACCTCATTTTTCTTCCAATCAGATACCTTTAAAATGACCATGTGACACTGTTCTATTTCATGAAGAATGAAGTTATCTTAAGTACTTGCCATTGGCTGTAGAAAACCCCACCCACAGCTCAGGTCATGGTATGTGATCGCTAATTGGGATTAACACAGTAAGCTAACTACACGGTCTGCTGATTTAGGGTGAGCTAAATAAAGGATAAAGACAACAACATTTAATATAATTTAATTGTGGTTATATCTTAATATTTATTTACAATATAATTTACATGCATTATATTTCAACTGTTACAGTTTTATCTTTTTTTCGCAAAACTACTTTATTTACACAATCTGGAATTATTATTTCGAGAGTGTTATTAGCACTTGAAGGCACATCTTGGTTTACGCAAGTTTTCAACTTCTTAATTTCCTGAATTTCGTCATTATCTTCTTGTGTACCGGTAGTTTTAATATTTCAGGCGGCCCCAAAGGCTTGCTAACACTATCCTTAATAGAAAATAACTCTCTTTGGTATTTCTGGACAGCGTTGCTTCTATGGGCACTCCTTGACGTCACAGCCTTATCCGAAAAACCATCATTGTACAAAGTTGTGCAACAAGTTACCCGACCAGAGTGGTTTGATATTGTTCGACCCTCAATACTAAGTCCAGCTTGTTGATAAAAATTTTTAAACATTTGAGAAAGTTTATTAAAAGTTATATTGGCAGCACTAAACCTTGGATGTTGACTTTCATCAGTTACGGTTGTGGTCAGTGGTTTTTTATATAGAAATCCTTTACGGGGAATAAGCGATAGATAATAATCATACATTTTCACCAAACAACGCTCATTATCTGGCTGTTCATAGTGTTCAATTGGTGTAATTGTCACATTTTTTCGTTTTAATCCACCTTGCGAGTTTTTTTGTATCCTAGGAGTGAATCTTATAAATTTTCTCTTGTTTTTTTGATCAGTCAAAATTTCAAATTGTTCAGCTTCAACACACTTATGTTGCTCCATACCTCTAAATGCAAAGCCTTTTCCATTATAGAAAAATATCGCGTTACTCAGTCCTTCTGCTGTGTTCATAGAAAAAACACCCTTATCCCACATTACTTTTTCCTCTTCTGGAAGCACTGGTTCACATGATTTTACTTTTGTTCCAAATCCAAGAGATGTCAGTCGTTTCATTTCGGAATCCAATATTTTGCGGAATGTACTAAATTTCTCATCATCATCTCTCAAAATATGCACATTATTTCTGTTACAATCATTTTTGATATACCTTTGTAATCCCGAAACAATTTGAACAAGAGTGTTTGGTGGATAATTTGTCGCATCTTTACGCCTTTTCTCAACAATAAATCTTTGCAGCCAAAATTGTAATTCTTCATCATTTAATGTATTAATGTCCGTAGGAATTAATTTTCCTTTCTCAAAATATGTCCCTGGCTTAGAGTTCCTATTATCAACCCAGTCCTTCCATAAATTTAACGCCCATTTGTTGTTGTTTCTGGTCTTGATTGGAACTGAACATTTTTGTATATTTTCTAAATCTGCCTGCTTCACAGGACTAGAAAAACGTCCTTTATTATCACGAGTCACACATGGCATATCCACTAGTTGTTGCGTTGGAATATCCATCACTTGCGATAGGCTAATTAGTTCATCATCTGATGGAAACGATGCCTAGTCGACAGCAAAATCTGGCACATCCATATTGAAGTACATTTACTATAGTGACTATAAAATTACTACTGAATGAATGAAGGAACATAATAAGATTAAAGTTGTACTCATTAACGATCAAAAGTTACTTGTAATCACTTGTAATCACCTTTAATCTCTTAATCTCATGACTTATACAGGTGACATTGAATGACTCCACCCAATTGTCAATCACTCTATGACCACACCTACAAATTATTCAACTTTAACAAATTTCATATTTCAATTAGTTTTCCCCAAATATTTTATGAAATATAAATAATACAAATATCATACTATATTTTGTATAAGTTTTGAAAGTAGAGATCATGTTCTAAGTGAGTTAGAACCCATATAGAAAATTCTTCATGGTTTAGAAGCCCTTTCTAAACCATGAAGAATTTTCTATATGGGTTCTAACTCTTACGTCGAATTTTTATTGTTCAGTATCATCTGAAGCACGTTTAGACACCAAACTAAAGACACTAAAGGTGTTGTGAATGATTTTTTTAGGCCCCCCCCCCCCCCCATTTGAGGTGTTATGACAATTTTTGTCACTTTACCTTGC
This sequence comes from Patella pellucida, assembly GCA_917208275.1. Taxonomy (NCBI): domain Eukaryota; kingdom Metazoa; phylum Mollusca; class Gastropoda; family Patellidae; genus Patella; species Patella pellucida. Next base: position 86,673,877 of record OU795039.1, read on the forward strand.
CGATGAGAGTTCAAATGACAGGTCTTTCCATATACAGTACAGGGCGTAATTTGTTGTGTCAAGGCGTAGCTATGGCGTGACAAGACGTAAATCCCTGTAGAAATTATTAAGGAAAGGGAGACAACTCTATTTTATAGTAGGAGTTCTGAACGGAGTTGTTTCCCATATGTCAGATATTTTGTTGAATAGTTGCATCAGAGGCAATTCCCTCATGTTCTTACCATATTTGGTGGGAAACATTATGGGCACGTGCGGATCGATAATCAGAGCTTTTCCTCTTGACCGAAAAGCTTACAGTGGCCCTTTTCCAAAGACCCTGTGGACACGATATAAAGGCTACAGTTTTTACTGGACAAAGGCGGATCCAGGGGGAGGCACTAGGTGCCCTCCCCCCCAAATCCCTAAAAAAAACGGTAAAAAAAATAGATATGAGCCACAAATAACCACTGACAACCTGATTTTTTCAAAAATTTTCTGACTGGATTACCTGGATCCGCCTCTGTTACTGGATGTATTTCATATTCGATGTGAAGCATAAACTCATGCCCCTGTCATGTGGAGCTTACAAAATGTAAATCGGACTGTTCCAAACAATACCACGCCTGACAAGGACAGCTGCCTAGTCGTTCGGATGGGACGAAAAACCGAGGTCCCGTGTACACATTGGAGTGCACGTAAAAGATCCCTTGGCAGTTGGAATTCGATATTAGAGTAGGCCGTAGCGCCGCTGCCCGGGCAAAATTTATATAGCACCCCTTTTACAGGTGTGTTAAAGGGCACTTTACAGTGCAACAAAAAATACATTCAAAAAGTAAATAACATCACGAATGTTAAAAAAACATTAAATAAGCAATTATTTCCAAAAATACGCGAGCGAATTATTGAATTAAAGTTGAACCATGTGTTAGTCTCGAGATGACATAGTTTGTGTCAAGTGGACGTTAAACCTCATTTCTCTCTCTCTCTCTCCCTCTCTGTCTCTCTCTCACTCTCTCTCTCTCTCCCTCTCCCTCTCTGTCTCTCTCTCACTCTCTCTCTCTCTCCCTCTCCCTCTCTGTCTCTCTCTCTCTCACTCTCTCTCTCTCTCTCTCTCCCTCTCTCTCTCTCTCTCTCTCTCTCTCTACCTCTTTCTCTCTCTAAATATATAAATACGATTCTAACAACGGATGATATAGTTTTAATTCGATTCAATATAAAAATGATCAATACTTGAAAGCCCAGTTAAGCTGCGTTCACACTAGGGCTTTAACCTGCATTGAATTAAGAATAAAGTCTTATTCCGGACTTTGGCGTCACACTCAATTCGATAAAAACCGAACTGAATCTGAATAAGCGAATCCGTATATTTTTCCGAATTCAACCGGGATCAATTATTCTGAAAGGTTTATTCGCAGTCAACGTGATTTTCCAGGATGGTATCCCCATGCATCCCCATGCCAGTGTTGCTGTCGCAAGGCGGAGGGTCTGATAGCTGTAGTCATTCAGATGGGACGAAAGACAGATTTTCCGTGTACAGAATGCCATGAATTCAAACCGAATAAACTGTAATGTGACGCAACACTTTTAATGCGGAAAACAACAATATGAATTCCGGAGGCCGGTCTTCGGAATTCGCATCGAATGCGCATGATTTAAAGTGTATTTATTCAGAGTTCTTATATACAACGATGAATGGAATAATATAATAAATTGGATACAGTAACAAGCAACTTAATGCTTATATAAAACTGCGCATGTAGTGTGAACGTAGCTTTATATAATAAATTGGATACAGTAACAAGCAACTTAATGCTAATATAAAACTGCGCATGTACTGTGAACGTAGCTTTATATAATAAATTGGATACAGTAACAAGCAACTTAATGCTTATATAAAACTGCGCATGTAGTGTGAACCGAGCTTTAGGGTGTTAACGGATATAACAACAATTGGCTGTCATCATAATACAAGTCACGTTCGAAGAAACATCTTTTTAACGAATATAAACACTAAAAGAATTCAGGTAAACTTTTAAGCGCATTAGGAACTTTATCAAAGTATTATATGCGCTATACAAATTATGTGTTGATTGATTGATTGAATTTGGGTAAAAAAACCTGATTCACATTCGGCACCTTTGTTTGGGTCTCTAAATCGGCTTACAATCTACCAACGCATTCAGTACAACCACGGAATGCTCACCTTCAAAATTCTAAGAGATAATTTACCATCATATTTATATAACACATTCTGTGAAAATTCTAAATTGACCGAAACTACCATGACATTGAGATCAGAAAGTCAATTTAAATTAGCAATCCCAAAAGGTAACAAAAAGGCAATGACCAGAACATTCCAATATGCCGCCTCTGTATTTTGGAATACTATACCTCAAACTGCGAAACACGCGTCTTCAGATTTTATCTTCAAAAAGGAGTTAGTAAAATACTTTAAATCTTTGAACCCTTGCTAATTACTGTTGTCCTCCTAATTTGTCCTTCTTTATTGTTTGTTTGTTTAATAGTTCTTTATTGTAAGCTTCTATAATATGATATATAAGCACCTTGTAAATGTTATGACTGTGTAGTTGCTAGTTTTATAGAATATGAGGGGCATGTTGAAAATTAGAACTCATGTACTTAATATGTTCCCTCAGAAAATAAGGTCAGTATTACTATTATTTTTATTGAATTGTCATGGGTTACGATTCATCGACCATTTCGTCTGACACGACGAAACGGAAATAAAATAAATTGACATTAGGATTCATCGATCATTTATTTTCACACGTAAATACACTTAAATAACGCCACAACTAAGATGCAACGTAAAGAAAAATATATTTTAAGTAATATAATTAAACCACTGAACAAGGAAGACATTATAAGATTGTTGGGAAAGTCAAACAAGACAATGCAGTCACGTGGTATAGGTAATTAAGCTGTATTACTGTTGATTTTCATGACGCCTTCCCTTACAGTTCCATATTGATGTTACATACTTACATTTTACAGTACAATAGTAACCATGGTTATCTAATACACAAACAGAATTATCAGGGCGTGGCGTTACACTACAGGGACAGGTGTGACCGGAGCTTTATATATAGAGAGTCTGGCCAACTGACGTCGTGGGCGCCATTTTGTAACCCATAAATTCTTACGTTGCAGATAGAGCCACGGTACAGCTTTAAACTGATTTATATGTTTTATATTTGCGCAAATGCATTTTTATGTTCACTCAAGTGTACTGGTAGACAATAATTTGAATAAATCAATTAATCACAATATGTAAATTTTATTGACAATATTTATTTTTCATCTTTTTAACATTAAAAACACCGCAATAATCCAATATATCGTTTGACTTAAGGTTAAATCGAAAGTATCGGATAATGATTACCTTTGACATTAGAAACTAAATTTTTATTTTATTTTTTTGGCTTGTTTCCGATTTCGTTTCTAAATTTTAAATTTTTTTTAAAAAATGACATTTAAAATAGCGCATTCGCAATGATCCAATATATCGTTTGACTAGGGTCGAAAGTATCGAATAATGAATGATTACCTCTGAAATGAGAAACCCATTTTTTATTTTATTTTTATCATATGATTTATCACGCACCGAAGGATATAGTGAGAAATGGGGTTTAACGTCCACTCGTCACAAACTAGGTCATTCCGTGACTAACACGTGGTAAATTTCGAGCGCTGAGTTTGTGTACAGAGAAGGACGAAGTTGAGAGGGTTTAAATACGACTGGGCGGCTTTTTTCGATTTTTCTTTTGTGCTTGGCGACAAAAAATTGTGCCGCCTGGCGTGACAACATGTATTCCCTGTTCCTTGCATCTGTAGCAATTCCAAGAGCTATTAGGCTGATATTTTCGGACATATTTGAGTCTGAGAAAAGGCACTTTCAGAAGTAAAAAAGGGCTGCGCCCCCCCCCTTGAATGCGCCTCTGAATACTCACAGAAAAGTGATTGAATTACCATATCTGTGTAGTAATCATTCCAAATATATTCCCGCTTTATTGTTTTACACTTGACAGAGCACAGTCACGTGAACACGATGAACTAACGTTTCATTAGCTAATCGCTTACATCTTCCAGAGGGGGATTGAATGGCCGAATGTCCGAATGGTTAGCGCGTACGCACTGTATCATAAAGTCTGTCAATGAGTCAACTGGCATGGTTTCGAATGGCAGGTTGTACGTGACAAGGAGTAGGGTCGCCTGCCCAGCCTCGTGGGTTTTCCCCGGATCCTCCGGTTTCCTCCCACCGCTAAAGACCCCTACTCCTTTCATGAAGCCGGTCATGTACGTGGCAAGGAGTAGGAAAGCATGTCATAAAATCTGGTCACCACACCCTACGTATGACCCATGCACTCTCTTCTTACTACATATCTTAATAGCTCCGTAATCGTCTTAGACATTTGTCTTACCAGGAATAACAATGCATCAGTTCAGTTCTACATTTGATACCAAGCTTGATACAAATGATTACAATGCATAACATATTACATAAGCATTTGTATTATTAGCATCTTTCTCTCGAACCGAACCCCCGTAAAAACCAGTATGGCTAGACTCCGAAAACGGATACATCATATGGTCGTCGAAGAAACCATGGCGATGTCCACACTCTCTGTGAATTCAGAGGCAGTCTCCACATGAACCCAAATGGTATGTGTCCGGAACGCAATGATATCTAAAACATACAACTGGCGGTAGTTTTCTCTTTGATGTGCATAGCAGTTATATCTCATAACAACCTGTATCCATGCATGAGTCAATTATATATTTTTGGTAATTTTATAAATATAAATTTTAGTTAGGATAAAAAGTGTAGATATAATTATTAATATTGTAATTATGGTTATTTAAGCCATTGTTATAAATAGTAAATTTGACGTTATTAATATAAAATTGTAGCTTAAATTATCAAATTTGTAGTTATAAATATAGAAGTATAGTTAGTATATAAAATATAGTTATGAATATAACAGAATATTATAAACTGATATATATTGCATGTATAGTGTTTTAATAATGATGTATTATTATCATGTATTTGTAGGGAGAATAGCTTTGTAAGTGAATTTACTTGTCTCTCATCCCATTGATGATTTATGATCAATAAAATATGTTTAAATAAATAAACAACCTGTCATGACGTCATCAGTGGTTGATATTCTGTTCATATCAACCACTGATGATCGAAATAATACAAAAAAACACAGAAATGAATTTTTATTCTTTTGACAATTAAAATGTATTATTTGTATAAATATGCATCAGCAGTGGTAAGCAAAACATTTGCTGTGTTATCAGATCTGGCGTTGTCAAAAAGAAGATGTCTACGATTCGCTGGCCTATAAATATGGCGTTATCAATACGAAGATGTATACGATTCGCTGGCTTATAAATATGAATTAGTCTATCGATTGTCACAGTTGGCGCCAGTGATTCGTTAAAAAGGAAGAATTCTACTACAGGATATAAGCTGACAATAGCCTGTTCTATCTCGATAACTTGACAAGCGCTGGTCATAAGACTTGTTTTTTTAAGTTGGCTGTAACGTGTAGGTAAGTACTACTTAAAGATGTTCATAAAGTTTTTGTTTTTTTATAAAAATTATTTTATTAAGGATTGTGGGACAGGCTTAGCTTATGTAAAAACCTGCTCCCCGATCATAAGCTGTACTTTGATTTATTTTTAATATAGCGATTTACATAAAAGCATCTCAAACCGCTTTACATCAATATATTAATTAACTAGTGTATAATCCAATGATAAACAGTACATAAAACAATTCTAAAAATAATAATACATAAAATCATTCTAAAAATAACATTACATAAAATCATTCAAAAAATAACACTACATAAAAACTTTCTAAAAATAACACTTTCTAGACAACTTAACCTAATACTATAAAACTCTCGAGTTGCAGATTAACAATGTATGGCATATTTCCTAATCTTACGACCTCAACAATAAAATTTCCTAAAAACGTGTGTTTTCAGTGCGGTTTTGAAGGTGGTGAACAAATCTATATCACGGAGAGAGGCTGGCAGGCTATTCCACAGATGTGGTGCATAGTTGCAAAAAGCGCGGTCACCGTATGCTCGTGATGGTTTTGGTCTCATATTGTGATTAACCAGTTTTAGACTATCGCAACTTTTAGTGCAGATTTTCGGGACATGAATTTCAATTAATTTAGTCAGATAGAACGGTGCCGACTCACCATGATGGATCAGTTTAAATATAATGCATATATTTTTGAATTCTATGCGAGCTTTCACTGGTAGCCAGTGAAGTTCACGTAGAATTGGTGTCATGTCCATATTGAACATAGTTGATGTTAAAGACACTGTAAAACCCAGAACAAGAAACAAAGGTACTGTATAAATCAACAAATCAAATAGCATACTGTGGAGGCTATTGAATTTCTCTAAATAATGCTCAGGTTAATGTACAGGGTTGGACCGAGTGGTTAGCGCGTATCATATGGTCTGTCATTGAGTCAACTGGCGTGGTTTCGATTCCCCGGTTGTACATGCGTCTGTTGGGTCCTCCAGTTTTCTCCCACTGTTAAGCGAATTTTTGAAATAAAATTGAAAAATATGTTGGTCTCGAAATGACAAAGTTTGTGTCGAGTGGGCGTTCAATCTATCTCTCTATCTCTTTCTCTCTGTCTCTCTCTCTCTCTCTCTCTCTCGCTCTATGATTGATGTATCAAAGTCGTTAGCTAGTGACAACAAGAACTTTACTTATTAGATATACGTTAAAAATTAAAATCGGGCAAAGACATCATAACCTAGCAATCCAAATGTGGTATCCCATGCTTCAGAAATGGGACAGACCCGTATTCCGACATCTCCTCCTTGGTGCCCATATCAGAACATTGTGTTTAAATCCAAGGTAGCTTCTGGGCAGCTGATCAATCAAATAAAGGAAGTATCTGACCAAGTTCCTGGGCGTTAGTCTATGGTTCACGCACTTATCCTCCTTATAAGAAATAACGGGGGTTGGGGTGGCCTAGTGGTTTAGAGTGCCGCGCTTCGACCTCTAGCTGGCCGGTCACCTCTGGCTTACGGTTGTGGTTTCGATCCCTTGTGTGAGCGTTTGTGGCATGGAGATAGGGGCGCCTTCTTAACCTCGTGGGTTTCCTCCGGGTACTCCGGTTTCCTAGGGTTAGATCTAACAAGAAGTGTTTGGCTCTTATCACCTAACAGGGTTTAGGTTTCTGAAGACTTAATTCGTTGTTCCTCATAGACTGGTCACAGAGGACCGAGAACATTATACAGATCTAACAAGGTATCATTCAGACACCATTTGTAGTTAGTATGAATCGGGCATCATAGAGCGGTCCCCGGGGAGAGGTGTATTACTTAGGCTTAGCCTGTTCCCCAATCCCATTTAGACAACCGGAATAAAATATTGTTTAACCCCCCCCCCCCCCAAAAAACAAACCCGCTTCGGCTCAGAGGCCGGGATTTAGGCATCACTCAGTGATCATAGATATCATTGGCGTTCCCAGAGGGGTGTATAGCCGTCATGGCTTAGAGGCAGGGATATCGATACCATGTGGGCTTCTTGGAAGAGGCATACCCACAGCCCACTCGGCTTAGAACCCGGGATATAGCCGCCATGGCTTGGAGGCAGGGATATCGATACCATGTGGGCTTCTTAGAAGAGGCATACCCACAGCCCACTCGGCTTTGATCCCGGGATAGAGACAGCATGTAGTGTTTCAGTCGGTTGGTCTGAGTTCTAGGCTTTTTAAATTCAGACCATAGATATTTTATCATAACTCACGATGTACTATAGTTTCCGGAATTTCATATATTAACATAGTTATACCAACATAGTGTTACAGAGTTAATTGATCATTGAATGGGTATATACACAACGTGAAAGTCCGAATTACATGATCACGTCTGCCACCTTAGAAGTTGAGATATTGATAGATATAGGTTTTTATACACCGGAACTTGGAACAATAAAAACGACCACCATAATATATACTATTCAAAAAAAGTAGGGGATATTTGATTTTGGGGGCATAATACTAAAATATGCAAATGACTACGAAAAGAATCACTATTGAACCTAACAGAAGAAACATTTCCAGTTACATGTGACGCCCAAGCGCACCAATAGCTACCGCATGGAATGCAGGTGATGCTTGGGATCATCATGGGGGTCCAACCCAAGATTTGCACGACTCTGACTTTGAATGTTACAGTCATTGTGGCAGTGCATTCCAGGGTGGAAACATCAGTTTAATTGTTTTAGTGACCAGAGTGTTCTTTTGATATGCGTCGGCTTACCCAAAATGAAAGGTTACGTGCCCTTGGCATGCTACAGATCGGCACAACACAGGAGGTTATGGCGCGGACGATGAATGTTTCTCAGTCTGTCATAAGCAGGCTATGGTCCAGATACCGTGATACACAATCTGTACAGGTCAGACGGTCGCAGACAACTCAATAAATCGATGAATGTGAACTTCATTTCATTTTGTCATTTGTTTCTTCGTCAGTTTCATCCCCTACTTTTTGTTAAATAGTATATTTGTGGCAAATGGTACCTATGCAACATCCAGGCAATCTGTACAGTGTTACTGGGTCTGTATTCAAAGGTTTTCTAAAAGTTAAGTAAAAACACTTAATTTTCCCACTCAACCAAGTGTCTATCCTTGAATCGGTATTCAAAGGCTCTTTTTTACATATACTTAGCTATGTGAAAACTTAACTCCACACTTAAATTATGGAAAACTCATATTCGCCAAAAAGGATGAATTTTTAAATTATGGAATGCCCTCCACTGCCAAAAATCACGAATTTCTAGCATTGCAAGCAAGTTATTTCCCCTTTAGAGCTTCTACTGTATTAGAGTCTTATAGTGTAGTATGGCATGTCATCAAAACAGCTCCCGTAGGATTTGTATGCTAAAATTGGATTAATTAGGGACCAAGCTATCCAAAAATGTTGGGGTACAAATTTTCCGACCCCTTGATCCCGCTGAGCGAGGACATAGCTATCTCCGCCATTAATGGTTGGATTTTCATGACCTGAAGTTCATTCTCGCGTTTGTTCATCATGCCGACCCCATCTATGATACGTTTAAAACGACTGGAAGCAGTTTTCATTGACTTCCGGTGGGGATTTTTTGAAATCGAGACACCTCTGAACGAGGCGATGGATATCTCCGCCAATAATCATTGTCGTGTTTTTCATCATGCCAACCCCATCTATAATACATTTAAAGAGATTTGAAGTAGTTTTCACTGACTTCCGGTGGGGCATAACGATTTAAGGTATCAAACTCTGATTGATTTCAGCCAATAATCTTTGGATTTCGGTGATGTGAAGTATTGTTCTGTTAGGGGGTTTTATCATGCCGACCCCATCTATGGTACACGCGAATGGAAACAGTTTCCACATACTTCCGGTGGGAAATTCCAATTTCCGGTATTGATTCAGCCAATAATCTTTGGATTTTCAAGATCTGAAGTTAATTCTGGGTGTATTTGTCATCAGACCGACTGGATCTATGATACACTTAAAGCGAATGGAAGTATGTCTTAATGACTTCCGGTTGAGAATACCAATTTCAGTTTAGAGAAATCTATCACGCAGTAGGCTAACACTTTTTGTGGCTTCGGAAGCATAGAAGATGTTTTGTGCAGTCACTTTAGGGTCATTGGAATATTCTGTCATGAGATTCAAGACACATCTGGCAAAATAAACAAGTTTAATATCAAAATGAAAAAGCAATCATAACAAGCCAGAATTCGCCAGAAACGAAAACAACGAAATTTCTATCTCGGAAATAAATACACAGTCTCCCTGGGCACCTCTGGTCATATTGGTACGCTCCCTATTAAAACACTTGCACAGAGATGTACAAGTGTCACGGTCATATTTCATTAGCATTACTATCGGGCACCCAAACTTTGCCGCGTGGCTCGCCCAAACTGTCCACCTGTATGCACGTGCATACCGGTAGTATATAAACCTTGCAATCTGGCTTGTTTGGGAGATGGATTATGACAGTTGGAGGACTCGATACTGCCACCAGATACTTGGGTCGCCTTTAGGTGCCTACTAATAGATGCTGTGTTGAATCCCTGCTGGTATCGCCGATGAATGGTGTCGTCTAACTGGTATCATCGATAAATAGTCGTCGATACATGGTCTTGCCGATGCGTGAACAACTTGTTCGATACATTGTATGGTCTATGAATAGTCGCCGATATATGATATGGTCGATGTATGGTCTTGCCGATGGGGGAGGTTTTTTTTTCACGAGTATCGTCTAATGAATGGTCGCCCATAAATGGTATTGTCGATGTTTTGGTCTTGTCGATGGGTGGCCAGTTTATGTTGTCAATGGTATCGTCTATTGATGGTCGCCGATAAATGGTATCTTCGATGCATGGTCTTTCCGGTGGGTGGTCTATTGGTTCTGTGAATAGTCGCCGATAAATGGTATCGTCGATGTATGATCTTGCCGATGGGTGGACAGTGTTCTGAAATGGTATCGTCGATGCGATGCCTTGCTGATGGGTGGACTTTAAGGTCATAATTTATTCTGTAATATGGGGAAACAATGCAGCACAAGTCGGTGGAAGCATCTATCCCTCCAAAGTTTTCTGAACTGAACAAATGCCATTCTAAGTGCTGGTAGGTTCATTAAATTTTGGAGGGACAGATGCTTCCACTAACTTGTGCTGCATTGTTTCCCTTCTATCACAGAGTACACCGCAATATGCGACAAGTCGTACCTAACCAGATCCCTCAAACTTCCTGCCATTCAACGACAGTGGCTGGCAGTTGGGCAAGAGCAATTATGTTCCTGTACCGAATCTTGATCTGCCTGTCCATCGTGCTGTAATTGAACTCGTCTACACTAGCAGCATTCACCGTCTACACTAGCCTTTTAAATGCCGGTTTTTTCCTAAAAGCCGGCTTTTTCAATTTCTCAATCGTAAAAGCTGGCTTTTTAAAATCCGGCAATAATTGAGGGATTTTTCAGAATCAAAAAGCCGGCTTTTTAAAAAAAAAACGGCAATTTTATGTGTGTAGACGGGTAAAAACCGGGTTTTATCGGGTACCCGGATGTCATCATCCTTCCCGAACTTCCGTACATTCATAACATTGGCACAAATAACGAAGGTCGGTGTTCATCGTCTTTTACCGTTACTAAACTTCAGTCAGTGTAGACGCTACACTTGAAAAAGCCGGGTTTTGAAAAAGCAGGGTTTTTAAAAAGCCGGCTTTTACTAGCCTAGTGTAGACAAATGTGGTTATAAAATAGGCTGCACGGGGCGATGTAGTTACCGCAAAAATGGTCTGCCTTATACATCTTTGCACGTGTTTTGATAGGGAGGGACCGTACCAATAGGACGAGGATGATGAATAACTGTTGTATTTATTTCAAAGATAGGATCTAGCAATAAATATTTGTTAACTTTCTTAGAAAATATGAAATTGTAACTTTAAAGTATCATTCTAGTCACCCGAAAGCTATTTGCCCTGATAATATTAGTAGAAAAATATTAAAACCATTGTAAATGAAATTGGCGAACTCGTGTTGTAGAAATGTTTTAAAAAGAATAAATCCTTGTGAATGCAGAAACTGCGGCATCCCATTATTAATAAAAATTGTTGTAAAAATATTCGGAAAATGTATAAACGTCCTACTGTTCTTATCCGACCTGGCTAATGAAGACGGACGTCCGCCATATATTGTGGTACGAAGGAAACTGTGCCCGGACAGCGGCGCTACAGCCGGTTTACGTATCGAATTCCAACTGCGTACACGGAACTGGGATTTTCGACCAAATCCGAAAGACTAGACAACTATCTTTTTCAAGTCCCCCGTCCTACACCACTGACAGGAAAATGTATATACGGACGTGTATTGTACTTCTTTTGTCACCATGATATATTCACTTCTTTCATTAAAGGTGCTATTTGAAATTGTGAGAGTGCTGTCTATCAACTAATTGATTTTTACTTATTATCTTTGTCAAGCGAGGTGTGGGGTACCACAGTGTGTCTGAATGCACGTGCGCGCTGCATCATAACGTCTGTCATTGAGTCAACTTGCGTGGTTTCGATTTCTAGTTTTTACGGAAGAAGGAGTAGTGTGATTTGTCCAACCTCGTGGGGTTTCTCCGAGTTCTTCGGTTTCACCCCACTGCTAAAGATCCCAACTCGCAAGCGAATTATTGTAATAGAATTAACCACGTTAGTCCCGAAATGACGTAGCTTGTGTCGAGTGGATGTTAACCCCCACCCACCCCTCCAGATTTTAAATTGATTTTCTATATTACCTCAATAGAGCTCCCGTGGCTTTCGGTCGATTGAGATATATTCAATTGACCAATTTCCAGATCATTTTAATCTTTGAAGCGATTTTCCATTGTTACAATAGCTGTGCTTTGAATATCTTTTTTTACTCGCTCTGTTTTTGGTATGTTTGGCACTCGCTAGAATAGCATCCGTCTATTAAATAAATATCTAGGTTTTTTTTTATCAATATGCCCGTCTTTGGTAAGTGATTCCCTGACAACATTGCCCAGTCCTTGCCCCATGGGCGACTTTCGCGTAATCTAGTATTTTTCTAGTAAGATTGGATGTCTATACTTTTTATAAATACCAAATTTGCCATAATTTTCGGAACCCGTCTATTAAATAAATATCTAGGTTTTTTTATCAATATGTCCGTCTTTCGTATCTGAATAGAATATGTTAATCTCATTCTTTATGCAAACAGTAACCAGGAAATAAGTTGACTTTTCTGTAGGCAACAAGATTGGTTTTCAATACACAATATAAAAACAATAAATAATAATAATAAAACAAATGATATGGTGGTTAACGTCCAGTCATTGTCAAGACTGGAATGCAGTAGATAGAATAGAGATTTTCAATTAAGTAAATTGTTTTTTTTAATAATCTGCATAGAAAATATTTATTTTAATAAAATATCCGTTTACTTTTCTGTAAGCTATAATTAAGCTGCGGGTAATCTTTAATCTATCAACTTCATGTACAAACAAAATCATATTTTATAAATTATTATTATTATTATTAAAACAATTATATAGCGCTAATTCCACCAACGGTGCTCAGAAGCGCTTTACAATAGAAAATATAATACAAGAACAAAATTGATTGATTCTCTATCAACTGTTAACTATCCTACCCTTAATACATTTACACTCATTCATTCCCGAGCTTCAATAACGGCCATATTGGATTTATACTAAATGTTGGCCGTATGACGTCACAAGGACGTCACCTGGCATTGTTTTAGTCGTTCTTGGGTAGCACTTTCCTATCTACTCGTAAAACATTAACATCCCCCAAAATCATCTATTCCCGAGATCATTTTTGAGTTTTAAGGTTTCAATGGCGGCTATATTTGATTTATGCTAATTGTTGGCCGTATGACGCCATGTAGCTATGTTTTACTGAGCCATCTGTACCACAACCCGTAATACATTTACATCCTCAAAACTCAACCATTCCCGAGGCCATATCGGAGTTTCAATGGCGGCCATATTGGGTTTATGCTAATTGCTGGCCGTATGACGATATGACGTCACGGCGACGTCATTTAGCTATGTTTTTTTGGGACATCTGTACCACTTTCCAATCTACCCGTAATACATTTACACCCACTAAACTTAACCATCTCCGAGAGTTTTTCGGTGCCAATGGCCGCCATATTGGATTTATGCTAATTACTCGAAAACCTATCTTTTTATTTTGGCCGATTTTTGTTTCGGAGACCTCCAGGGACCCCTGTTACAACCCCTATTGTAATAACAACCCTTATTGTAATAAATGTAATAAAATTTCTATCAACCCCTATTGTAATATCAACCCCTATTGTAATAAATGTATATAACCATACAATAAATTCGACATCTAAATGAAAAAGTCTATGAAATTTGATAACCATCTGAGTATCAATATCTAGAAGTAATGGCATGCGTTTACACTGCATATAATATTATTAAACGCCACAACCAAAAACATGATTAAAGGCGGGAGAATTATTAAAATGGAATGTCCAACCCCTATTGCAATCAATGATATTTAAATAAACGTAAAGTTGACATTCCATTTGATTAACTCTCCAAACGGCTGGCTTTGAGACATGATTTCAGTGGGGTTTTTTTTACCATAATATTCTATACAGTATAAAGATATACCAGTACTCTTACATATTGATACGGATATGGTGATCAAAATCCATCGACATTTAAAGTTAGGTGTCGATTTTATTGACATGGCAAAACATATTTATTACAATAGGGGTTGACATAAGTTGTATTACAATAGGAGTTATGCCGTGTAACCACTATTGTAATATCAACCCCTATTGTAATAAATAAGTCTTAGTGTAGAGAAGGATTTTAAAAATGCTATATGAGGGTTGTTTTATCTGATATGCACGCGGAAAAGATGTTCAAAGTCCCCAGACGACAGATACTTCAGAGAAAATACTTAACGTTTATTTAAATACCATTGATTACAACAGGGGTTGACATTCCATTTTAATAATGCTCCAAACGGCTTCAAAACATGTTTCGGTGGTTTTGTTTCATAATATTCTATACAGTATTAAGGCATAACATTACCTAATATATTGATACGCTAATGGTGATGAAAATCTATCGACTTTTACAGTTAGGTGTCGATTTTATTGGCATGACAAACAGATTTATTACAATAGGGGTTGACAGAAATTTTATTACAATAGGGGTTACGTCGTGTAACCCCAATTGTAATATCAACCCCTATTGTAATAATTGTGGCTAAGTGTAGAGAAGGATTTAAAAAATGCTATAAGGAGAATAATTTTATCCGATATGCATACGGATATTTTTTCTGGTGTGAACATAGAAAAAGTTTTCAATATCCTCAGACGACATAATTTCCAGAGACCATACTTTACGTTTATTCAAATATCAATGATTACAATAGGGGTTGAAATTTCATTTGACTAATTCTCCAAACAGTTTTAAGATATGATTTCGGTTGTTTTGTTTCATAATATTCTATACAGTATAAATGCATACCATTATCGTAGATAGTGGTGCGGAAATGGTGATCAAAACCATAGAATTTTAAGGTTAGGTGTCGATTTTTTTGACATGGCAAAACACATTTATTACAAATATTACAATAGGGGTTGACAGAAATTTTATTACAATAGGGGTTAAACCGTGTAACCCCTATTGTAATATCAACCCCTACTGTAATAACTGTATTTAACTATAGATGAGAATTTTCAAAATGCAATTGGGTAGATTATTTTATCTGATATGCATACCAAAAATATGTTCAAAATCCCAAGACGACCGATCTTTCAGAGAATATACATTCCATTTGATTAATTCTCCAAATTGCTTTGAGACACGATTTCGGTGTGGGGTCATAATATTCTATACAGTATAGATTACAATAGGGATTGACATTACATTTTAATTATCCTGCAAACTGCTTCAAAACATGTTTTCGGTGGTGTTGTTTCATAATATTTTATACGGTGTAAAGGCATACCCGTACTCATATATATATTTATACGGAAATGGTGATCAAAATCCATAAACCTTTAAAGCCCCAATACCACTCTTGTTGTAAATGAATAATTTGTCCCAATCTTTATTCTGGTCACCAAATTGTACTATTTTACAATATTCCAATTAATAAATGATACAAATTTCATCTTAACACACCTAATTATAAAATTGAAAAATTTCAACTACATGCCGTAACATGGTTTGAAAAGCCTTACGTAAGCCTTTTCAAATGCAACCTGGATTTAAACATATTTTCGAACCCTCTGGACAAGTAAGAAAGGCTATAATGGATAATATACACAACAGGTAGGACACAGTTAGAATAAAGCTACGTTCACACTACATGCGCATTAGATGCGAAATCCGGAAACCGGCATCCGGAAATCGAATTGGTTTTTCCCGCATTAAAAGTGGTGCGTCACATTACAGTTTATTCGGATTGAATTCACGTCATTGAGTACACGGAAAATCTGTCTTTCGTCCCATCTGAACGACTACAGCCATCAGGCCCTTCGCCTTGCAACAGCAACACTGGTATGGGAAACCACGCTAGAAAATCACGTTGACTGCGAATAAACCGTTCAGAATAATTGTTCCGGGTTGAATTCGGAAAAATATACGGATTCGTTAATTCAGATTCAGTTCGGTTTTTATCGAATTCAGTGTGGCACCAAAGTCCGGAATAAGACTTTATTCTAAATTCAATTCAGGTTAAAGCCCTAGTGTGAACGCAGCTTAAGGCTATTTTTTTCGGAACCTGTCAAGCCAGCAAGAGTGTTATTGTCCCTTTAAAGTTAGATGTCGATTTTATTGGCATGGCAAAACATATTTATTACAATTATTACAATAGGGGTTGACAGAAATTTTATTACAATAGGGGTTACGTCGTGTAACCCCTATTGTAATATCAACCCCTATTGTAATAAATCTGTCTAAGTGTAGAGAAGGATTTAAAAAATGCTATAAGGAGAATTATTTTATCCGATATGCATACGGAAAATATGATAAAAATCCCCTGACGACCGATCTTTCAGAGATCATACTTTACGTTTATATAAATATCATTGATTGCAATAGGGGTTGGACCTTCCATTTTAATAATTTCTCCAATCTCCTTAACGGCTTTTAGTCATGTTTTCGGTTGTGGTGTTTCATAATATTTTATGCAGTGTAAACGCATGCCATTACTTCTAAATATTGATATTCAGATGGTTATCGAATATCATATACTTTTTGATTTAGATGTCGAATTTATTGTATGGGAATATACATTTATTACAATTATTACAATAGGGGTTGATGTTACAATAGGGGTTAAGTTAAATTTTATTACAATGATTACATTTATTACAATAGGGGTTGATATTACAAAAGGGGTTGTAACAGACCCCTCCATCAGATTCTGTCGAGAATAATTCTGTTGCAATTTGTTCTTGGTTATTTATTTTATTTACCGAACTAATGTCATACCACACTATTACTAGGAAAATGTTTGTCGAAATATTTAATTGTAACACATGAAAATAGTATGATTATAATTTGGGATAAATTATGATAGTGGGTATCCTTTGCTGGAATGGCTGTTTTCATGTACTCTTTTAAGAATTTGATTTCCATACATTACAATAAATAGTGGTAGTAGTATAATGATGGATATTGTTAACTTTAATTTTTTAACAATTTATCACGAATAAAAAACAAAATATTAGCCATACACCATAGTACAATGACCTGTGCCTTCTAAGTTAGACTGGACAAATCACACAGTATTTTTTTTATATAAATCTATCATTTGAGAAATACATAGATATTGTGTACCTACCTGCATTTGAGATTATCAAAGGCCTGGTATTGACGGTGCATTTTGTGTACGCAAGAAGCACGTTGCATTATATTTCACCTGAATAAATACTACGGATTATGTATATATGGGAATGAGTAGTAAAACAAAATCATGCCTTGTTTCTAGCAGTAGCATAAATAATTTCTAAAAATCTATAAAGCCATGTCATCACAAATGAATTTAACTTTATTATATGACAATCGTGGAAAGGTGATCGCAAAAAGACATCCTTAACTATCTCGGTGGTAATAACCTTTTACTCTATTATGACACCACAACATCAAAGCTGCCGACGAAAAAAGAAATTTAAGGCCAGCTACGCTCGGCAACATTGTCTTTATTTCAACCTGAATCCCCTAACTTTTAAAATCGCCATTAAGGAACTACTTACTACTACAGCGTTAAAAAAAGGCATTCTAATGTCACTTCACTTTAAGGTACCTTCCATAGGTCACTTAAAGTTACGTGGATATTTCTCACTTAAACTGGCCTTAAAGACTAATACTTAAAAGTCAAGGCCGCTTAACTTTAAGGGAAAATTTGATACTTAACAGTGCCTTTGAAAACCACTTGCCCTTAACTTACAGGAAGTTACGTATATTTAAGTGAAAACTGGTGGTTAAGTGCCTATCTTAGACTTAAGATATCCTTTGATTACGGACCCTGGTGAATAGTGGCGGATTTGTCCTGTACGTTCACAACATGTTCCTAAACATGCTGACTGTTATGGATATCCGATTTTAAACTGAAAATCTTATTAATATAAAGACAGTACATCAGACAACTGAAAATCGCATGTGTGGCTATTGATACGGTAAAACAATTGATTTCCTTCTTTCGCGGCATCTTCACAATCTTTATTAAGGTTCAAACGTGCCATATTGTTTATGTTAACGTTACAATAACAGATTCGGCTTATTTATTGTGTGGATAATAAGGTTATATTGTTCAGTCATGTATAACCCGCAACATACTAAGATTAGCAATCTAAATACTTTGGCTAAGATTGTATATATATTGATTGTATTAATGTCTACTCTAAAGGCTTTTTTTTTATTGGATTTCTAGTTTCCGGTTTCTCCTCGCCGCCAACAACCTCTGGCGATATGAAATATGTTTATCCAAAAATATTTTTGTATTTACTTTCATATTTAGATTATAACAGAGATGGTATTTCGGGTCAAGTCCATGGCGCCATATGTCGGTGTCATATTTTTTGTTTTACAGATCAGCTGTGTTTGTTCTGAGATATGTAAGTTTATATATTTAGTTTATAAAACGTATTCTATAAGTTTCATTAAGGTTTTTTTTCTGTGACCATCCTGGCATGTATACACTCGTCAGTAATTGGGCTACTTGTGAATTACGTCTTTAAATACTGCAACAAATACACGTTTAACTGTACAATTTACAAGTAGTTATCTCCCTTAATGGCACATATCAATAGTTATTGATAACAGTGATCAGTAGTTGTCTCCCTTTATTATAAATATCAATAATTATTGATAACAGTGATCAGTAGTTATCTCCCTTTATTGTAAATATCAATAATTATTATTATTGATAACAGTGATCAGTAATTATCTCCCTTTATTGTAAATATCAATAATTATTGATAAGGATTCAGACTAGTAATTATTAGCCCATTGACTTCAATGTTAAATGGCTGTAACATCACTGGCTGTAGCTTTTTGCTCAACATTCTGTTGATTCCAATATTTTTAGGCACAATGGGGACCACATTTGGCAATCTCAACATCATAAACTTGAAGGGTTTTCATGGTTTAGATTTTTTGCTACAGGGATTTGAAGTTAATTGGGGTGAAAATCTCACTTCCGATACATTTAATTGCACCGCAGAAAGACATTTTACACCCCTATCCCTCCGCTGTAATATCACCAGTATTACCCAAAACTGCTATAAAATTGCAAATTTAACCCCTTTTCTCCTATTCTAGACCAAAAAGTCAACCCAAAAATGCAGGTAGAGGGGAGAAAAAAATTAAGGGAAAAATTGTCTATTAATAACTCGCACTACATTCGTTCATCAAGAAAAATAGGCAAATAATTACTAGTCTTAGTCCATAACAGTGATCAGTAGTTATCTCCCTTTGAATATCAATAATTATTGATAACAGTGATCGGTAGTTACCTCCCTTTATTGTAAATATCAATAATTATTGATAAGGATTCAGACTAGTAATTATTTGCCCATTGACTTCAATGTTAAATGGCTAAAACATCACTGGCTGTAGCTTTTTGCTCAACATTCATAAACTTGAAGGGTTTTCATGGTTTAGATTTTTTGCTACAGGGATTTGGAGTTGACTGGGGTGAAAATCTCACTTCCGATACATTTAATTGCACCGCAGAAAGACATTTTACACCCTATCCCTCCGCTGTAATATCACCAGTATTACCCAAAAATATCAATAATTATTGATAACAGTGATCAGTAGTTATCTCCCTTTAAATATCAATAATTATTGATAACAATGTTCAGTAGTTACCTCCCTTTATTGTAAATATCAATAATTATTGATAACAATGTTTAGTTTAACAATGTAATTGATAAATTGAATAGGATTTAACAACAGAAAATGGTATATATAAGGTTCCCCCCATAAATTATTATATGACATGGGTTTTAATATCCTACTGTTTTGTTCCGACTGAGCTAATGGAGACGGGAATGGGCAAAATAGAATTTAGATATAAGTTATCCCCATAAATTATTACATGACAAGGGTTTTAATAAAATAAAACCAAGTACGAACAATACAAATCATTAGACAAAATTCGAAGTCCTAAAAAGAAACGGTATAGGCAAAATAGTGTAATCTGGCAAAATAGTGTAATCAGCAAATGGACTGTTCACCATGTTTTAAACAATATCCGACTGTTTTGCTCCGACTGAGCTAATGATGACGGGAATGGGCAAAAACTTATAACACAAACGGTATAACATCCTATAACAACAAAAGAATTTATAAAATTAGCGATATCTTATTTTAAATACACTCCTCTTGTGCGCGGGTCGGTAGTTGTTTTATTGGTAATGTGTGTCGTGTACGACACAGGGTATTCTTGTTCGTTCATCTGACAGCATTGGCCTGACTCTTGTATTAAATACTCGCATTGTAAACTTACCAATTGTAAACTGTGGGCGATTATATCCTATTTATTTTTGGTTTTGTTTCCAGCCATCAGTATCAATCAACGACATACTTCATATAGTAAATCTAGTGTTGTCAATAACACCGATGACCCAAGTATATTTCTCGAAACCAGTTATACGTCTAGAATAATGAATTGTGCTCTGACCTGTACAGAGAATTCTGAGTGTGAGCGATATTTGTATTGTTCACATGATTCCTCCTGTAAATTATATCAAGATATTGGAGATTGTGTTATGACTGGTGACACAACTGGTTGTTCATGTTATACACAGGTTAGTAGTTTATATTCAAATTAAACAATAAAACTAGTTCAGACCTCACTTCGACTCAGTATTAGTTTAACGTCCTACTAATCCGCTCTAAACTGGGCTAATGGTGATACAACTGATGTTAAAATGAATCAACTACTCCGTATTAAACTAGCACGGGATTCTCCCCACCCCCGTCCCGTGCCTATATTTAGCACGGGATTCTTCCCCACCCCCGTCCCGTGCCTATATCTAGCACGGGATTCTCCCCCACCCCCGTCCCGTGCCTATATTTATCACGGGATTCTTCCCCACCCCCGTCCCGTGCCTATATCTAGCACGGGATTCTCCCCAACCCCCGTCCCGTGCCTATATCTAGCACGGGATTCTCCACCACCCCTGTCCCGTGCATATATTTAACACGGGATTCTCCCCCACCCCCGTCCCGTGCCTATATCTAGCACGGGATTCTCCACCACCCCCGTCCCGTGCCTATATTTAACACGGAATTCTCCCCCACCCCCGTCCCGTGCCTATATCTAGCACGGGATTCTCCCCCACCCCCGTCCCGTGCCTATATTTAGCACGGGATTCTTCCCCAATCCCGTCCCGTGCCTATATCTAGCACGGGATTCTCCCCACCCCGTCCCGTGCCTATATCTAGCACGGGATTCTCCACCACCCCCGTCCCGTGCCTATATCAAGCACGGGATTCTCCACCACCCCCGTCCCGTGCCTATATCTAGCACCGGATTCTCCCCCATCCCCGTCCCGTGCCTATATCTAGCACGGGATTCTCCCCCACCCCCGTCCCGTGCCTATATCTAGCACGGGATTCTTCCCCACCCCCGTCCCGTGCATATATTTATCACGGGATTCTCCACCACCCCCGTCCCGTGCCTATATCAAGCACGGGATTCTCCACCACCCCCGTCCCGTGCCTATATCTAGCACCGGATTCTCCCCCATCCCCGTCCCGTGCCTATATCTAGCACGGGATTCTCCCCCACCCCCGTCCCGTGCCTATATCTAGCACGGGATTCTTCACCACCCCCGTCCCGTGCCTATATCTACCACGGGATTCTTCACCACCCCCGTCCCGTGCCTATATTTAGCACGGGATTCTCCCCCACCCCCGTCCCGTGCCTATATCTAGCACGGGATTCTCCCCCACCCCCGTCCCGTGCCTATATTTATCACGGGATTCTTCCCCACCCCCGTCCCGTGCCTATATCTAGCACGGGATTCTCCCCAACCCCCGTCCCGTGCCTATATCTAGCACGGGATTCTCCACCACCCCCGTCCCGTGCCTATATTTAGCACGGGATTCTCCCCCACCCCCGTCCCGTGCCTATATTTAACTGTTTACTGTTTTAGAGTCTAGAATGTTGACAGTCTCTGGTTGTGGCCAGTTATCGACCATTCTCCGTCCTACTTTGGTCTCTACTGTATGTAGACCTTAGGATGTTAACAATCCCTGGTTATGACTAGTTATCGACCATACTCCGCCCTACTTTGGTCTCTACTGTATGTGAATTTATTGATTAAACATATTAACAGATTAGTGTTTATTATTTACCCTCGAACCATTGATACGCCATTTAAATTATTATACATATAATTATATAGAATTTACACAGTATTTAAATTATTATACATATTAATATATAGAATATCAATTTATATATTTAATATATGTTCATTTTTATAGCATTGACACAGTATTTCAATTATTATACATATAGAATTTACACAGTATTTAAATTATTATACATATAATTATATAGAATTTACACAGTATTTAAATTATTATACATATAATAATATAGAATTTACACAGTATTTAAATTATTATTCATATAATTATTTAGAATTTACACAGTATTTAAATTATTATACATATAATTATATAGAATTTAAACAGTTAGGATTATTATACATATAATAATATAGAATTTCCATTTTTTTTTATTTAATATTTTTTTTTTTTGTTTACTTCTGTTATTCAAAGAGGATTCTATTCTTTTATTACATAATAATATAATTATATTTAGATTTCACCGTTCCTCTAAAACTTGTTATCTCCCCATAAATTAGATATATATAGTAGTCGGTTAATTAGCTAATTGTTGAACACATCACGAAGGGTGATGTTTTAGTTGAAAGACGCTTGATTTTAAGTACCGATTCTTTTCTACAAAAAGATTAAAAAATGGAAAAAGAATGAATTAATCACATGAAGCGTGTTGTGTAGTAGTTTAAAGGGCCTATGTCTATATTTGTTGAAAATCTTGAAATAGTGGAAAATGATTCTAAAAGCACATATTAATGTACTACGAATATTATGTAAAGTGATTTATATGAAAAATATGTTGTGATTTGTAATTTGCGTGGAATACGTGAACACTTCAAATTGAACGATATGTCTTGTGGGATATGGTTGTTTTTTTGTTCATTACAAAACCATAGAATACATGACCCGTGTATTAATTATAAAATGTCAATTGTGTCTTAGATATAAGCATCCTTTATTTTCACGGTAAGACACCAATATCCGTCTTGAATCAATCTTTATTTACTACTTCCACAAAAAATCTATGTTTATTGAAATTGATCAATATTAAATAATTCTAATTCGTGTTTTTATTTTCGAATATTATTGAATATTGGGTTCGAGATTTAGCACCTTTAATCAATTTCATAACAATAATTTGGCCTTTTCAGTTTGTTTGGATTTTTGAAAATACTTGAAACATTATTAATCATTTACGCAAATTAATAGTTTCATTTATTAAGTATTTTCTCGTTAGTATTAAACCTTTCCAGTTCTAAGGATTTTCTTGGTCTTAACATTGGCTTTTTCCTATTAACAGATACTTCGTTGCGAGGATTCGTATTGTACCGGTCCACAAGGTAAGTATTGGGAAGGTTGTCATGATACCAATTCAGATAAAGTTAAAGCATTGAAATATTTATATAATGAACGACCAAATGACTTTTCTTATTAACAGATAATGCGCTGTGAAGATTCGTATTGTACCCGTCCACTGGCTAAGTGTCGTGGAACCATTATAACGTCCGATGCTTCATTCATGTTTTTAGATGCGTAAACGTCCTACTGTTATGATATTAGGAAATTCTTACGTGGAAACCAACTTGTCAAGAGACCTCGAACGATTATACGTTGTTCCTCGCCCGTTCCCCTGTCCTGCATCACTATTAAAGGGAACCCCAAGGGAAAATCCCGATGAACATTCTAGACCAACGCAAGGATCGAACATTGAATCCACGGGTTAACGAGTCGACGTCTTACTCACTAAGCCACTGTGACTCCATCTAAAGATTAAACAGACAGGAAAAGTTGAAGCAAATGGCAAGGCCTATATGTAGCCTACTTAGGGCGACGTGATTTTTTAATTCAAGTTGCCTGAATGGGATTTAGTAAAAGGCTTAGCCTATGAAAAAAAACTAATAATAATAATCGCGTCATTTTTACAAGGGTAGCAAATTAGGCCTGAGGCCTTTTTCCAATTTGGCCCTTGGCACAAATCGTGCGAATGATTTCGATCATTACTGCAGGAACAAACCGAAGAACTCGGGGGAAACCTGCCTGGTCGGACGGGAGACCGAATATCCCTCTCACTTACAACGTTCTTGCCCTGAGCTGGGATTGAACCCTCGTTGCATTGGTGAGAAGCCGCCTCTCTATCGCCACGGCTATCCGATCTAACCTTAGATTGTGATTCGTGGTTCGTGGATCGTCATTCGCCAATAACGAAGCACGACTTGGTTTAAAGTTCGTTATTCGTGAATAACGAACCATGAACTAGTTTGTGGTTCGTTATTCGCCAGATCTGGAAGAAATAATATAAAAAATAGCTTTCATAGTGAATAAGCCGGTGTGTTTTTTGATGAGCCCAATTCGTTTATAAACTTTAAAATCTTGAGAAATATATTTTAACAGATTTTAACAATTTGTATTTCTAACTGAATAACGAACTAGAGCCCCAAGCTAGTTATTCGAATTCCGAGTAACGAGCCAAATTCAGGTGTATTCTCTGTTAAAGCGCATTTATAAACAGTAGGACGTTAAAGCCCATTTCGTAAACGTTTTGGCTCTAAGGCCTTTTGTACCTATTGATAAAATAAACTACCTACTATAAAGTGCGTTATCCCACAGCTTCCAGTACACGCGTGTCATTTCTCCGAGTTATAATTGTGCGATTCTTTGGGTCAACTTTTGGGGTACTAAAATAAGATTTATATTTTCAGATTGTATTGCACCCGTCCCACCTTATTCTGATGAACATGTAATACCAGAATTTGACCAGTCTGTTAGTCGGTGGCGTATTGGTACCAATCTTACATACAGCTGTCCCCCGTTCTACTATCCTGCTACCGACTGGACATGTAATACTAATAGTACTTGGGAGGAACCAGTCTGTACAGGTGAGAGACGCTGATTCAACTGTACTTTCCCTAGATAAATTCAAGATCCCATGTATCCTTCCGATTTATATGGTTAAAGAGGAGGGCAAACATTCCGTTTCAGAGGAGTTGTTGATCGTCTCGAGGTCCAAGGGTAGTCGGTCCATATATTTGTCGGTATCAATGTAATACAAATTATGCATCCAACCATGTCTGAGCTCGGGGTGATCAATTCTAGTAATAAATATACGGATGGTGATTATGAACTGATTGCTATACTCTATATTGAGATGGTGATTATGAACTGATTGCTATACTCTATATTGAGATGGTGATTATTAACTGATTGCTATACTCTATATTGAGATGGTGATTATTAACTGATTGCTATTCTCTATATTTAGATGGTGATTATTAACTGATTGCTATCCTCTGTATTTAGATGGTGATTATTAACTGATTGCTATCCTCTGTATTTAGATGGGGATTATCTCTGTATTTAGATGGGGATTATTAACTGATTGTTATTCTCTATATTTAGATGGTGAATATTAACTGATTGTTATACTCTATATTTAGATGGTGATTATTAACTGATTGTTATTCTCTATATTTAGATGGTGATTATTTAAGTTACATTATTCAAGATATAGATAAAGAACTAGCCATTCTTGCTATAATAGTTCGAAAGTAGATGATGTAATATGAATAATTTAAAAATGTCATTCAAATTACTCTTTTGCAAGCGAAGATATTGGCATTTGAAAGTATTGCAGACTTGTGCAATAATTTCAACCACGGTCCTGGTTGATCGAAGCTAAGTCTGTGTCCGCCATATTTGATTAAATCAGAGTATCGCTGAAACGTGTTTATCTTTATAATATCGGAGAAATCTGATGCCATCCAGTGTTGTTAAAGGCCTGGATCAGTTAATTAATGTCTTTTTAATACTTTAGAAAACATTTCAGGCCCAAAGAAAGACCTGTTATAGACATATTTAGCTCTTGAATTAATGTAACTTTAACTGATTTTTATACTATATATTTAGATGGTGATTATTAACTGATTGTTATTTTCTATATTAAGATGGTGATTATAATAAAAAAAAAAATTATGACTGTTCTATTCCAGCTTTAACCACATGTCCAGAACTGTTTCAATGCAATCCGACATACCCAGATGGGAAGTATGTATTTAAATTTCCTGGTACGTATATTTTAATAAATTAAAGTCCGTCTTCATTAGCCTCGTCGGTGCAGAACAGTAGGACGTTAAACCCCCATTTGATTAGAGAGTTTAAATCATATATATGGATACTTCGCTTTGCCAAAATAATGATACTGTGTTACCGTATTCGAATTGATTAAGATTTCACCACATGAAAAGTGGGTCGTAAGTGGTTTCTTATTAGTTTGCCGCCATATTGGATTGCCGCCATATTGTATTGCTGCATATTGGATTGTTGCGGATCATTTCTAGTGTCATATTCTAACACGCAGACCACACGAAAACATGTGGCAGGCATTCTAAGCAAACTTGTTAGTATAGAAGTGACAAAAAAATGGTATTTTTGCTCTTTTAGAGGCACCCAGGGGTATGTACATCGGGGTTAAGGGAGTTGAAGGTCCAGTGTTTTGTATGTTATTAATTTTGAAACCTATCCACATGTTTTCGAGGAATCGACGATTAGCACGCCCTGCTAATTGAATATCTCTAATTGCCACACTTTTACAGCAAATAACCACCGGGTAAATGCTTTTCTAGAAGCATATCTTTAAACGTGTACAAATTTGTTTTTTTAACATTATTAGCTTTTACTTCTACTTGAGGTATAATGTCAACAGCATAATAGGAGCCAACGAGACATTAATTTAAAATCCAAAAGTTTATAAAAATGGCAAAGATTACAGACAGCACCGATCTGCCGTACAGCGATCTATCCCACCACCATCTGTGTTCCCATTGCCTCGATATTTCTGTCCGGTAGTTTTGTGTCTATCGTAAAGAACATCTAATTCTGTCGAAGAGGCGTATCTGTAAGTAATTTGATTATTCCAGGAACTGACCATGACATGATAGTACAGTGTTTTCTCATCTGTTGTTATTCCAGAAACTGACCATGACATAATATTTGAGTGTTTCGCAACATTAAGTAGGACTTTGGTACCTGTATCTCCTAATACCACGTTCAGTTACTATTCAACTAATTATTCACCATCTTGCCATCCAGATGCCTATAGGTGTGGTTACAGACGCTTCACTGCTATTCGAGTATTCAGATATTTAAATGTAAGTATGTTCGCTAATTCTATCTAAAGTATATATAATATGTATTTGATGTTATAATGTATTAATGTATTTGACGTTATAGAATTGTTATGCATTTGACGCCCTTGTTGTAATTCTGACTCTATAGGGTTATAATGTAATAAGGTTGTAATGTATTTGAGTCTATAGGATTGTAATGTATTTAACGTTATAGGATTGTAATGTATTTAACGTTATATGATTGTAATATATTTGACGTTATAGGATTTTAATTTATTTGACGTTATAGGATTGTAATATATTTGACGTTATAGGATTGTAATGTATTTAACGTTATAGGATTGTAATGTATTTGACGTTATAGGATTTTAATTTATTTGACGTTATAGGATTGTAATATATTTGACGTTATAGGATTGTAATGTATTTGACGTTACAGGATTGTAATGTATTTGACGTTATAGGATTGTAATGTATTTGACGTTATAGGATTTTAATGTATTTGACGTTATAGGATTGTAATGTATTTGACGTTACAGGATTGTAATGTATTTGACGTTATATGATTGTAATGTATTTGACGTTATATGATTGTTATATTTTTGACGTTATAAGATTGTAATTTATTTGACGTTATAGGATTGTAATTTATTTGACGTTATAGGATTGTAATGTATTTAACGTTATAGGATTGTAATGTTTTTGACGTTATAAGATTGTAATTTATTTGACGTTATAAGATTGTAATTTATTTGACGTTATAGGATTGTAATTTATTTGACGTTATAGGATTGTAATTTATTTGACGTTATAGGATTGTAATGTATTTGACGTAATAAGATTGTAATGTATTTGACGTAATAAGATTGTAATATATTTGTCGTTATAGGATTGTAATGTATTTGACGTTATAGGATTGTAATTTATTTGACTTCATAGGATTGTAATATATTTCATTTTGTAGTGTTGGAATTATGTAGTGTATTATTATATAAAGGTTTGTATTGTATTATAATGTATAGGTTTGTTGTGTATTGTAATGTTTATGACTGTAATATATTAGAATATATAGGTTTGTTGTGTATTATAAAATATAGGTTTGTAGTGTATTATTATATAAAGGTTTGTATTGTATTATAATGTATAGGTTTGTTGTGTATTGTAATGTTTATGACTGTAATGTATTAGAATATATCGGTTTGTATTGTATTAGAGAATCTCCTACAAGTGTTTTTCGATATCAACCTAATTACATTACAGCGTAGTGATACATCATTTTTTGACAGCAATTTAACTATTGTATAGTCCTATATACCCGCCCAGTTTTTTCTTCAAGATCAATTAAAAAACAGCACTTTCTTTTTTTTTTCTTTAAGTCTATCTTTACTTAAACTAAATGTTAAATTTATGTAAAGCGATATCTCCACTGTGTATATATCACAGTAGATTATGTAATTTATCACACATGCGATATCTACTGTCAAATGTATTATTGGGTGATAAATTTGAGTAATACAATATAGATCGTATCAGGACAGTGCTTCACACACAGCCACAATACCAACATGGTACAAGCACACTCCACCAACATGATACCAGAACCCTCCACCAACATGGTACCAGCACCCTCCACCAACATGGTACCAGCATCCTCCACCAACATGGTACCAGAACCCTCCACCAACATGGTACCAGCACACTCCACCAACATGATACCAGCACACTCCACCAACATGATACCAGCACCCTCCACCAACATGGTACCAGCACCCTCCACCAACATGGTACCACCAGCACCCTCCACCAACATGGTACCACCAGCATCCCCCCCACCAACATGGTACCAGCACACTCCACCAACATGGTACCAGCACCCTCCACAAACATGATACCAGCACCCTCCACCATCATGGTACCAGCACCCTCCACCAACATGGTACCAGAACCCTCCCCCAACATGGTACCAGAACCCTCCACCAACATGGTACCAGCACACTCCACCAACATGGTACCAGCACACTCCACCAACTTGATACCAGCACCTTCCACCAACATGGTACCAGAACCCTCTACCAACATGGTACTAGCACCCTCCACCAACATGATACCAGCACCCTCCACCAACATGGTACCAGAACCCTCCACCAACATGGTACCACCAGCACCCTCCACCAACATGGTACCAGCACACTCCACCAACATGGTACCACCAGCACACTCCACCAACATGGTACCAGCACACTCCACCAACATGATACCAGCACACTCCACCAACATGATACCAGCACCCTCCACCAACATGGTACCAGCACCCTCCACCAACATGGTACCACCAGCACCCTCCACCAACATGGTACCAGCACACTCCACCAACATGATACCACCAGCATCCCCCCCACCAACATGATACCACCAGCATCCCCCCCACCAACATGGTACCAGCACCCTCCACCAACATGATACCAGCACCCTCCACCATCATGGTACCAGCACCCTCCACCAACATGGTACCAGAACCCTCCCCCAACATGGTACCAGAACCCTCCCCCAACATGGTACCAGAACCCTCCCCCAACATGGTACCAGCACCCTCCACCAACATGGTACCAGCACCCTCCACCAACATGGTACCAGAACCCTCCACCAACATGGTACCAGCACACTCCACCAACATGATACCAGCACACTCCACCAACATGATACCAGCACCCTCCACCAACATGGTACCACCAGCACCCTCCACCAACATGGTACCAGCACCCTCCACCAACATGGTACCAGAACCCTCCCCCAACATGGTACCAGAACCCTCCCCCAACATGGTACCAGAACCCTCCACCAACATGATACCAGAACCCTCCACCAACATGATACCAGAACCCTCCACCAACATGATACCAGAACCCTCCACCAACATGATACCAGCATCCTCCACCAACATGGTACCAGAACCCTCCACCAACATGGTACCAGAACCCTCCCCCAACATGATACCAGAACCCTCCACCAACATGGTACCAGCACCCTCCCCCAACATGATACCAGAACCCTCTACCAACATGATACCAGCACCCTCCACCAACATGGTACCAGAACCTTCCTCCAACATGGTACCAGCACCCTCCACCAACATGGTACCAGAACCTTCCTCCAACATGGTACCAGCACCTTCCACCAACATGGTACCAGAACCCTCCACCAACATGATACCACCAGCATCCCCCCCACCAACATGGTACCAGCACACTCCACCAACATGGTACCAGCACCCTCCACCAACATGGTACCACCAGCACCCTCCACCAACATGGTACCAGCACACTCCACCAACATGATACCACCAGCATCCCCCCCACCAACATGGTACCAGCACACTCCACCAACATGGTACCAGCACCCTCCACCAACATGATACCAGCACCCTCCACCATCATGGTACCAGCACCCTCCACCAACATGGTACCAGAACCCTCCCCCAACATGGTACCAGCATCCTCCACCAACATGGTACCAGAACCCTCCACCAACATGGTACCAGAACCCTCCCCCAACATGATACCAGAACCCTCTACCAACATGATACCAGCACCCTCCACCAACATGGTACCAGAACCTTCCTCCAACATGGTACCAGAACCCTCCTCCAACATGGTACCAGAACCCTCCACCAACATGGTACCAGAACCCTCCCCCAACATGGTACCAGAACCCTCTACCAACATGGTACCAGAACCCTCCTCCAACATGGTACCAGCACCCTCCACCAACATGGTACCAGAACCCTCTACCAACATGGTACTAGAACCTTCCTCCAACATGGTACCACCAGCACCCTCCACCAACATGAACACAAATAGACATTACTTCTACGACCCTGATTTTGATTTGACTGTTACAAAATAAGTTTATTAATATGTTTTTTTTTATAGATGGTGTTGGTATCTTCCTCAGACATCACCTTGTCAACTACCGACTGTGATGGTCCATACGCTTATCAAGCTGGTAACAACTGTGACCCTGGATGTGATATCTCGGAACCTGGTATATTCCAGGTAGATCTGCGTGGTACTGGTCTTAAACATGGGCAATTTGTAAGTCCTGTATTAATCACATCCACATCGACCGATAACACTCTGCTGTCGTATTGACATCCATATCGATAGAAGGCGTGACTTTCATATTAAGAGATAACTCATTTTTATGAAGGCTTTAATAATGTGTTTCTAACAACAACAACAATATATGCCCATGGGAATTGACTGGTCATTAACTGCAAGTCACATACACTTATTGCAGAAACATAACGTTTTGACACATCTATAACTGCGCAAAGAAATCGACGCAAACTAGTGTTCTATCGTACTAAAGATTGTACCTGTAAACGTACAAATTTCAATACACCGTCAATCTGTACGTACTTCCGCCCGTCCACCGACTGTCTTTTGTTAGCATAGTACGGCATAGATCTCTGAAATAGAGACTTTGTCAAGAAATGTAAGTGATTTGTTTTATCGCAACTGATATAGGTATACCCAAGTGTTATCAAATCTACGATATTCGCTCTGTCGTTCGCTTCTCTACTTAGTACACTAGAGACTTCATATTTATATTTTATATTTGATGTAGACATTACACAAGGGACAAGCTGTTTACTCAGAAAATGAACAACTGGTAACAGTAGTTTGTAATGATTGTGGTTTGGCCTGTCGTACTACGACACCTATAAAGTTGCTGTCGACAAACGGAACAGGTAATATAGGTTAAATATCAGTTCATTTGTAATACGACTACATCTCTTTGATTTGGATGACAAGTAAGACGTTAAACCACGCTCATGTATTGTGCTGAAATATATCGATGTGATTTTATTTTAGATGTTGATTTGTTTTGTGGCGTGACAATCAATCTTCCGTTAAACATGTTTTATCAATTGATGGCTCGTCCCACTGTCCAATCAGAAAAAAAACAATTCGTAAACAAGTCGAATTTCGAAACAAACATTGACATAGTCGTATAAACGAGGAGACGGAGTTCCTGTAAGATGTAACTTACACGTTCCACTTAATCTATTCTAATTAACCAGTGTTCAAAATATCAAGACTAACTTATTAATCCAATTATGTTATATATATTGTTAAAAATGTTTTACTTTAGCTTGAGATATCTTTGAGATATCTTTGTCTTCAATCATCTTTGGTGCAATATGGCCCGGTTGGAGCTGACGTGCCATTAAACAACATTTCATTCATTCATTCTTTGTCTTCATTAGCCTGTATGATGTAGAACAGTATGATGTTAAATCGCTGTTCATTCATTCCTGTAATGCTACATATAATGTTAAATATATTTTTTCTACTTTCACTTCAGATATTGATTATACCAACACTACTATACCAGTCTGTCTGTCAAGATCCTAGACATCAGAGGTCTAGAAACCAAAACTGAAAGGAACTGATAAGCATTTAGGGGCTGTATTGTTCTGTGTGCTACGTAGACGTGGAAGCAGACTAAATCTATTGGGACTAAATAAAGTTTCAAATATAATTTATTTGGGTGGCTATTTCAATTTGAGTCAGTAGATAAAATATCAACACATTTAAATCAGTAGTTGTGATTAATCAATTTAATATAAATATTGAGTCCTCCAGTGATTTTTAGTGATCATTATTGCCTTGGGTGGGGGCTGGGAAGGAGGCGAGTGTGTGTGTGGGGGGGGGGGGGGGGCAGGGGTCGGTGAGAATTGACATGATAATAATACAAAGCCTTCAATTTACCGAATGATTTCGAGTTCCATTCTTCACTCACAACGCGACTACTCTAGTAATCAACAACTATTTCGGAACGGAAGAACATGCCGAATAATGACAGCTGGATAAGGGTTAAATGTTAATGTTGCCGTCTACCAATTACAAAGGTAGATTGAAGTATAGGACGAGGCATTCATCATCCAAGCTTCAAATACAGGAATAGTTGTCCACTATACTTGAACGTGGCAAGGAGTAGGGTCGTCTTCCAGCCTCGTGGGTTTTCTCGGGATCCTCCGGTTTCCTCCTACTGCTAAAGACCCCTCTTTCTCTCTCTCTCACTCTCTCTCTCTATCTGGGGAGTTGGGATGGCCTAGTGGTCTAGAGTGTCGCGCTTCGACATCTAGCTGGCCGGCCACCTCTGTCTTGCGGCTGTTGTTTCGAGCCCTGGTGTGAGCGTATGTGGCATGGAAATGGGGGCGCCTTCTCAACCTCGTGGTTTTCCTCCGGGCACTCCAGTTTCCCCCCACTGCTAAAGACCCCTACGCGCAAGCGAATTATTGAAATAAAATTAAACCATATGTTAGTCCTGAAATGATGTTAAGTCCTATTTCTCTCTCTCTCCCCCCCTCTCTCTCTCTCTCTCTCTCTCTCTCTCTCTCTGGTGGTAGGCTTGATTAGCTCAAAAATCGTACAACAGTGTACGGTATATCTTCAGGTATTACAAAAAAACTGTGACAGACATTTCTAGTGATGGGGAACCCCTGCGAGCTATATAATTGTCAGACATTTGTAGTGGGGGTCCAGTATCCCTGACAAGAGTTTTCTAATTTCTAGACCACAGCAAGACTAGATTAGCTGAAATCTGTTCTACCTCAAACATATTTGGGGTTGTTCAGTACCACCACAGGAATCATGAATGACCGCTACCAGACAGTTTGTGCGGTGGGTTGACTGGTATGACCAGAACCCCACCCATCCCGGCCCATGAACACAAATAATAGTCCAAGCGTCAAGAGACACTTCAAATCCGTGGACATTCAACAAGTATGATGTGTAACATGACAGTAAATATGAAATTGGTCTTTAATGTGCACCACAGCGTATATATGAGTTCTCTGTTTTTCGTCCCATCCGAGCAACCAGATGTAATTATAACACTATAAAGCTTATTTTATGTCTATGGAAAGTGTTCTGTGTAATATAGAAATATTTACGTACACGGTGTGTGACGAAAACTAGGGTAATGGAGTAGATTGCATGATTATTCTTCTATTTTACTCTTAGCTTTGTCAGTATCCATTGTTAAAAGTAGGATACGATCTCCATCCATCTCGGGCACGGATGAGTACAATTATCTAAAATATTGTTGACGTAAATCGGTGACTTTACGAAACACTTACCCAAATATTGTCCCGCCCTAATAGTTGGGGTAGCAGTATACTTCTTTATATAAAAGAGCGGGGTTCGATGTACTTCAGACAATCATTCGGAGCTGAAGTGGAACGTACTAATAGCCTCCTTGGCTAGAGGCTAGGGGCTCAGACAATCATTCGGTGCTGAAGGGGAACATACCAATAGCCACTCCGGCTAGGGGTTCAGACAACCATTCAGTGCCCAAGGGAATCACAAGACCTTTTGCCTCCCCGGCTGGAGGCTAGGGTGGGCATAAAAGGATTTATTTGTGGTTAACATCTAAATACCTATAGAACTATAGTTGTTTCGAAGTTGTAAAATATATTATTGTAACATATAAAGCTATCTTCAAAGAACAGAAAAGGGTTTGAAGTCTTCTTTACTAACAACACGTCAGTACTACCGAGACACACGACAGTGTCATCCAGACGATTTGGCCGTTCGAACTCAAGAGTGTCACATACTGCTTTTTGGAGTCCGTAACCAGGATAGTCACAATTCGCATCCATAGTGACACAGACTGCTTTTAGTTGCCTTGACACAGGATAGTGTCACATAATCATAGAAATAACACATACCGTTAGTCTCGAAAAAAATCCATATAACGTGTCGAGTAGAAGTCAGGGGCGGATTGGGGCCGAGAACCGGCCCGGGCTCTCGTGTCGGAGCGGCCCCTCTTAGAGATCGCAGAGCCCGGACGGGAGGGGGGTGGTGGCTCTCCCCCTGGATTATTTTGAAAAATGAACCCAAAGTAAATATGCGATTTGGTGGCATATCTGATTTAAGTGGTCTAATATAGTCTAATTAAGACGAATCCATGACCCGAATTCCAATAAATCGTTTACAGTCCACGACGATCGGACCGTTGGGAGAAAATTTTGAAAATTTAACTGCCGCAAACGCGTTGTCCTGGTATTCCAGCCTGTGAATACAGCAACTTATTTGGTGCAATATAGCCGACCTGTTTAACACCAGCCTCAGGAAATTCAGGAAAGCGTCTCGCACTCACATTCAGCCAGCAGACCAGCTATGATCAATTTTGCCGAGGCCTTAAAACGGACTTTGTACTGTAATGATTTTTTCAAAATAATTTCAAAATTACTGCATAAAATTTTATAAAGGAACTGCTGTTGTTGCACGATTTATTTTTGTATTTTTGGAAATGGGAGTCCATTTCTCGCAATTTGAGACCATTCCCGACATCCCAATTCTGTAATTTCATCTCTGAAAATAACGAGTTAATAAAAAAATAAAGAAATGTTTAACATCAGCCTCAGGAAACTCAAGAAAGCGCCTTGCGCTCATATTCAGCCAGCAGGCCAGCTATGGTCAAACTTGCTGGGGCCCTTAAAATTGAATTTATTTTGGAGTTACGAAACCGTGTCGATATGGTTCATGGATGAAGTGGGTATGAGGGGAAGAACAATCTACTGAATCGACAATATCAACGATCGTGCTGGTTCGACATAACAATAGATATAAAAACGAAAAACCATATGAATCAATCGATTGTTGAATACTGTACCTATGTCTAAAACGTCACATGAGAAATTTCCGATTAATGACCGAATCACGTGCGAAACTTCGAACCTAATCTACCTAATTTCCTGCAAGTCTTGTTCCCTTCAGTATGTCGGCCAAACTCAACATTCTTTAAGGGATAGAATGCTTGGCACTATTTTGGACTTAATTATCACCCCAATTGAAAGCATCCCCAAGACTAGTGAAGACACGAGGCAATACCGTTTACTCGGAGAATATTTCTGGATTAAGAAATTAAACACCATATCCCCAAACGGTATTAATCTACTCCTCAACACCAGTGTTCTCCCAATAGTCATAAAATACAATAGTACGGCACACAAGGCCACGAAAATAAATATTATAACGAATTACAGGAAAGCCTACCGAAAATCTACAAAAATAATCTCATCGTAGCTTACTCAAGGAACAAAAATCTAGGCGATATTGTTGTTCCCAGCAAATTACCTTCATTAAAAATAGAGACCTAACTTCGTTGAGTCAAAACCAAACCTATCGACTGACCTTTTTTGTTCCTAAGCCCAACTCCCACTGCTTGATAACCCCAATGCCCCAGACCAATGCTCTCTGTGGGACGACCTAACTGGTAACCCACCCCTTGCCCTTATCCTAACCCTAACCCTAGATGATACAGAACAATAAAAATGGATGGAGATCCAAAATAATGACTTTGACATAAATTATTTACCAAATAATGAAGCAAATTCCTTAGTCGGGACTGTACGACTACAAGCTTTATAAAAAAAAACACAGGAGAATTTAACTGGCTAAACGTTTTTCAGACTTGAAATCTGAATATTTTTTTATCCAAACTTAGCTATAGGACCTCAAAGTTTTCAAATGTTTTGTAAACAATAGGTTATTTAGTTTTTTTGAACTACTTTCACTGCAGATGTCTGGTACGTGTACCACTCTAGTGGTACAGTGGACAGCAATGTTGTTCCTGTAATATGAGGTTCACATTGTACAAATATCCTTCATTTCCTGATATGACATCTAATTACAATAATAGCAGCCCTTTTGCAGGGATTTTTCATGACTTAAATACAGGGCTATATTACAATGTATGTAATAACAACGCCCCGTTATAGTACCCATAGCCACGCCCCGTTACAGTACCCATAGCCACGCCCCGTTACAGTACCCATAGCTACGACCCTTTACAGTATAGTACTCATAGCCACGCCCCATTATAGTACCCATAGCCACGCCCCATTATAGTACTCATAGCGACGCCCAATTATAGTACTCATAGCCACGCCCCATTATAGTACTCATAGCCACGCCCCATTATAGTACTCATAGCCACGCCCCATTACAGTACTCATAGCCACGCCGCATTATAGTATCCATAGCTACGACCCTTTATAGTACCCATAGCCGCGGCCCATTATAGTACCCATAGCCATGACCCATTACAGTACCCATATCTACGACCCTTTACAGTACCCATAGCCACGCCACATTATAGTACCCATAGCTACGACCCATAGTACCCATAGTCACGGCCCATTATAGTACCCATAGCCATGACCCATTACAGTACCCATAGCCACGGCCCATAATAGTATTCATAGCCACGACCCATTACACTACCCATAGCCGCGACTCATTTTTGTACCCATAGCTACGCCCCATTATAATAGCGTTAGCTGCGCTTCATTATAGTACCCACTGTTACGCCGCATTATAGTACCCATTGCCATGCCCCAGTATCAACCTTTTTCTGCCAACCTTTTTTTTAATTTCATGATAGGTTTAAACGCCTTTCTTGATGGTTTATTCAACATGGAAGGTGAAAGTTCCACTTTAATGACACTTGATAGAGGACTGTGCCCTGAATTTGGAAATATAGCTTAAGAATGGAATTTTTGGTGGAAAGGCCACTCAAGAATAGGTCAAAGGTCACCAATTTGCAATTTTTCGAATTTACTCTGAACAATGTTTTGTTATTTCGCGATCTATTTCAGGTATGTAAAACAAAACTACATGGACATGTTTTATATACTGCTAAGAGCAAGAATATGACATACAATTAATGAAGTCAATATGTGACTATAGGATTACTGATAATTTATCTTACAATGTCTTGAAATATTTGTTGATGAACCGCCTAAACAAATCGCTTTTTATTATTGGTGCATTTGTTATATATTTGCTCTAATTTCTGAAGGATGAATATCAAATTACCCATGATTTTATAAATTGATAATTGTATTAAAATGTTGAAATATCCTGATTAAAGATATCTGAACATTTGTGAGTCCGGAATTGCGAGATGAAGTTTTATAGCTGAGGCGCCAGCCTCCTCGTGAACATTTTTTTAAAGAAGCTGAAAAAATAAAACGGGAGAACAATTCTAAAACCGATGAGAAAAAAAAATGTACCCTAGTTAGGGAGGGCCCTATATGCAGACAAAAGGGCCCTAAAGGCAGACAAAAGGGCCCCTCTTGCCAAGGAAAAGGACCCCCGAATCCGAGTCAACCGTTTTGTATACACTTATGAATGAGAATGCAGCCATTGCATTGGCGTGAAAATCATCAATCAAGAAATCACCTTTTCTGAAAACCTACCAATAAGCTATTCAGAGATGTCTAGGCCGCCCAGGAAAGCCCCCCCCCCCCCGACGAAGGAGGGCCCTTCAAATAAAAAAGCCTCCGCCATGATAAACCTTAAAACGCTCCTGCAAGATGAAAATAGATTAAAAAGAGCATGTTTCTTGCCAGGTATATTATCGGAGAATGGTGAAATATTTTGCACACATACCCGGCCCCGATTTCGGGGGGGGGGGGGCTACTGACAGTTACTCACGCAATGTGGCCACCCCCACTAAGCACCACATCCATCCCCCCCCCCCCCCTCCTTAACCTTTTTTCGCATTTTTGAGCTTTTGGTGACATTTTTTTTTTCATTATTAAGAATTATTGCCGGGGCTAAAGCCCCCTTACCCCCCCCCCCGGCTCCGCGGCCTCTGTACCCGGCTATGGTTAGGGGTTAGGGTGATAATCGATTCGACGTGTCAACATATATTTTAAAATCGATTTTATTTAATTGATGCACAGATAAAGACAAAAGAAAGAAAACGTAATTTGGAACTAATGCATTTTTGTTTAAATTAAAAATGACAGATAACGAATTAAAATGTACATATGGTGAAAAATATTATTTTGCTCTTGTTGCGTGCATGTCTTGTTATAAGCGATGTATGCAGGGATGCATGCAGCGATGAGCACGCGTCAAATCATAATAAACGGTGACCTTAGCAACAAAGCTAATAGTTATACTTCTTATGCAGCTTTAAGGTGGTGGTTTCCCATTGTCAGTGATGCATGACAGACAAGGAAAGCTGTCTAGTCGTACGAATTGGACGAAAGACCGAGGTCCCTTGTACACATTGGCGTGCACGTAAAAGATCCCTTGGCAGTTGGAATTCGATATAAGAGTAGGCCGTATCGCCGCTGCACATGCAAAATTTTCCTTTATAGCACAATATATGGCGTATGCCCGTCTTCCATTAGCCCATGTTAGGTGCATAGCAGTAGGACGTTAAACCCATTTCATTTCAGATTTAAGGTGTGTGCATTAATAGGCGTATGATGCAGGGGGGAGGGGAACTGCTCCCTAAACTTTCGGACAAGCTGACTTTTCGGGCAGACGGATCAAGAGGAAACAATTATATCACCCAAAGTAAAGCGCCCGAAATCTAATAAAGCACTTATTGTACAAGCTGTAATAGCAGTAAAACCCGTTTGCGTCCATCAGATATTCCAAAATTGTCTTGGGGGGGACAAGGTCAGCTCCGCTTATTCGCCCTTTACCTTCCATGTTGAATAAACCCATTTGGAGGGGGGGGGTATGGTTTTTTAAGTGGTTTACTCCCACTGGTAGAACCTTTGGTAGATATTATCACCCAATAATACATTCACAGTAGATATCGCTTATGCCTGTGATAAATTCCATAATCTACTTCGACACTCGAGTATACACTACATGAATATATGTATTTACTATTGACACAGTATTATGCCAACATATTCTATGTGTACAAGGCCTATTATTACCCAATCTCCCAAACAGGGTTGTCTTCCCTTGCAGTCCACACTAATCTCTGCTGTCGGCTCAATTGACTACGCCACCAAGATTCTTGGTGAAGATGGACAATGATAAACAATACGATTTAAAACAAATAAATAATAATATATTTAATACTATTACCATATTGAAATAGAAATGGGGTCACAATTGCAAAGTAACAATGTATATACAGATATTACAGGGAACTCATTTGCGTAAGACTACGGGTAAAATCGTCGGAATACCGAACTGCGCATGTCGCCGTGCTAATTTTAGAATATATATTAATACACGTGGGTTTGTTTATCAGTACTACGTGATCGATAGGCCCAACAATTAATTTAGAAATGTCTAGTTAATCAAAATCAAATAATTCTCGATATATGTTTAAAATATGATAGAAAAATCACTTTGCGGGATAAACATTTCGAATTTGCTTAAAAAAACATAAAATTAAAAAGTGTTTATAACGCCAAGAACATTTCGCGGACAGGCGCCATTTTGACCAAGTAGTAAATCACGTGATCGATGACCCCCCGGGTCAAACATTTATAGAACACGAGCCGACGGCAGAATCGAATGCTGAATAGCGAGACTTGCGTGGAGAATGATTATTACCTGTTCAGTTAGTATATGTTGTATACAGGTATATATGTTGTGTACGGGTATATACAGGGTAATATTATAATAACAATATGATCTATTGTATACAGACATAGTAGTATGATTATAATATGGTCTATTGTATACAATATCTACCACTATTCATTACTGTGTGTGTCACCACGAGTCAACGATTTTATCGTCGTGTTTACACAAGTGTAGCTGACTGTTATTCAGCATGAGCCATAGTAACCAACTCAAACAAACATGTTGAACTGCTGTGTGGCGAGAGGGATACGTAAAATATCAAAAGTTATCGGAAATATCAACTAAATATGGGATGTGGTGCGTCAAATCATCGGAACGAACATGTTACCCACGAACACGAGACAAATAGGTAAATAACATTATATATAACCAATTACTATGTCTAGGGATGTTAGTCGTACTAGCAACCCGGTTGTCATGAAGACGGTTTCCAACAGTAAAGAGATCGATTACGTGCACGCTAATGTCAGCACGGGACCTTGGGTGTTCGTCCCATCTGATCGGCCAGACAGCTGTTTAATGTTCGACCAACACCGAGATGGACCAGGCGCGGATCCAGGAGGGGGGGAGGGGGCCGTCCCCCCCCCCCTTAAGTCCCAGTGAGACTGGTGTATCTGCGTTTTAATTGATGATATAAACTGATTTTCTTCGCATTGTCTCTGCCCAGGCAATGCGACCAGGGCTCTGGGGATTACACCAAATCACTAATGCATGCGGCACTCTACTGTTTGATTCATCCTAACTTTTAAACGGATTTTGTCGATTATGAATAAACTACTGAATAATTGTTATTAAAATCTTACCTGTGTGTTTGTAATGAACTCCCGTTAAATAAAATCCATCGCACAACTAATTATCACAACTATGAACACAAGTTTGGGTGCTTTTGATACAAAATTGACGTACCCCTTTTTACATGCTCGATCAGTTAGCCTAGTGTGCGTTTTTTTAGTATGTTTACGGAACTATTTTATTGTGGGGTATGGGGTGAGGTGGGGATCTATTACATCTATATTTTGCATTAATATGTTTTTAAATTTTATTTTCTAATCAATACAAAGGTAACAATGATTTTCGCGATAATTATATCTAGAGTTTTCTTGTCGCTAGGAATATGTGTGCTGACTTGATCTCGAAGAAGCCGGTTGCTGGAACATGGGTGCGAGAATATGTTTGCTAACTTGATCTCGAATCCGGGTGCTGGAATACGGGTGAGAGCTTCCGCTCGGTTTTCTGTCAGCACGGGATTGACCCCTAACCTTAATGTGTATCACTTTCTACGGGAGACCTATAGATTTTTCTTTGTGTCAAGTGCTGGATCTGGGACAAATGTCCCGGCCCCCCACATATAGGGGCCTCCCACAATTCTGGGTCATACTAATATTTTATCACGGACGAAGCTAACCAGTACTGGGCCGAGGGGGCGAGGATTCGGGCCCAGGGGTCGGTTGCTAAAAACTAAGTTATTTTAACGATCCGTTAAACTCCAATGCGTTAAACTCTAACAGACATATCTTGGTAGCATGTTGTTTATTAACTTTCCGTTAAATTTATTACAGAAAACACTATAGAATACTTTGTTTTCTATATTAGAATAAATCTGTAGGAAAATTTGGCACCACAGAATGTTCGGGGCCTTTATTTCCAGTAACAATCTTTCTCTCCGTTAAAGTTAACGGATCGTTAAAAGATAACGGAGCTTTGCGAAACCGGCCCTAGACAGTAAGGGATATTGGGGACCCGGGACTGGTAGGTACCAACAGATTGTCGGGGGAGGGGGGCAGAGATCGGTTAGGCCCTAAAATTAACTAAATTACATAACTTAGACGTTCTACCAATCAATAGGTCCTAACCAGTTCCGGGAACCCCATCCCGCGATGTGTTGCTGGGGCCCAACCAATCCCGGGAAATTAACGCAATCATAGCAGCATAGTAGTTCAGACAACGGAGTTTAATGTTTTATGTCACCTAAAATAATTTCAATACTCAAATTGTCAACGAATTCTAAACGTCAATGAAATCGCTGTTTAAATTGTCTCAGATGCACTGAAATTAATCCTAATTTTAAAACAAAAATCCTGGAGGAAAACATACAAGGGGGCGGAGTACATGTACATACTACTACGATCCACGGTCAGTGTCAACAATTTGTACAAACAAAAATGCCCCCCCCCCCCGGGCAACACACAAGGTTATTCCGGCCCTGCTTGTGTCTTGTCAATTTTGTTTGATATTGCTGTAGTGTTTAATATTGTTTATTTGTACAATCGCTTACGTCAATAAAATAGTTTGATGAATATGAATATGAACAAACACATGATGATTCATACGAGAGAGAGGTCTTATGAATGTGATGTTTGTAGTAAAGCATTTATACGCCCAGGCACTCTCTAATAATAATAATAATAATAATGAATGTATATATCGCCTCGTATCCAAGAGTTTGCTCACTGGCGCTAAGTTATTCTGTCACATTTACTACAGATTCCCATCATCTGCACTGAATAGATGTGTTTTTAACAAGGATTTGAATGTACTTAATGATTATGCATCTTTAATTTGTGATGGTAGTCTGTTCCACAATTTAGGAGCAGCAACAGAACAACTCCTGTCTCCACATTTTACGTATTTTGATCTTGGAATTTCCAATTGAATTTTGTTTGAAGAGCGGGTTTCCCTCTGTGATAATTTTATGTGAAGTAAATTCCGGAGGTAGGTAGGAGAGGTTGTGTTTGGCTGTAAGCATTTGTAAGTTAATAAGAGTATTTTGTAATTAATGCGTTGATTGATAGGAAGCCAGTGTAAATCTTTCAGTATTGGTGTGATGTGCTCATATGGTTTGGTTCTGGTTATAATACGGGCAGCAGTATTTTGAATTTTTGAAGGCGTTGTAGAGTTGATGCAGGGACACATTTTAAAATTCATACTGGCGAGAAACCCCTAGTCATAGACGTTACTATTCTGAGTTTGTTTGTCATATAATATAGGCCTAACCTACATTCGTGGAAACGTATTGAATATTGTATTTTATTTTATACTTTCAGAAATATTGCTACTATTACTGTTATCGTTCTTATGCGTATATGAAAATATATGTATGTCATATATTCCTGAACAAGTCTTTATGTTTGTTTTTAATCCCTACAATTGATGGGTTCGGATCATAGTAGTAACATTCCAATCACCAGCTTATGGAGTGTTTGTGTCTCAGCTAATTCGTAACGCGAGAGATTCTGATTTTTTAAGGCGATCGAAGCATTTGTCATCTGAGCTTCAACTACAGGGATACTTGCGAACTAAACTTATTTAAACCTTTAAAATGTTTTATGGCCGCCATATTGACTTGCTTGCTAAAAATAATAACATGTCTCTCGGGATATTACATTGACGGGTGGGTATACTATATGCCTGATAATATAGGTCAACTACATCGTTAACAATGTTCATCACGTGCTTTTTACATACCGAAAGTCCATTGGCCAATCACCCTATTTTACCGAAATTTCGCCTAACACTTTGATTGCAACTATGGCGGGTGTGGCGCGACAGGCAGGATAAGCTTACTTTTCCGGACACCTGTTACCACTGTTTGTCGTGTATTTTGTACACGGTGAACAGTCCATATCCTGATTACACTATTTTGCTTATACCGTTTTTTTTTAGGACTTCGAGGTTTTATTTAAGTCAGCTATGTATACATAACATATATAAACACATCAGTCCAAAC
Organism: Patella pellucida; assembly: GCA_917208275.1. Classification (NCBI taxonomy): domain Eukaryota; kingdom Metazoa; phylum Mollusca; class Gastropoda; family Patellidae; genus Patella; species Patella pellucida. Next base: position 86,718,589 of record OU795039.1, read on the forward strand.
CGGTAGATGGCCGAATGGTTAGTGCGTGCGCGCTGTATAACAAGGTGTGCCATTGAGTCAACTGGCGTGGTTTCCATTCCTCGGTAGACGAGGCAAGGAGTGGGGTCGCTTGTTCTACCTCGTGGGTTTGGCTGAAGACTTTTTGGAATAAAATTGGAATAAAATTGAACAATATTTTAGTTCAGAAATGACTTATTGTCTCGAGTGGACGTTACCCCCCCCCACCCTCTTTATCTCTCTCTCTTCTCTATCTCTCTATTTCTTTCTCTATCTCTCTCTCCCTCTCTCTCGTCATTCCATGAAACTCAAAGGGTCCAGTAAGTCTACATATATAATGTATAGAGAATCTCCTACTCGTCTTTTTATATATCAAAAAATATCAACAAAAGTTGAAATTTTTTTTTAAAAAAACAAGGCTCTGCTCTGCTAAGTTTCTTTACTTTATCAACGAGTGTTTCGATATTGGCATATATCGAACCGAAACTTCGTGGATTATGGCCCCTGATTGTACGAAGAGTCATGTGTTTAGATTGTGGACCCTATAGAGGTCACAATTTTGAACTGATTTTGATGACACTATGTTTATGACCATAAGATCTTGATTCCTTTCGATATTTGCGCCCGTAACTTCCTAAATTTTGGCCCCCGAATGTCCGAAAAATCGCCTGTTTTAGCTTGTGGTGTATTTGAAGGTCACAATTATTATCTGATTTCAGAAAACGTCTGAATATATCACCGTTACATCGGTAGGAACGTTGACTTCGAATTTCGTGAAAATCGGACCAAAATTTCCGGACAAAATGGCCGCCGCTTGTATGCGAATAGTGTAAAAATATGGTATATCAAGGTTTTGAACCCTGTAGAGGTCACAATTTTTATTTGATTTTGATGAAACCTAACATGCATGTTTATAACCCAAAGATCTTGGCTCCTTTCGACATTTGCGCCAATCGGATTGGTCCCTCTGAAGGTCACAGTTATTATTCAATTTTAAAAACCGTTTGATAATATCACCATTACATTGTAGTGATGGTTGGGTTCGAATTTCCTGTAAATCAAACCAAACCTGCCGATGTAACTTGAAATGCATGGTTATAACCCAAAGATCTTGGTTCCTTTCGATATGCGCAAATATCGAATTGCAACTTCATGAATTATGGCCCTTGATTGTAGGAAAAATCAGTTTCTTTTTAGCTTTTTCTCGAGAAAGTCACTAAATTTTTTAAAAAAACAGTGCCCAGTAGTTATTACAAAACACTATAAAACATGAGCATTGGTTCCACGGAGATTCCACGTGCACCAACAAGAGTTTATCAGTTTTATGTTATGAATTAATATATTAAATCTAAGTATTAACAAATCACCCACATAACCAAGATGGGGTTGGGAGAGAGAGAGGGAGAGAGAGATGAGTTTGGGAGGAAGGGATAAATGAAATCTCACGACATCGATTACCAATATGCAGGAACTGCACCACCAGATTCAACGTCAGCTTGAGTGTCCTGCCGCCCATCACCATTGGTAACATATATTGGATAGTGTTAAAACTAGCTTATACTTTAGTTTAGCTTTCAGTGGTTTTATAATGTTTTTGCAAGTCTGTTTTATTAGTAAATATTTTAGTCTTCAAGAGTCCCGTGTGCATTAACCTCACATAAGTGAGGCAAAATTATAACACCAAATTTGGACATTTTGTTTTAAGATCATAATTTTTGGTCTTATGGGCTATAATCAAATACAAAAATCATCAATATCAACCTAGAGGAGAGGTCCCATGCACGAACGGGTTAAACTATATGCTTCAGGCCAGTTGATTTAAAATTTACTTTAGTTTCCATTAACTTAGAGATAATAAATTTTGGATCGTACAGTCAAAACAAATTAGGTCATTTCGGGACTAATAAAGTGTATATTTTGATTTAGTGGGTCATTATATGACTACAATATGACATATTATAGTAATTCAATGATTAGATAATGCACCGATTGGGAGAAAAATAAGATCGCGAAAACGAATCTAGTCCTTGTCACGTACAAGCGTAGACTGTATCGTATAGAAATAAAACCTTATCGTCTAGAATAGAAGGACCAATTTAAACCCCAGAGTAGAACACCACTCATCACGTGTCAACTTATAGCTTTGTAATCATCTAAATATTTTCCCCTGAAATGACGAACCGTGATTTCGTTTGATTTTACCCGTGTATATTCCTAAATGGTTTTGAGGCTAAAACCCGGAAGCAGACATATCAAGAAAGTACCTTTTATTCAACCGTTCTGTGGATTCTGAAGTTTCCAAAATTCTTCTTGTGTTTATCTTGGCTTTGGTTCCACGATTATTCATGTCGATCTGATTTTCTGTTTCAGTGGGCTCGTGAACGAAATGACTGATCCCTACCACAATGAGACAAAACAAGACAAAGAAGTGATTGCAAAACATAGGAAATCTTTGAAACGTGCTGAAAGTCGAATCAAACGAACTTCATCACAGTTTGACTTAAGTAAAAATAAAACAGCAACAAGGCAGAAGTTAGACCGTAATACACAATTGATATTAAAAGGGAATCTTTCTGTAGATTTACCCTCAACTGCTAAGATTGTTAGAATATTCACCAGTAGTACCTTTACAGGTAGGTTGGTAACTTCCGGTGCGTGCTCTTAGTATTCATCGAAAACTTCAATTTAAACCGAATTCTCCGGTAATCTTCTATAAACTTAAGTTTAACCTGTAGTCATATTCTTAGGCACCAGGGGGTCGCGGTTACTTAGTGAGTAATACAATGAAGGATTCTGATTTGCCCTCATTGTCTTGGCCGAGAAAGCTCCTTGTGGTTTTCAGGCGCATTATCTCCTTTTAAGTGATGCATTCTGTGAACGTAAAAGAGACCCTGCCAGTTTGAATGCGAAGTACGAGTGTGCCCCAGGGCCGTTGTCTGGTCAACATTTCCCTCAGAATACACTGTATTACGAATGCCTGTTTTTATAAGCCCACTGGCTGCCAAAGAGTTCATTTGAACTTCAGTTTAAACTGTGTTTTCGCTAATCTTCGTCGACATCAAAATGAACACTCGGATAGTAAATATTTAGATACCTTTTACTTGACCTATGTCAACTACAGAAACTTATTCAGTGTAGTTCGGGATGGGTAATATGCATCAATTCTAACCTGTGTCTGTTGTTTTATTCAGATACTAAACATGAGAGGAATTATTTAATAAAAAACACATATCCTAAATTAAAGGAGTTCTGTCAGAATCTAGGTTATGAATTTCAAGTTGTTGATATGAGATGGGGAGTGAGAGATGAAGCTACGAATGATCACATGACCACCGAATTATGTTTAAAAGAAGTTGATCTCTGTAATAAATTATCGACTGGTCCTTCGTTTGTTGTAAGTAAATCTTCTAATCCTTCATCTGATCGAATAAACTTTCTTTAAATTTGTTACAGATTACATTCTATTTCAATGACAATCTAACATTTAGATGCTTAGAGATTTTACTGAAAATTAGTTTGAGGTGGGGTAGTGTTAACTGTTACGCACCCACCACAAAAATATGTTAAACTATTGTAAGAAATATATTCTACGTGTACTTTCAGACATTTGTATCCCATAAATATGGGTATCGGGGTTTTCCAAGAGAAATAGAAGCAGGTGAATTTGTAAAACTGCGGAGTAATATAGAATCGAAAGAAAGTAAAGATCTGTTAGATAAGTAAGTGTTCAGTATCAATGCAGTCTTCACAATCTCACGCAATATAAACTAAATCATACCTGGACTCACAGGAACAATTCCATGCCTTGTCACATACAGATATACCCCTACGCGCAAGGGGATTATTAAAATAAAATGAAACTAAATGTTAGTCCCGAAACGACCTAGTTTTGTTGACTGGACGTTAAACTTGTTCTCTTTCTTTCTAAAAACACGTGTCATTATATACATTATTATATTTCAGGTGGTTTATAAGAGATGATAATTCTGTACCTCCTACCTACGTTCTACAACCAATCAGTTCACAGCTACCTGATTTTAAATCATCAGATGAAAACAAGAAGAAACAAGCTAAAGATACGTGGAATAATCAATACGAACAAATGAGAGAGGCTCTGGTTACATCTGCTAAACAAGCTTTAGATACATCAACAGCTCACAGATATCTTAGATCAGGTAACCCACACAGCCCACAAAACCTATAACAACCACCAACCCACACAGCCCACAAAACGTACAACAACCAGCCCACACAGCCCACAAAACCTATAACAACCAACCCACACAGCCCACAAAACCTACAACAACCAACCCACACAGCCCACAAAACGTACAACAACCGACCCACACAGCCCACAAAACCAACAACAACCAACCCACACAGCCCATAAAACGTACAACAACCAACCCACACAGCCCACAAAACCTACAACAACCAACCCACACAGCCCACAAAACCAACAACCGTCCGAAACAGCCCACAAAACCTATAACAACCAACCCACACAGCCCACAAAACCAACAACCGTCCATGCATCTCAGATATATCAGCTGAGATAACGTCATATTTATTTCCCAAATATCCCAACAAAAATTATATCTCTACAAAAGTCCATAATTACTCAATGAATATTTCAAAACAGCAAAGACTTTATATATATGGAAAAAATGAAATTGGGGTTTGACATCCTATGGTCCTGCTTAGGCTGGGCTAATGAAGACGCATGGGAAAAACTCACATAGCGAACACCAACTATAAAGGGATAGTGTACGTGCGCACCAAGGTGTACACTGGGCTTCGGTCTTTCGCCCCCCCCCCCGCGAACCCACGACCTCCAAAATATCGTCTAATATTAACCAATATTATTTTCTAAAAGCGAGTTACTAGTTCTGGACGTATGATTAAAATGTTCCAACTGCCCTGTCCATACTATTTTCTAGAGATCCTACACGAATCGTAAAATGCGAATAGGCATTCTTATCATTGGTATTGTGATTTTTGTTAGAGTTTGGATTTGTTAAAATGGTATATGTATTATTGATGTTTTACAGTAACCGAAGCTGAGATAGACCGGGGAATACAGGAGGATCAGAGTCACAGAGCATACTGGTTTTATCGTCAAATAACAGATATAGAAAAACAAAAAGCCAGCAATATTTTAAGTCGCTATAAAGGTTTATTACACATTCCGTATACTTTATCTCTTCTTTCTTATTGTTTTTCAATCATTTATAGTTTTGTATATAATTCATTTTTTTTAATGTAATATGTTAATCGTCCCTTCCAAAAGAATATTTGTTTGCCTCCAACATTCACCACCTCGACACAGCACACGTGTGAAGCATTGCCGTATTTCAGCACTATTTAACTCTAATCCTATACATATATGCACCTTAATGAGCAGACATGCCCAAGACACATCGATCCCCAAAGGAAACACGCACTTACTTTGGTATGCCTAGAGCAGTGATTCTCAACCAGTACGCCGCGACAAACCGCGAGATCTTCCTAAGTGTGCCGCGAAATAAATTTCCCACTAAAGAAGCCAGCTGTTTGACTGTACTTTTCTTTATTTAGTTTGAGTCATTCTATGTGTCTTTTCTTAGTCTACAGTTTTATTTCTTCTATACCTTGCCATGTTTTATTTTTTGCAAACTTCAAATATTTTTCATATATATTTCGCCAGGTGTGCCGCTATTTTTCATGTGTTCCAAGCTGTGCCGTTGGCAAGAAAAGTGTTGAGATAATAAATAAAATAAAACCATGTACGAACAATCCAAACCATCAAGAACCACTGGCCTAGAGCTAAACGTTTACTATTATATTTCCGCACCAGCCTATAACAAAATGTACTAATCTTGATTTTCTATTTTAGAATGCAAAGGGAAGAAAGAATACTTGGATGAATCGTGGGAACTTCTAGAGAATTTACGAAATAATAAATTAAAGCATAAACTACCGGTGGATCATATCAAGAAATATACGATAGATTGGACAGAAGATGGTAAGGCGTAGACCTTGAGTGTTGGTCTATTTTAATTTTAATTATCCTTGTATATTATAGTGACCCACGGATTTGTATATCATGGACTGATAAAACGTGTGTAAAACCGTAGGAAGGTGGGTGGGCATTAGGCCCACAGACAGCCCCTTTGGTTCCAAAATAAACCATCTCTCCCGAAGCCAACAACCACCAACATTCTATTCGGCATCCATTACCTTGTAGGTTTTCTCCCACTTCTAAAGACCCCTACGCGCAAGCGAATTATTGAAATAAAATTAATACCCTATGTTAGTCCCGAAATGCATTAGTTTGTGTCGAATGGACGTTAAACCCAATTTCTCTCTTTCTCTCACATTCTAGTTTGAAGATTTTAGACACGAAGACAACATTCTAAACTAATGACTCTTGTTTCTACATTCTTATGTCAATATTACATGCACAAAATCAACATTTAAATAGATGTTGCTATATCTATAACTTCTATCGAGGTGTTGATATATCTATAACTTCTATCGAGGTGTTGATATATCTATAACTTCTATTGTAGGTGTTGATATATACATCACCTCTATTGTGGATGTTAATATATCTATAACTTCTATCGAGGTGTTGATATATCTATAACTTCTATTGTAGGTGTTGATATATCTATAACTTCTATTGTAGGTGTTGATATATCTATAACTTCTATGGTAGGTGTTGATATATATATAACTTCTATTGTAGGTGTTGATGTATCTATAACTTCTATCGAGGTGTTGATATATCTATAACTTCTATTGTAGGTGTTGATATATCTATAACTTCTATTGTAGGTGTTGATATATCTATAACTTCTATCGAGGTGTTGATATATCGATAACTTCTATCGAGGTGTTGATATATCTATAACTTCTATCGAGGTGTTGATATATCTATAACTTCTATTGTAAGTGTTAATATATCTATAACTTCTATTGTAGGTGTTGATATATCTATAACTTCTATCGAGGTGTTGATATATCTATAACTTCTATTGTAGATGCTGCTATATCTATAACTTCTATTGTAGGTGTTGATATATCTATAACTTCTATTGTAGGTGTTGATGTATCTAAAACTTCTATCGAGGTGTTGATGTATCTATAACTTCTATTGTAGGTGTTGATATATCTATACCTTCTATTGTAGGTGTTGATGTATCTATAACTTCTATCGAGGTGTTGATATATCTATAACTTCTATCGAGGTGTTGATATATCTATAACTTCTATTGAGGTGTTGATGTATCTATAACTTCTATTGAGGTGTTGATATATCTATAACTTCTATTGTAGGTGTTGATGTATCTATAACTTCTATCGAGGTGTTGATATATATATAACTTCTATTGTAGGTGTTGATGTATCTATAACTTCTATTAAAGGTGTTGATAAATCTATAACTTCTATCGAGGTGTTGATATATCTATAACTTCTATTGTAGGTGTTGATATATATATAACTTCTATTGTAGGTGTTGATATATCTATAACTTCTATTGAGGTGTTGATATATATATAACTTCTATTGTAAGTGTTGCTATATATAAACTCTATTGCAGGTATTGATCCAACTAAAGAAAGTCATAGATTGTATATCAGTAAATTGGCTGATGATTTTGAGAAAAGTATAAAAGGTGGTATAGAGAGAGCTATACAAGAAAAACAATCTAACGTTTTAAATAATACAATCTGCCAAGAAGTTATTCAACATACGAAGTTCTGTAAAGATAAATGTCATTCATTTTTTGGTAGAAAGCAGACTTTTGACGTGAGTTAATATTTATCTTTTTGGCCTATTACCCTAAAGCGTATTGGGATCGTGCTAAACTCGTCCATTATCCTATAGCATATTGAATAGAGATCGTGCTAACCCTATAGTCCATTACCCTAGAGCGAATTGGGATCGTGCTAAACTCGTCCATTACCCTATAGCATATTGAATTGAGATTGTGCTAACCCAATAGTCTATTACCCTAGAGCGTATTGGGATCGTGCTAAACTCGTCCATTACCCTATAGCATATTGAATTGAGATTGTGCTAACCCCATAGCCCATTACCCTAGATCGTATTGGGATCGTGCTAAACTCGTCCATTACCCCATAGTCTATTACCTAGAGAGAAATTGAGATCATACCAAGCTCATGGTCCATTAACCGATAGCGTATTATGATTATGGCTAACCTCATAGTCCATTATAATGTACTGTAGCGTATTACGGTCTTACATAAACTCATCGTCCATTACCCTATACTGTGGTCTATTGAGATCGTACCAAACTTATGGCCCGTTACCCTATTCTATAATCTATTGAGATCTTACTAAACTCATGGTTTTGTTTAGCCTACAGATGATACAGATCATGGCTAAATTCATATACTATAGCCCAGTGGTCAAGGTGACACTGGTCTTATAAGATAGCTAAGGTGATATAGTAGTCATATATTAGAAAGCTAAGCTGGTAGTGGTTATATAATATTGCTAAACTTACACTGGTCTTATAAGATAGCTACGATGTGGTTATACAAGATGATTTATATCATTGAAATTTCAGTTTGTCTCGCGGTGTCTTGTACGATTTCAGTTTGTCTCGCGGTGTATTGTAACAATTTCAGTTTGTCTCGCGGTGTATTGTAACAAACTCAAGTTTGTCTCACGGTGTATTGTAACAAACTCCAGTTCGTTAAATATGATCTGCTGTTATTGGTTTGTAATTCTATGCAGAAATAACATTTCACAATGACGAAAATATAATTAGAATTTAGGGGCGGTAGATAATCTGATAGGTTGGATCTATAGACGGTAAATAATGTGATGTTTGTATTACAGATTATAGATGATTATCTGACCAACAACAGTGACGAACCCCTGGTAATACACGGTTCATCTGGTTGCGGTAAAACATCCATTGTTGCCATGGCAGCTAAAAATACATTTGACAAGAAAAACGGAGAGGAAACCACGATAGTTATACGGTATGATATATTTTATAGGAAGATAGGATTTATCAAGGACAGCATGCATATAAATATACACTTAGACATAGTCAAATACATTTAATAATATATACATAAACAACTCAATACATTCATACAAACAATATACTACATGTATGTATGTCAAACAAAGGGGTTAGGGGTTACTGTTAGAGGTACATGTAGTTGCCACCAAAATTTATTAAATGTTGGTGATGTAAAAAGATTAAGAAAATTGTAGGAAATCATACGGTCTGCCGAGAAGGCTGTGTATAAATGGGATTGGCGTATGTCTTCATACTTGCAGCACTTGCTACAGTATAGCAAAAAATGTTGCTCGTTTTCAATCGAGAATAAATCGCAAAATTTGCATATACGCTGATCAACAGGACTTTGTTTGTATCGTCCTCTCTCTATTTCTAAGTACTGAGTCTAAGTGTGGTCGCAGCTTTCCTATGGTTTCTTTTTTAACCGAATATAAATAGTCTGGAGAGTTCGTAACAAAAGGTTTTGAAATGAATCTGTACGTAGTTTGCTGTTAGGGGATATTTGGTAGAGGAGGGTTAAATTTTGATTCGAGGGATTTTTTTATACTCTCTTTATTTAGCAAATGAACATGATTTATTTGGATTTTCGAAGTTAAATTATTGATTGCAGCTGACCAAGATAATTTTTCATTTTTACATTATATAGTTTTATGTTCAGTATAAGCTGCTGAAAGTAGTGGAAATATTTGTTTCATACTGGCATTGTTTAGCTTTATATGATAAATAAGCATGCGGGTATATTTAGTATCTAGCGTTAGTGAGAAGATTCCTAGTTCCGCGATACATCCAAGGTTGGTCGACTTAGACGGTTAATTCCAAATGGATTTTCATATATATCAGTTTGCTGTTTAAATTATTTTGTGGTCTTATTTACTTGATTAGCTACCTATATGTGTCTTTAGGAATATATAGGACTCGACTCGTGATTATTGGTACAAAAACCTTTGCTATTTCGAACAATATTTGCAAATATATAGAGAAAATGGGAGTTCTGATACCTGTTAAGCCTGTAAGTTAAATTTAATTCTTATTATTTTATTTAGATTTCTGGGAACGACACCTGATAGTTCTAACATCAGTGCCTTGTTATACAGTGTTATTGGTCAGATTAAATTAGTTTATAATGAAGAACCTATTAAACAGGGATTGGTGAGTATCAGTATATACATGTAAGACCCTCAGATACAGATAGATACAGATATCTCATAAACAGGTTGTTTTACAAGACAAAACCCTCAGTTCAATTCACTATCTGTGCCTACATGTATTAACTATTTGCAATATTTCTAGGTCACCAATCGAACTCATCCCAAATTGTAAATGCCAGTTACATCCCTTTAACCTACGCGCCACTAACACCACTTTCGGTTCAGTTATTTCTCCGATGCCATCATATCTGGGCCAAGACTGGCAAGACTGTCAATTACTTCATCTAATTATCCTGATGTGGCTTGTGATTACAGCTACGGCTCATTCCACATATAATAACGACAAATCGGACATGTAATCTCGCATTGTAGGACAATATGGTTGAGAAATAAAACGAAAGTAAGCAATAACAATACAGAGACAGAGAGAGAAATGGGGTTTAACGTCCACTCAACACAACTAGGCCATTTCGGGACTAACATATGGTTTAATTTTATTTCAATAATTCGCTTGCGCGTAGGGGTCTTTAGCAGTGGGAGGAAACCGGAGTGCCCGGAGGAAACCCACGAGGTTGAGAAGGCGCCCTTATCTCCATGCCACATACGCTCACACCTTGGCTCGAAACCACAGCCATAAACCAGAGGTGACCGGCCATCTAGAGGTCGCAGCGCGGCACTCTAGACCACTAGGCCATCCCAACCCCCATAACAATACAGACCACCCATCATAAACTCTAAGGCCCATTATAAAACGGGGTCAGGTGCGTAACAAGAGTGTCACTATTTATAATGCGCACCAATAGTGATGTATATTATTGTTCATTGATAGACAAATAGGTACATATTTGTCTTCTCTTATTGTAGAGTCTAAAGGATTTGACAGAGGAATTTCACCGGAGTTTAGAACATGCAAGCAAACATCGCCCAATGTTGGTAATTCTTGATTCGTTAGATCAATTAGATACCACAGGTGACGCTCGTCGGTTGTCATGGTTACCACCTAAATTACCTGAAAATGTTAAGATGATCGTGTCCACTCTACCGGAAGCTGAATATGAATGTTATCCTAAGCTCCAGGTATCGTAATAAAACATCATTTGAATTTCGATATGACTACAGATGATAGATACTTATTAGATAGTCTCGGGTTAGAATCCGTACCAACTTAGTAGAAATTAAAAAATAATTGAGGGTAGGAAAGTTTACGTTATGCATAAGAGATGATGTAATATAAAAGTTAAGATGGGGTCGTTGCTATTAATACTCAACATGGTCTAGGGTTCATATTCGAGATGAGCTTTAATAAGATTGAATTGATGAAAATGGGGTTTTGCACTTAACCAAAGCTAATTGAAGACGGGAGCTTTAATAAGAACATCACTTTTAGACTGTTAGCTATTAAAACGACCCTACCCATTAAAAAGCTAGTTCACTATTATAACGTACCCGTCACATGTATTAAAGCACCAAGGCTCGAAACCACAGCCGCAAGCCAGAGATGACCGGCCAGCTAGAGGTCGAAATGCGGCCTTTTAGACCACTAGGCCATCCCAATCCCACTATACCCGTTACATGTATTAACAACATGGTACCTTGACTTTGTAGGCGATGTTTTCTACACCATCATGTTTTCTACCAGTAGAAACGTTATCTAATGATGACGTAGAGGGAATTCTTCATAAATGGCTGCAGACCAAACAAAGAAAACTCCTGGATTCACAGTTAGAAATAGTTCTGGACGCTTTTCAGCAGTGTCCATTACCCTTGTTTCTAAAACTATCTTTTGACGAGGCGTGTCGATGGAAATCATTTACTCCACCAAGTGTATCAACTCTACAGACCACAGTTCGTAATGTGATCAATGATTTATTTATTAGAGTGGAAACGCTACATGGACAATTACTTGTATCTCGAGCACTGGGATATCTCACTTTAAGTAAGTACATGTAAGCTTACTCTTCCGGACACCTGTTACCACTGCTTGTCGTGTATTTTTTAACATGAGGAGCAGTCCATTTGCTGATTACACTATTTTGCTTGAATACACTATTTTGCCTATAACGTTTTTAGGACTTCGAATTCTGTCTTATGATTTGGATTGTTCGTACTTGGTTTTTATTTTTATTTTTACTTCAAATAACAATTTCTGATGTTAAGAAACTGCTGCTGCCATGTCCAGACCCGTTTACATTCAGAGCGGTCTCGTTTAATGCATGATCCAATTTTGCGGGCTGTTGGGATTATTAAGCTTTGGTTCAATTTGTCACGTGCATGATATGCGAGATGGACATAAAACCGAGTTCCACAGATTTGTAAAACACACCACCGCATACCTTTAAAATACACAAATAACTTAATATCACAACTTCATCAAAATGTCAGAAAATTTTGTAACCAATGGTATTGGAATCAGAAATTAGTTCTTGACTAGCTAGCCACGTTCGATATCGTGAGTTCATGTTTTAAAAGAGCAAATTTTGACTGCGTTGGGTACCCTAGCATAAATCCATACATATCTGAACTATTAGTTAGTAATGGTATTAATTGGCATTGTTATGAGTAATGTGTCCATAATGGCTACTTCTTCCAGGTGGTGGTGGTTTGACGGAGACGGAATTAGAAGATATTCTGTCATGTGATGATGACGTATTAAATGACGTATATGTGTACTGGACGCCACCTATACGACGATTACCTCCCCTACTACTCGTCAGAATCAAGGCTGAATTAGGACAATATTTTGGTAGTTATATTAATAATATAATCTTACTTTTAAATAGCATACAACTCCCCTTTATAATAATATTATAAAATGTATTAGTATATTTATTGTTTTGGTTTTCAAGACCGGGAAATAATTTCGGTATTTATTTTATTTAATTAATTTGAGGGGCTGATTGAGGTCGGGGTTTTTATTCATTTATTCAACATTTATTTCATTTAATTAAGTTGATAAAGGGGCTGATGGAGTTCGGAGTGTTTTATTTATTTATTCAACATTAAGTTCATTTAATTATGTTGATAGAGGGGCTGATGGAGTTCGGGTGTTTTATTTATTTATTCAATATGTATTTCATTTAATTAAGTTGATAGAGGGGCTGATGGAGTTCGGGTGTTTTATTTATTTATTCAACATTTATTTCATTTAATTAAGTTGATAAAGGGGCTGATGGAGTTCGGGTGTTTTATTTATTTATTCAATATGTATTTCATTTAATTAAGTTGATAAAGGGGCTGATGGAGTTCGGGTGTTTTATTTATTTATTCAATATGTATTCCATTTAATTAAGTTGATAAAGGGGCTGATGGAGTTCGGGTGTTTTATTTATTTATTCAATATGTATTTCATTTAATTAAGTTGATAGAGGGGCTGATGGAGTTCGGGTGTTTTATTGGTATCATCGTCAGTTTATAGAAGCCGCTATTGATAGATATTGTTCAGATGTAAATATTAAAGAACAGATGTGTGGCGTTATAGCGGATTTCTTCTCGGGTATCTGGGCAAATGGTGAGTAATAATAGTACATGTAGTATAAAGGTAACGTCGGCCACTTTTTGATGTATTGATTGATCTTGGTTGACTGTTTGCCATATATACTAAAATAACCATAGTATATAGAAAGTAATAACTAACCGTGGTTCGTCCTAAAATAACCTATTATTGATTGCATTGGCTTTAACAGTCACGGGGTAAGGGTGATGACGTTGGGTATTTTTGGAGACTCGCGTAATTTTAGTTTTAAATGACTAAAAAGCCTTTGTCGTACATTTTTGCTCCATAATTAAAATGAATGAAATGGGGTTTAACGTCCTACACTTTGCTCCTCAATTAGTTTTAAATGACTAAAAAGCCTTTGTCGTACATTTTTGCTCCATAATTAAAATGAATGAAATGGGGTTTAACGTCCTACACTCTGCTCCTCAAGTAGTTTTATGCATGATTGAATGACGTCAAATTTATATTTATAAACAATTTCCAGGTAAAGCCAAGCCATTTAAAACTAAAAGTGGTGAAGCGTCACAAGCAGATCGTTATGTGACGTCACAGCCTGTTAAACTAGGAGAATCGTATAATTTAAGGAAATTAAACAATCTACCACATCACAGACAACAAGCTAATCAACTAGATCTATTAAAATCAGAATGTCTGTGTAACTTTCACTTTATACTACATAAAATAAAAGCGTCCGGGTTAAGGTAAGGGGTCATTTAAATTAATATTGTTAGGGTAAACTGTGCATATAACCATTGCTCACCCAGACTTGCAACCTCCTCAGTGTACGTCTGTACGATGTACATATTTCGCTCTGTCTGTCGCGAGGAAATTTAACAGGAAAGATAATCGACAAGGAAATTTTTTTTTAATTTTATTGTAGCGACCAGAAACAAGGCGAGATTATCCGGGGGCATTCTTGGTGATAATTTATCATAGACCACACACAAAACAAAATCATCTTAGGGCATCCTTGAATTATGGATCTAACCTCAAAACTCCCTATTATAAAACATGCACCACTGTATGTCCCGATAACCCATGTATTTCAATTTTCTGTTAACTACAGGCCCGTGTTGGATGATTTCTTGTCAGCTAAAGAACAGTTTGTTGATGATGAAGATATTAAATCTATATGGGACGCCCTACAGTTATCACAACGTTCATTACAATATAATTCTAACGAACTACCATCACAATTACTGGGACGTTTAAAATCTACCGAGGTATGAACTAATCTTTACAGTCTCCTTGCAACCAATGCCTTTGGTATGTCTTCAATAGTTCCCAGTTTTATTATCACCTTTTGGCCAGCAGCCTTCCGATTTTAGGATCTCTCCCACCAACAGCTATTTGCTTTATTATCTCCCTGACCAATAACTTCCCGTTTCATCCCCTCTCAAATCAATAGCATCCCACGTCAGCACCTCTCCACCTCTCCGTTCAATAGCATTCCAAATTTCACCAGTATTTCAACTTATAAGGCAATAATTTATGTCGATATTTGCTAAAGTATCATATTTGATTTACAGTCGTAACGTTTTGGTGTCGACATGCCCCTTAAAATGTGATTTCCAAGCAAGTTTGGAAGTACTAACCAGGGGACATAACTCGTGTATTGCACGTAATCGCTTGTTAGGAAATTGCATTTTGAGGGATATTTTTTAACCAAGGACCTTGCGATTTTAAAATAAAAATGAAAATTTGGCATAAAGAACAGTATATTATCAAATATAGATATAAATTATTATTATATGAGTTGAAATAATGGTGGATTTGGGTGGATTTGGGTAAATCGTGCTATCGCGCTGTTACTATCCCACGTTAGCACCTCTCCAATCAATAACATCCCATTTCAACATCTCTCCAATCAATAGTCACGTGTTACTATCTCTCCGACAAACAGGATCCTGTTTTATTTTCTCTCCGACCAATCGTTATTAGTTTTACTAATGTATTTATCAATATATAATTTTGTTTTGTCTACAGCCACTACTTGATGACTGTAAGAGGTCATCATCATATTACTTGTTACCGGATCAAACTATTTTAACACAGCCTGGTGGATCTTTATTATACTGTTTATCTGATCATACTGGTAAAATACAGGGTCTAGATATAACTAAAGATGGTGAATTAGCTGTAACATGTAAGGGACATAACTCTTCTATACTGTTTATCTGATCATACTGATAATAAACAGGGTTTCTAGAGTCTAGATATAACTTAAAGGACAATATTGGTGCCAGTCATTATCACATATGTGATAGAGCGGGTAAAACACATTCCAAATATCATTAGATAAGAGAACAAGAGAAAAATAGAAATAGTCCGTACATTCCCTTGTTTATATCCTCTTACGGTCCCATATAACAACTGTTGGTCTTCGGAAGAATTATTAGTGAGCAGAAATTTAGCCTGTTATTACTCGTCGCTTCAGTCAGTTATATAGACCAGTCGTTTGTGTTTTCCTTTTCGCTACGTCACTTCTGATTCGGGTAGCGTGTTTTACTAAGCTTTATTAGCAATGCTCTCTGCGTTAAAAGTATATTTGGAATGTGTTTAACCGGCTCTATCACATATGTGATATTGACTGGCACCAAAATTGTCCTTTAAAGATGGTGAATTAGCTGTAACATGCAAGGGGAATAACTCTTTTACGTCAGAATCGTTGGATTCGGACCAGTAACTGTTGAAATGAAATAGGGTGTAGCTTCCTACTGTTCTGCTCCGGCTGGCGAAATGAACTGTGCTATAAGGGCAATTTTGCTCGTACAACGGCACAACGGCCTACATTTTTTTGTCTACACAGCATCTCTATTTTTCGTCCCATCTGAATAACTAGACAGCTCGCCGTGTCAGGCCCTCCATCCTGCACCACTTACAAGAGGAATCCTAGCCAGAAAATGTTGGAGACCTTTATCGGCCAAACATTGTTAATGTATAGGTTTAAGATATTTACTTTCCACCAAACCCCGCTGGTATCCACGATTATCTGATAGAATTAGAACTAAGAATATACTGTACACATAAAAATTATTACATCAGATGGTATCTACATAGCCATGTTTAAAGATGGTGATGTAAATTCAGGGGACTAATATAAACTTCAAATTAACGTACCCTTTGTTATTGTCGGTTAGTATGTTGTTATAGAGTCATTTTTGAATGAAATCTGTGCAGTCAAACACAGTGGAATGAATCTTGTTAGAGATTATTGGTCCCTTTAAAATGATAATAATAATAATCATACTTTTTTTTATGAAATATCAATGAATACACATATTGATTAGTTGCTAAAACTCTGAATTAACTTCTATAATTGTATTTATATATTCAAAAACAACTCTGTTTAAACTTATATAATTATATTTATAGGTGCGACAGATAGAACAATAAAAATATGGTCAGTGAAGTCGGGTAAACTTGTACGATCTTATGATATCGGGGTTGAGGATCTAGAATATGTCAAGCTCTGCCAAAATGACCAGATTATTGTGGCTTCTGGAACGAAGTTCCTTGTAGGTGTTAAGTTTCTGACTGGAGTTAAACTGTATGAAATACCGACGAAATCTAAATGTAATTTCTGTGTAGCTGGTAAAGATAAAGATGTGCTGGGGATATTTCAGCAGAATGGTGCAACGCTATACAGTGCTTTAACAGGAGAATTCAAATCACATACTAAATGTCAGTTTTTGAAGTACAAGATTAGCTGTGTAGAAGAAGAGATCGATATTGAAGTTGCCCATTGTATTGGTGAGTATATTAATCTCTTTGTAATCTCTGATGAGCTGTAAATTAATGTGGAGGTAATTATTAATAATAATAATCATAATAGATTTATATAGTGCCTCGTATCAAAAAGTTTGCTGACTGTCGCTGACTTAGTCTGTCACAATTACGACAGTTTCCCATCATCTGCAAGGAATAGGTGTGTTTTTTGCAAGGATTTGAATGAAAATAATGATTTTGCATCTTTAATATGCGATGGTAGTCTGCTCCACAGTTGATCCGGTAGAGTTTGTATAAGGAATATTTGCAGATTGAAGAAATATGTTGTGTGATGTCCATAGTGTTGTTAAAGAGTACACCAAGGTTTTTAGCGGCATCTGAATATGTTATATTATCTAGTTTGTAGTGATGCAAGCACTTTCTTTGAACCAAGAGTCAGATATTCAGTTTTGTCTGTGTTTACTTTTAAAATATTTTCACACATCCATTTACTTATCTTTGATATACACTTTTCAAGAGTGAGTTGCTTATTCTAAATGACACTTGAAGGTCCTGCGATAATACAATGGGTTATAATCAGCAAACAAATGGAAATTGGTGTCAAACTGCCTAATAATGCCTGTCCATTGCTTGGGGTGTTTTGCATATATTGTGTCAGCACTGGTTACTCTCCTCGTTTCCTACTGTAATGACATGTCTGAAGACGTCTCCTAATTCTGGGATATATTTTAGTGAATAAAACTGGATATATTTTAGTGAATAAAACTGGATAGATTTTAGAAATAGAAAAACACAATCTAATACAAATGGATTTGTGTATGTGAAGCCTTTTGATAATATCTCACCTGTGGTGACTGGAGAATCATGTATATTTAAAGACAGGTGTAGTTTAACGTTTTTATACGCCCACATTTTCATGTGGACGTATTATGTCGTCGCCCCTGTCCGTCCGTCCGTCCGAATGTCCGTCCGGACGTCCGTCCACAATTGTTTGTGGACTCTCTACAGGTCACAATTCTTACCCGATTTTGACGAAACTTGAAATATAGGTTTATCCCCCAAAGATCTCGGCTGCTTTCGATATTGGCATGTATCGGATCAAAACTTCATGGATTATGGCCCCTGATTGTACGAAAAATCATGTTTTTAGCTTGTGGACCCTATAGAGGTCACAATTTTGAACCGATTTTGATGAAACTTTACATTAATGTTTGTAACCCTAAGATCTTGGTTCCTTTTGATATTTGCGCCTATCGGAACGTAATTTCCTGAATTATTGCCCCTGATTGTCCGAAAAATCACCTATTTTAGGTTGTGGTACCTCTGGAGGTCACAATTATTATCCGATTTAAACAAAACGTTCGAATATATCACCGTTACACCCTAAGGAAGGTCGAGTTCAAATTTCGGAAAAATCGGGCCAAAATTACCATACAAAATGGCCGCCGTTCGTACGCTAATACTGTTAAAAAATGGTATATGAAGGTTGTGGACCCTGTAGAGGTCACAATTTTGATTCAATTTTGATGAAACTTGAAATGCATGGTTATAACCCATAGATCTTGGTTCCTTTTGATATTTGCGCATATCGGATAGTAACTTCCTGAATTATGGCCCCTGATTATACGCAAAGTCGCCTTTGTTTAGCTTGTGGTCCCTCTGGAGGTCACAATTATTATCTGATTTAAAAAATCGTTTGACTTTATCACCGTAACACCCTAAGGAAGGGTGTGCTCAAATTTCGGAAAAATTGGACCAAAATTACCATACAAAATGGCCGCCGTTCGTATGCGAATACTGTTGAAAAATGGTATATCAAGCTCGTCGACCCTGTAGAGGTCCCAATTTTAATTCATTTTGACGAAACTTGAATTGCATGGATATTACCAAAAGATCTTGGGTCCTTTTGATATTTGCGCATATCGGATCGTAACTTCTTGAATTAATGCCCCTGATTATACGCAAAATCGCCTTTGTTTAGCTTGTGGTCCCTCTGTAGGTCACAGTTATTATTCGATTTAAAAAATCGTTTGATTACATCACCGTTTCACCCTAAAGAAGGTTGAGTTCGAATTTCTAGAAAATCAGACCATAATTGCCTGACACAATGGCCACCGTTTGTACGAGAATAGTGTAAAAATATGGTATATCAAAGTTGTGGACCCTGTAGAGGCCACAATTTTAATTTTGATTTTGATGAAATGTGAAGTGCATGTTTATAACCTAAAGATCGTGATTCTTTTCGATATTTGCGCATATCAAATTGTAACTTAATGAATTATGGCCTTTTCAGTTTTGCTTGTTCTCTATCCATCTCTCGAAAATGTGGGCGTATCCTGCCTGGCAGTGCCAGCTTACTATCTTTCTGTATTATTTTGAGGTGTATTTGAATATATGTCATGTTTGTTATTTCAGGTCAAGATCGGTATATGGCTTGGGCACCCACGAATAACCGTGTAGCCATATTTGATATTACGGAAACTAAGTTTCTGAATGTAGCAATGAAGTCATTATCATATAAACTGGCTATCTCACCAGATGAAAGAAATATCGTCATATGTAATGGTGCTGACGAAGCTGGCGTATATCATATTCCAACAATGTTTGAAATACATCGTATCGGCATTGTCGGTGGACGTACGTATTGTAACCTGCAAACTCTATTACAGAGTCGATATGAGGTTTATACAGGGACAAACAATTTAGATTTTCCCATTTACCCCCCTCTACCCCGGGGAGGGGGTATCTGGCTCAGAAAACATCTTAAAAAATATATAGGGTAACTACAACTTCTG
The DNA here is from genome assembly GCA_917208275.1 of Patella pellucida. Taxonomy (NCBI): domain Eukaryota; kingdom Metazoa; phylum Mollusca; class Gastropoda; family Patellidae; genus Patella; species Patella pellucida. The sequence continues at coordinate 86,738,800 of OU795039.1, forward strand.
AAGGGTGCAGCGCCGAGTTAGCATATTGTGCAAGTCTGATTTCGGGGGTTTCTTAATTAACTTAAATGACAAGAAGACAGTTGTTTCAATCGTTGGTAAAGTATATTATATAACATATTATAAGTACAAGTAACAAAAGAGCAATAGAAATAAATGTATAACTAGATAAACAAGAAGTAATTATAAATTGGGGGTTAAACATATAATTGGGGATACTCGCTTATACGTAGACATGGATATAAAGCGCTGTAAGAGCGTCTAGCTATTCCAGTCTACGGCATGTGAAGAGGCACTATTTATATGTCTTCATATTACGTCATATGATTGAGTCGACATTAATAATAATAAAATAAATGTCGACGATAATTATTATTAAAATATGACGTAAACTATTACTCGCAACACAAGATCATATGCAAAGCGTTATGAATTATTCTACGGCATCGATAATATCGATTTAATTGCTTTTGTAGAATAAATAAAAACGTGCATACTTATAGCAACCTTCGAACGAGAATGTAATAATTATTATCTAAAATTTGATAACTAAAGTAAACTAAAACGAGCAAGTTCAATTATAAAAATAAGAGGACAAATGAGAACAAGTAGAAATAATACATTAACATTTGCTCACCTTAAATGACAAGAAGACAGTTGTTTCAATCGTTGGTAAAGTATATTATGAGAATCTCAGAGGCAACATAAACTTATATACCCAATTCGTGTGTCCCAAAATACAGTTTAGGTTTCCATGGTATGGAATGTATATGGGCCTACGATTGGTCAGCCTACGGATTAACATAAGCGACATGACTCCATCCTAATTAACCTGTCAGTCTTAATTGGATTAGCCAGTCTATTGTTTCACTTTAGCCAAAGGTCTGCCTCAGAGACTTCACGCAATTACCCTGCCGATTAACTGCCTGTCTTAATCACTTAAGGTAAATGTGTCAAGTTATACAATTAAAGTTAGACAATGAGTTTAATTATAAGGAAAGCTCATAATACTCTTAATCTCTAACCCTGTTAAAGGTATAGTTAAATATAATATATGTAAATTAAATGACGCTATTTTAGACTGATATAATATTCCTCCATGTTGTTTTTACTTTTGTCCTCAAAAGTTAAGAAAAAAACATACATATATATATATAAACATGATAAAAAAAAGATGAACTAATTTTATATACAGTACATGCGAAATAGTGAGTAGAGTACCACAATTCTTACAAATGAAGGTCGCTTAAATGTTTTTATATGACGGATTATTTATAACGGGAAGTAAATACTCGTGGTGGGCGATAAACAGGGGGGGGGCAAAACAAAAGACGCCAAGAACCAAAGAGGTTACACAAAGAATTTGTTAGGTGATTTTCTGCGTCTCTTGCCTGATAAAGTTCGTCTAGTATGGAAATCTTGAATAAGATCGGGGTTTATCAATTCTGCAGATATCCAGATGGATTCTTTTTGACCTTTTATCTTTACTCGATATTCCTTTTTGTGCTTTCGAAATCGTGCACGAATAATTTTTTCCACTTCGATTGTTTTTGCCTGAGAGGGATTAACTTGTGTAGGTTGATCATATACACTGTCGTCATCAGGCACACCATCATCATCATCATCCGCATCATCATCATCATCATTTATTTGGACGTCCTGCAGTGACGTTTGGACACTCTCCTCATCACTGTCCTGTTTTTGTTCGATTGACAGGTTTCCGAATTGTTGTCTATTTTGTCTAGAAATAACTTCAAACGGCTTGCGTTTACATAGGAGCCATAATCCTTATCATCTGAGGATGACCTTATTCTATATGTATAATTTGGACCAATGTCTGTTATATAGTAAGGACCGATATACTTTGCTTGTAATTTAGGCGAAAGACCTTTACTTTCCTAACATTTGTTAACAAAACCCTGTCGTTTATTTGATATTCGGGTATTTTAGCCTTTTTATCATGATTTACCTTATTACGTTGCTGGGAAATTTTTATGTTGTCATTAGCAATTGCTTTTGATATTTTTAACTTTTCAATTAATTCATTTAAATATGCTTTATTATTCTGTCCTATTGTGTCCTTTGGAATCAAACTTGTGTCAAACGGTAAGAGTATTTCGCGCCCGAAAAGTAAACGATACGGGGATAATCCTGTTGTCTGGGAAACTGTGGACCTAAACGACATCATGATGGATGGAAGTATTGAAGGCCAGTTGGTTTGTTTATCATTACAATAGGCCCGTAAAGTTTTTTCGATATCTGCGTTTCTCCTTTCACAGCTAGCATTGGTCGCTGGATGGTAGGAGCTTGTTAATGTATGTTTAACACTAAATAATTCACATACAGCATTGACGAGTTTGGACATAAAGTTTGCACCTCTGTCGCTAACCAGTGTTCTTGGGCATCCGTACCGAGTGAATATTTCTTTATGGAGACGGTCACTGACTTCCTCTGCTTCTTGGGTCTTTGTTGGGAAACTCTCGCACCATCCTGTATATGAATCTTCCACAAGCAGAATATGTTTAAACCCGTCATCGGAGGTTGGCAGAGGACCCAGAAAATCGATGTGAAGTCGAGAGAAAGGTTCTTCAATCGGCATAGGAGTGAGTGGGACTTTGGTAGGATGTCCTGTTTTGATTCGTTGGCAAGTTTCACACTTTTGGACGTAGTCTGATATAGCTTGGTACATTTTTGGCCAATAATATTTTTGAATAAGACATTGTCTCGTGGCATCTCGACCTTTGTGACCCCCTCCCGCCATCGAATCGTGGTATGCGAACACGGCTTTATCTCGTAAAACTGTAGGTAACGCTATTTGGCTAATTTGAACCTCGTCTTGGTTTGGTTTCCTCCGCCTGGGCTGATAGAAATGATAGAGGATGCCATCTTTCATATCATACTGTTCTGATTTTCCAACTAACCCTTTAGCTTCACCAGTAGAAAACTTTGGTGGGATGGATCCAGTTTCCAGGAACTCTATGATATGCTTGAAATCTGGACATTCTCTTTGCTGCTTTGCAAGGTTTGGAGGGACAATCGTTTTATCGGATTCGATGGAGATATGCCCAACTAACGGAGGATCTGGTTCACCTGGGAAGACGAATGTGGCACTTTGGATGATCTTGTCGACAGGTTTTGAGATGAGTTGTATTTTAGGTATCTCAAATTCGTCTTCTATTAATGTGTGTTCGGGATATGTTCTTCTAGATAAGGCATCTGCATTGGTGTTCTTCTTACCAGCTCTATGCAGAAGTTTGAATTTGTATCCCTGAATTTATAGTGCCCATCGTGCTAATCTACCAGTTTCTGTCTTGTTTTCTTGAAGTGAAGTCAAGGCTTTGTGGTCGGTGTACACTGTAAATGGAGCATGTGATAGATAGACTTTGAAAGCTCTGATACCAACCAGAACTGCTAAACACTCTTGTTCTGTTACACACCACTTTCTTTCGTTTTGGTTCAACGATCGTCCACCATAGTATACGACATGCTCCAACCCATCGTCCCCAATTTGACCTAGTATATATCCTACCGCATGGCCAGAGGCATCAGTCGTCAGGATAAATGGCTTCGACATGTCTGGATATTTTAGGATAGGTGATGTGGTAAGAGCTTTCTTTAGCGTATCAAAGGCAAGTTGACGTTCATCTGTCCATACGAATTCTATTTCCTTCTGAAGTAGTTGATTTAGTGGGTTGGCAATTTTAGCATAGTTATGGATGAATTTTCGATAATAATTACATAATCCTAGAAAGTGACGGATATCGTGAACTGTTTTGGGAATAGAAATAGTTTGGATGGATTCGACTTTAGAATTATCCACCTCAATGCCCTTTGCTGAGAAAATATGTCCTAAATATTTAACTTTTTTACATGCAAATTTACATTTAGTGGGCTTTAAAGTAATACCAGCGGACTTGAGCTTTTTGAAAACGTTATCTAAATATTCTAAATGTTGGTCGAAAGATGAAGAAAATATAATTATATCGTCTATATAGACAAGGACATATTTCCAATTCATGTCGCGAAAGATATCCGTCATGACCATTTGGAAACTCATTGCAGCGTTACTAAGCCCAAAAGGCATACGCTGCCATTCAAACACGCCGTCCGCAGTAATGAACGCTGATTTATGCTTAGATCGCTCATCCATTCCTATCTGCCAGAACCCACTAGCACAATCAAGAACTGAGAAGAGCGTCGCCTTTGTCTCACCAATAGAATCGATGACGTCTTCAAATCGAATAATTGGGAAAAATGTAGTTTTAGTGACGTTGTTCAACTTCCGGTAATCACCTGCGAATCTTAAATCACCGTTTGACTTCTTAACCATAACAACGGGTGATCTCCATTCCGAATTCGATTTTCTTATAATATCTGCGTCTAACATGTCCTCGATTTGTTTAGCACATTCTACTCTCATTTCAGGGGATTGTCTGTAAAAGGGCATCCTAACTGGAGGGGCATCTCCTGTTTCTATATGATGCTTATAAACCGACGTCTTCCCTAATCATGTAGATTGTTGGCGAACACGGGTCTGTTTTTCTTCAAAAAGCTATTTAGCTTCTGCTTTTGGTGCTCATTTAGGTCTGAGTTAGACAGATCAAATTCAATATCCTCGTAATCATCTACACGCTTTTCATATGGTGGGTATCTCCACCATATATAACCGCTAGGTTCTTCAATAACTAATAAGTCTGGAATGGTTCTTCAATATTTTAATTACTGGAACTTATATCTTACAATTAACAATTCAATATATGTAATGTACACTTCTAGCACAGTGGATGACCGACGTAGCTGCTACTAAGTCGGATGACCTAATGACTTGCCTATTGATGTACATTAGCCTTTTTATATTCTAACTATAAATGGATAAGCTCAATTGTTGACATCAAAACATATACTATAGGATTATCACTACTAGAGACAATAACATAAATAAACAATAATGGATTAAATACTTAACTAATTAGCTTCTACCCTGATTAATATTAACAATGAGAAATTAAATACTATGCCTGGTCATATATGCCTCCCCTTCACGGTGTGTCGACCTCGACACTCATAAAAATAAATTATAATGTACAACATATTAGATATTATCATAAATGTATATTTTTTCAATTTTTCTTCTATTGCTGTGGTAAAATACCAGAATCTTAGACATCAATCATATTATTAACAACTTGTTTCCATAACTTAAGATTTATCATCGGAACTCTGTAATGTGACATTCTCTGGTAAAATTCTGGATCTTCTTTAATTACTTTCCGTATCCATTCCCACTCAGTGAAGCACTCAACCAATGTTCTAGTTCTGTATATCCTTCTTTCAATCTGGAAATACTGTATACCGGTTTCTGGATCTCGAAATTGATTATATGCTCTAAATCTTTTACCATTTGGATATACGGTTTCGTCACATTTATACATTCTTATTTCTGCCTGTGTTGCTGGTTTGGGTAGTTCGTATATTTCCCATTTTGGCTTTGGAATTGGTCCAGGAATCTTATTTTTGTTTACCTCAGTCAATGATCTTCCATACTCATCTAGATCATTTTCTGAGACCCACGTATTCGCTGCATGTGGTTTATTTATCCACTTAATTAGATACTCAAATTTACCATACGAATGACTCCTTTTTTGTAAAATTTCGTCAATTGGCATACCAGGTTGTGTTGTTGTTTCTGTCCCTACATCCTTGGTGATTTGAATATGCCAATGATCAACGGTCTGGGTTGTGGCTGCAGCGACTATTGTTTGTACTTGAATATTTTGATCAGATGTATTCCTACTCTCTGTTTGGGACTCACTGTCTTTTGTTGAATACGTCCCTTGTTCAACAGGACCTACAGTCAGAGAATTAATCTGATTTGAAGTATTCTCTTTATTGAGTAAGGCACATCTTTCTTTAAACTTCTGGCATCTAAGAATATCTCTTGTCTTTCTACTAGAAAATTTCGGGTTGTCCTTGTGAGCTGCCGTTTTTTTCCATGTCAAGGTAACTGAGAACTGATTATTTTTATGTTCACATCTCCACAGATGTGCTTCGGAACATAAGTCCATTGCCTTAAGTATTTCTGCTAGTTTACTTGGTATCACTGTTTCCATTTTTTGTTGGGGGTTGACTACTCGCTTGGCTTGTTGAAGAAAGGTTTCTAGGATCTTACCCGGCATCTCCACCAATTGTGCAAGTCTGATTTCGGGGGTTTCTTAATTAACTTAAATGACAAGAAGACAGTTGTTTCAATCGTTGGTAAAGTATATTATATAACATATTATAAGTACAAGTAACAAAAGAGCAATAGAAATAAATGTATAACTAGATAAACAAGAAGTAATTATAAATTGGGGGTTAAACATATAATTGGGGATACTCGCTTATACGTAGACATGGATATAAAGCGCTGTAAGAGCGTCTAGCTATTCCAGTCTACGGCATGTGAAGAGGCATTATTTACATGTCGTCATATTACGTCATATGATTGAGTCGACATTAATAATAATAAAATAAATTTCGACGATAATTATTATTAAAATATGACGTAAACTATTACTTGCAACACAAGATCATATGCAAAGCGTTATGAATTATTCTACGGCATCGATAATATCGATTTAATTGCTTTTGTAGAATAAATAAAAACGTGCATACTTATAGCAACCTTCGAACGAGAATGTAATAATTATTATCTAAAATTTGATAACTAAAGTAAACTAAAACGAGCAAGTTCAATTATAAAAATAAGTGGACAAATGAGAACAAGTAGAAATAATACATTAACATTTGCTCACCTTAAATGACAAGAAGACAGTTGTTTCAATCGTTGGTAAAGTATATTATGAGAATCTCAGTGTGTGAAATAGCTTTATTTTACGTCCGCTTCCACCGAAGTGATATCGCAGACAATTACATTTTATATATACATGGTGATAATATTTACAGTGTGTTTAGTGGAATAATAAGGATAATTTTTTATATATATATGTACAAACAAAACATGTGTAAGTTGGGACAATCACAGACACAACATATAACAAGACAGACATGGACGCGGACAAACATTTACATAGACATTTGACAAAACAGACATGGAGGTGGACAAACATATAAACATATTATGTACATATATATATTTCCGGTCAATTTGGTCGGTCTGGTCGTTCTGTCCGGTTGAATGGCAGGGCGGTGCAACTCTTCCTTGGGGCTTGTTGGTGAGTATAAGTCCTGGTCCATTCTTCCTTCCATTTGGGTTTGTTGTCCGGTATGGTGGTGTTGATTCATCTTTACTTCTATAATTCATTCCTTTTATTGTTGGTTCTCTGAAGGAAGAATCCAGCACCTGAAAAGAGAGAAAGAGAAAAGAGAGTATCTGGGCTTATGGTGTTTTGTGGTTTATTTCGTCTAGTAAGGCTTCTGGGGCGGGGGGGGGGGGCAGAAATAATAATAATAATAATAAAGAAAAAAAGAATAATAATAATAGTAATAAAATAATAGTAATAGTAATAAAAGAATAATGATGAAGAATAATAGTAATAGTAAAGGTGTTTAAGAGAAGATTTAAAGGGGAGGCTTTGCATTTATGACATGTGTATCAATAATAGTATCTATAATATAATATCTATTCGTGTGACAAGTTTGTTAGTTTTATTTTAATGTAATTTGTTTCTTTAGTTAGGGTGATTTGCGCTTCCCTCGCTGGGGACGTTTTTACGATTTCACCCTTCTAAGTGCGATGTGGTTGATTTGTGTTATTTATTACATGTGTTTTATTTTCAAGTGTTTTTAATTATTTAGATTTGTTTTGGAATTATGTGTAGGATGGCTGGGCTTCCTTCGTGAGGACGTTTTTACTCAGCCATCCTACGTTGTGTGGAAATTTCGTTAATTTTATTTTTTTTTTGTTCAGATAGGGTGATTTGCGCTTCCCTCGTTGGGGACGTTTTTACGATTTCACCCTACTTAGTGTGATGTGGTTGATTAGTTTTATTTATTACATATGTTTGTTCATTCCTATGTTTTCAATGAAGTCCCAGATAAGCTGAGAAGTCCAGTATCTGTCATCAGGTGATGGAGAAAGAAGGGATTTCAGAGAGAGAGTTTTCCCCCTCTCTGTCAGTTTATTAACCATTTGTTGTCGTTCATTGTTCAACTGATTGCAATTGATTAGTAGGTGTGATGTTGTTGCGATTTGTCCGCACGGGCATTTAATTGGTGTATAGGTGAAGTCTTTAATTACGTTTATAGTTTTAAGTCTAGTGATTAATTTGCATATTTTGATTGAGGGATGATTGATATAAACCTTGTCGACAAGATTGCTGTCTATTTGATAGCGATGAGTATTTTCTTGTTTTAGACGGTTTTCCCATGAATTTTTAATTTTATTTTTGGCTATACTTATAAATTCCTGATTGCTATATTCTAAATGTTCTAATTCCTTTAGTGACATCCCCTCTTTGGCTAGTTTGTCGGCTTGTTCGTTGCCGATTATATTGATGTGGGAGGGGATCCACGCAAGGATTACCTCTCTTCCGGAATTCTTAATTATTTGATTAATATCCCTAATTTGACTGATTATTTCCTGCCTGCTTTTTGAGGAATTTGATTCTATAGATTTAATGCTACTCAGGGAGTCGGTCAGGATTACGGCTTTGTGGTGTGTTTGCGTGGCTAGCCATTCTATTGCAGTTTTAATGGCCATCAATTCTGCGGTGTACACAGAACAGTATTCTGGTAACCGTTTCCTGATGTTTAGCTTCGCTTTTGGTATATGAATGCCGTAACCCGTTGATCCCTTTGTAGTGTTTTTGGATCCATCAGTGTAGATTTTGAGATGATCTGCCCATTTGGTGTCTATTAGTTCCATTGTTAGTGCTCTAGCTTCTGTGGGATTAACATGCTTGTTCGTTGTGTGGCTTAGTTGTGTGTTAGTGATAGGATCGCTTAGTTGCCATGGTGGCGTGGCTGAATAGGATTTTGTTTGTATGATTGTTCCTTTCAAACTGTGCTTATTTAGGATGTCATTTGACATCTGCCCGAATGTCATTGGACGAGTATTTTTCCTAGAGCCTATGCGTCTAAATTGATTGAGGCATTTATATGTTGGACATTTTTCTTTTAGCATTTGTAGTTTTCCCCAGTACTTGAGTGACAGTTCCTCTCGCCTTAGGTCAAGCGGAAGTTCTCCCATCTCTTGTAATAGGGCAACTGTTTTGGTTCCTATGGCGGCTCTTGTTATAAGTCTTAAAGCTTTGTTTTGTATTGTGTTTAGTTTGTTGAGTTGTGTATCACTTGCATTGGCATAGGCCAGACATCCGTAGTCGATTACCGAGCGGATGAGTGATCTGTAGATTAGCATAAGTGTAGTTCTGTTTGCACCCCATTGTGTCCCTCTGATGTATTTCATCATGTTGAGTGTTTTAGATGTTCGACTTACCAGGCCATCAATATGAGGCTTCCATGATAGTTTAGAGTCGAATGTCATTCCGAGAAATTTGGCCTCTTTTTTGAATCTCAGAGGCAACATAAACTTATATACCCAAATCGATTGTCCATGGTATGGAATGTATATGGGCCTACGATTGGTCAGCCTACGGATTAACATAAGCGACATGACTCCATCCTAATTAACCTGTCAGTCTTAATTGGATTAGCCAGTCTATTGTTTCACTTTAGCCAAAGGTCTGCCTCAGAGACTTCACGCAATTACCCTGCCGATTAACTGCCTGTCTTAATCACTTAAGGTAAATGTGTCAAGTTATACAATTAAAGTTAGACAATGAGTTTAATTATAAGGAAAGCTCATAATACTCTTAATCTCTAACCCTGTTAAAGGTATAGTTAAATATAATATATGTAAATTAAATGACGCTATTTTAGACTGGTATAATATCCACATTTGTAAAATACTCCCCCCCCCCCAACCCTAGTTGAATGTTTGTAAAATGCAATATTTATTTATTATGCGTTTCGTTGTATCTGTAATATTTGTGCATATTTGATATAAAAAATAGCTGATGAAAGATGTTATTCTATGACATCCTTGCCGTCTTGACATCAACTTTTGTCTTTATTGCAAAACAGAATTGCAAAACATCTAGAAATATTAATATGAATTATGTATTTTTTACCTTATGTTATAGGGGATATTGTAAGAAATGTTCAGTTCACTCCTAACGGTAAATATCTATACTGGTCTTTGTTCGATAAAGTGAAGGCGTATAATCTAGAAACAGATGAGGAGTTTTTTGCTGTTCGTCATCCTACGTATATTAGATATTTTATTACCCTGGATATGAACAGTGTAGTGACCGTTGGAGAAGATGAGATTGTTAGAATTTGGGATTGCAGCAAGGATAACGATCCTTTATTTAAGGATAACGATGTTACCAACCAGGATGATTCATGGTTGCTAGAAGGGTAAGACGTTGGCTCACTAACCAGGAGGTCACATGTTCGATTCCTGCATGTGCCGAAAAAGTTCAGCCACATTTTCCGACGTTGTTTCTCCTTGTCAGTGGTGCTAGACGGAAGGGGCGGGGCTGACACGGGTAGCTGTCTAGTCGTTCGAATGGGACGAAAAGCTGAGGTCCAGTGTATACATTGACTTGTCAGTTGGAATTCGGTATAAGAGTAGGTCATAGTGGCGCTGCCCGGGCAAAAGTTTCCTCATATCACACTGGAATTGGATATCAGGTAATGCACATAATCTGTAACAAGACATCTCCTGTGATAAATTAACTTAGTTTAAAGTGTTGGATGATGTAGCGGTGATGCAGCAACGGTACTGGACAAACGAGAATAACTGCCAACCATCCCTTTTATTGTTACATTTTTATACGCCCACATTTTCATGTGAATCCAAATAAATATAAAGTGAGAGGAATCCTTAAAACCATTAGAATAACATAAACTGAGTTGGGATCTAAGTCCTAATAAATTTGATATGTACGGTGACACCAGAGAAGGCAACTTATTCAAACATAAGGTTAGTAGTCATGGTAACAATTAGAAATAAAGTTAAAGTTAGTCATGGTAACATTTTTTTAGTGATGTCATAATGTAAATATTACGTCATAACTATATCACTTATTGTTACCATGACTACTAACCTTATGCTTGAATAAGTTGCCTTCTCTGAAGAAGTAAATCACTTTCTTTTTAGGTTGTTCTCTATCCAACTCTTGTATGTGGGCGTATCCTTCCTGACAGCCGCTGGTTAAATTTCTTGTTCATCTAAATATCTACTAACCGTTGACTAGAGAGAGTTGATAATAGCTTGTCATGTTAACAATCTTATAAATACTAGCTATAGTTTATGTATTATTTTAAGCCAACCGATGATGGCGTGTCGTGGCAATACATTTTTCAATTATTTTTTATATAACATTTTAAGCCAACATGAAGACTTGAGATAGGCATATTGGACTCTTACCTAATGCGTCTTTAACTTTTAACGTCGTTCGAATTTAAAATCAGGTTATTTTGTTACTAACATATTATGTATTGTTCACCATTAGCTGATTCCCTTACAGAGTTCTTCACTTATATGTGACATCACTTAGTTCTACTGTCTTAATCCATATTTTGTGTTGTATATTGTTAATAGTATGTAATTATTTGTTTCAGTTTAACTGTGTTGAGTGACAACCCTCGGTATATCATTACCAGATATGAAGACGACCATGACGATTCTTCTTACGTTTTACAGATCTACGATCTCGCTACAAATATGGTGGTGAAAAACATGAAGGTTTGTTTTTATTTAATCATAAAGTTTACTCGTCACAAACTAGGTGAAATCTGGGCTAACATGTTTTAATTTAATCTCAATAACACGTTTTCGAGGAAGGGTCTTTAGCCATTTACGGCAACCAGAGGACCCGGAGGGAACCCATGAGCTTGGACAGGTGACCATTAGCCTTGTCACGTATACTTGAAGAATAAGAACCACGCCACGTGATTCAATGACATGACTTGTGATCTAAAGCATGTAGAACATCTCCCCTCGGCTCTTTGTTCTTATCCTACTTTTATAAAACTACGTCACAAATCATGTAGGACGTTCCCGATCTCTAACTATGTATAACATCACCGTCTCAAACTGTGTATAACATCTCCCGTCTCTAACTATGTATAACATCTCCCGTCTCTATCTATATATAACATCTCCCGTCTCTTACTGTGTATAACATCTCCCATCTCTAACTATGTATAACATCTCCCGTCTCTAACTATGTATAACATCTCCCGTCTCTAACTATGTATAACATCTCCCTTCTCTAACTGTGTATAACATCTTCCGTCTCTAACTATGTATAACATCTCCCGTCTCTAACTATGTATAACATCCCCCGTCTCTAACTATGTATAACATCTCCCGTCTCTAATAGTAAGTGCAGGGTGACTGCACCACATATGATTTACACAAAAGACAAACATAGCGACAAGACACCATACTCAAAAAACAACAACAAACAAACAATTAAAAAAAAGCGAATGGATCCGGGGGGCCAGCCGTAAGCGTCCATTGCGCTGTACAGTCCCGGGCCTGTGGTGACACAGACTTCACTCACACCTGAAAACAACTGGGAATGCAACCCAAATAAATAATTATATAGTGTCAGCACGAGTCATGATCTATTATATGTTGTAAGAATTACGAATGTAAGCATATTGTTGTATAAATTCCGCTACACAAGTAACCACATAGTTAAATGTAACAGAAGTAGGCCTAGTTCAAACCAAATCAAATCAATAAAAGGATTGAAGTATATTAAATGCATTTAGGACATACATTACAACCGTCACAGAAACAAAAACAAAAACAAAACTGATTACAAGAAGCAAAGGAATATAGACTATCTAGGGAGACCGCCGAGCCGTCTGCTGACTGAGTGGCGTGACGTGAATCTGCCGTAACAGCTGTTATGACGTAGTGGTTTAGAAGGTGCAATCTCCCGATAAAAGGGCGACAATCTAGATAAAATAACGTTGAAATATAAAAACTATCAGTTTTTAAGACCATGCAACTGCACAAACCATAGTATAGTTATTATATAATGTCCCACTTAAGAAATGCAAAACAGGAATGCTAAATAAATCGTAAGTTATTAGTGTAATCCTAAAGCCATAAAAATAAGGGCAATAATCCAGGACTAGACATCTAGAAGCAATTTATATAGAATCATTATCCAATATGTAGTCAGTAATATCGTTATAAGAAATGTCAAACTTATAATGTTGAAGAAATGGAAGTTTTGAAATTTCTTTCAAAATGCGTAATTGTGTACCACCTTTGGCCGTGCACTTAAAATTAAGAGTTTTTATTCGGGAAAGAAATAGTTCTTTATTGTTGCATATTTTTAAAAATCGTAATGCCTGTGAATAGAAAACATTGTATAGTGTCGTATCTGGTATGTTACTATGAGCTGACGGGTATTTTACTACTTCAAATCCAAATTTGTCCGTTTTATCGAATATACCGACATTAAAATTGTTATTAATTATATCGATGTCCAAGTCAAGGACAGATGCATTTATAGTGCCCGAATTTTCTTTATTTAATATAAGTTCAGGAGGATATATTTCATCTTTGTATTTATTGAAATTACCATTATCATTGATTGGTGTTATGTCATCAATGTAACGGAAGGTATAATTTAGACTTTTAGCTACCTTGTAATCTGTTTTTCTTTTATGGTCTTGAAAGTCAAATTCATATTTATATAAATGTGCATTTGCCATAAATGGAGCGGGTCAGTTCCCATTGGTAAACCAATAGTTTGTTGTATTATCTGATCCCCAACCTCAAATATGGCATTGTCAATGAGAAAATGTATAATATTTTGAAATTTTTCTTTATCGAAAACTACAGTATTGGCATTGCGCCGTTTTATGATCCATCTTGCATCTTGTGGGTAGATGGCCATCAGATTTCTGCCTTTTCCGAAAGCACCATTAAAGGCCTTTTCCACGAACCAATCCAAATTCTTTTTTAGGTCTGCATGTTGTAGCATAGTATATAAGGTAGAAAGGTCGAAAGTTTCTATTACTGTGTATAACATCTCCCGTCTCTAACTATGTATAACATCTCCTGCCTCTAACTGTGTTTAACATCTCCCGCCTCTAACTGTGTATAACATCTCCCGTCTCTAACTATGTATAACATCTCCCGTCTCTAACTATGTATAACATCTCCCGTCTCTAACTATGTATAACATCTCCCGTCTCTAACTGTGTATAACATCTCCCGTCTCTAACTATGTATAACATCTCCCGTCTCTTACTATGTATAACATCTCCCGTCTCTAACTGTGTTTTACATCTCCCGTCTCTAACTGTGTTTAACATCTCCCATCTCTAACTATGTATAACATCTCCCGTCTCTAACTGTGTATAACATCTCTCGTCTCTAACTATGTATAACATCTCCCGTCTCTTACTATGTATAACATCTCCCGTCTCTAACTGTGTTTTACATCTCCCGTCTCTAACTATGTATAACATCTCCCGTCTCTAACTATGTATAACATCTCCCCTCTCTTACTGTGTATAACATCTCCCGTCTCTAACTATGTATAACATCTCCCGTCTCTAACTATGTATAACATCTCCTGCCTCTAACTGTGTTTAATATCTCCCGCCTCTAACTGTGTATAACATCTCCCGTCTCTAACTATGTATAACATCTGCCGTCTCTAACTGTGTATAACATCTCCCGTCTCTAACTGTGTATAACATCTCCCGTCTCTAACTATGTATAACATCTCCCGTCTCTAACTATGTATAACATCTCCCCTCTCTTACTATGTAGGACGTCCCCCGTCTCTAATAATGTAGGACAGTCCTCAAATTTTATCGTGTATGGTTCGCTACGTCTGTGTGTAGAGCGTCCCCATCGTTAATCGTGTTGGATATCCCCTGTCCCTTATCAATATTAGGACATTTCTTCGGATTTAGATGTGTGTCATGTAGTGCACCCAACTCCCTTTTCTCTAATCGTGTAGGGGGTTTTACCGTTCATATCTGTGTAGGACATTTCCCGTTCGTCCTTAAGGGTTACCACATCGATTATCATGGAGGGCGTTACTAATAATCCAATTGCTTAATGTCTCTAACCGTGTGAGTTGGCGCATGTTCCTGATCATTTAGAACGCCAGTATATTACGTATGACATAGGTTGTCCTTTCAACAATAAACCCGACAAAGTTTTCAAATATTTTCTTTAAGAAGGAAGACCCCAGACATGTTGGTAACCCATGCATTCTGGTAATAAATTATATTGTTATTTTTTATAGTTTCAGACAAAAATCAACTTGGTTTTACTAGTGGATGATACAAGATGTCTGATTCAACATGGTAGGAAGATATCCCTGTTGGATCTACAAACATCATCCATAATACGAACATTCCAAGGCCAAGCACCTACAACTCCTGTTATAAATTCAACAAAAACAGGTCTGTACGGAGAGGTTTTCCTGGTGAGAAAGTCTGTACGAAGAGGGGTCGCGCTTCTAGCACTATAGCTGGTCGCTCATCCCTGGCTTCCGGTCGTGCTTTTGATCCCTGGTGAGAAAGTCTATACCCATAAAAAGTATTCTCTTGTGTAGAGATTATCAAATCTATGACCGTTTAGACGACATATAGGTATTCTATCAATACTTTTATTTATCTGGTCAGGAGTTTCTTTTTTTAAAAAAAGTTGTAGCAGCTTGCAAACGTTTTGTACGCGGTGGATAACGCCCACGGCCAAATAATTTATCCAGTCAATGAAATATTATATAACCCCATTCAACAAATAAAAACCTACACCTAACGTATTCCCTATAGAAGCGCCATTGTTATGACGTGTTAACCATTCGGCCATCCACCCCCGTGTCATGATGAGTGGACTTTTGGTTTTAAATCAGAGTTTAACAAGTATTTAACTGAAGTATGTAGCTGTTTACCCACAATCAAAATGGACCCGACCATGTGAGGTCGCTATCGTCGTGGCGATGGTAACAAGCGACACTTAAAACCAAACGATAAGCGAGCCAAATCTAACGAGAGCAGTCCGTTATCCTGTTACGACAATTGAAGTTTACACAATAAAAAAGTTCTTTAAAATCGTGAAAAATAGCATGTTACAATGTCTATTCACACCACCTGAGTTTTTATATTAGAACCCGCGACGCTAACGTGTCTTGGGTCCTAATGATCTCAGGATATGTCTATTGGACAATAACACCCTTCTAATTCTAAATGCGAAACAGGAGGTGTTGTTTATCTTCTAAGTCACATGTTTTCTTATTATTTATAAAATTGTAAGTGTGAATACACGTGTTCATCTTGAGGTTTTGAACTAACAATCACGTGACTGTGTATATAATTGTTTATTTATAGAATTTTACACGCTATCACGTGGAAGAGTGAACATAAAGAAATATAATATAGAAACTGGTGTTTGTGAGATGATCAAAGGCTGTGGTGAAAAGCTCGGAAATTACGTAGTGAGTATTAATTATATACAGTAGTAAGGTAGATAGCCAATTTTTAAAGAACCTAAATCTCTACTATTCTTTGGAACTTTGATGAAAATGGTTCAAAAAGCAGTGGTTTCCATTCAGTTTTGTTCCGTGTACACATTGGAGTGCACGTAAAAGATCCCTTGGCAGTTGAAATTGGATATAAGAGTAGGCCGTAGCGCCGCTGCCCGGGCAAAATTTCCCTCATAGCAGTCTTCCATTAGCACAGGTTAGGTGCAGAATAGTAGGACGTTAAACCCATTTCATTCATTCATTCATTGTTCATCGAAATACCAGTACATTCTAAATTGAGTGGTTGGGTTAACCGTCAAATGGAGAAGTATGGTTTGGCAACTAACTTTTTCATTGGTGTTTAGCCTCTTTTACCAAGACCTCCCACTACACTCGAGAACAAAGGGTAGACCGTGGAGTGTACATGTTTAAAAAGTGTTCACCTTGGTTTCTGCCAGGAGACAATATTGGACCATTACAATACCAGAAACATTACTGATATTTGTTGACGTTCGGGCGTTAATCTTCTTCTGTTGTATATTTAGGTAAATAAAACTTGTACCGTTCTGGCTGCGTCCATACACGACGATAAGGTTGTTTTCTTTGATCTCATCAACAAGAATGTGATGTATCAATTGACAACAGAGATGATAGAGGGAGATGGGGAGATAAAGATGATAGATCGAGGCTCTCTGGTTACTGATGATGGTCGTTATTTCATATATTCCAATGACCTTATTCCACCCGATCTGTCAGGAGTAGAAGACGCAGAATCCACTATACTTGCTGTAGTGTGGAATATACCAGACAGTAAGTAGGGAATGTATAGATTTAACTTATTTTAATTTAAATAATACATATTTGATTATTCGTTCTCGTGTTTTCACTTATAAATGTGTTATTTAGGCCTACATTTTTTGTACGACAGGTTTGTCATGGTTCTGTACGACGGAGACATCAGTAGCAAGTTAAAGTGTCAATGCGTTATTTTATCGCTACAAGAACCACCTTTAAACTACTATATTGTTAAAGATGAATGTATTACGGGGATATCAGTCCAGAAAAAGTTCCATTCTGTTCAGTAATTATAAAGATATGTGGAATGGAAATGTCAACTTCATTGTAATGATAGGGATGTTTGAAATCCGATTGACTCTAAGTCGGGATATAATCTAGTGTTGGTATTTTACATTTCCCTTCTAACCTGGGTATATATTAGCAGAAATAAAGCCATTAGGGATTCCATATTTTAGTGAAAATGTCCAGTTGACAAATCGTAATTTACAAACTATAAACTTTATATCAGTACAAACTATTATATAAAATATCCAACTGCACCTGTAATACTTGAGATTTATTAATAGAAAAACGTCACCAAATATTGTGTGATGACAGCAGTGGAAGAAAAGATAACGGTGCGGCAGATGTGGAAGATCTCTATATCCTGGACGAGAAGACAGTGATTACTACTAATGATGATAATATTATACGTGTGTATGATATTGAAACAGGTAAATATACAAACCTATCATTCAAACAATCACAATAATACCGAGGAAGGCAAGTACAATTAGTTATTTTAACAGTAAACGTCTGTGATTGTATAAATACCATGTAAACAGTTCTTGCTATCTATTTAAAGTAGTTTAGTCAGATGTTATCATATGTTTAAATTGGTTTGATCCATTGTGTCACGCGATTAGTGAGGGGACAAGTTCTAGATACAGGGAAAATCTGTGTTTTGCATTTTTGGCCTTGAAAAGAAACGAAAAATGGATTTGTGTTCACGCATGAGTTTAAAACAAGAATATTATAGGTATGAAATATGAAAAGACGCGATTCGAAATAATATATGACATCTGCTTGGTGTGATGCGGGTGAACCGTAATAGCAATCCACCGCAATATCATTTTTATAATTTTATTTTAGGTAATCTGTTACGTCGAGTTGCTACTGGACAGAGATATACATTATTAGTATTAAATAAAGACGGTCCATTCTTTGTATCTTATGAAGACTTGGCTAAAGACAATAGTATCAAACTGTGGGATAAAGAAACGTTTGAATGTCTAGCGTCGTATTGTATGGATACCGCGGTAAGTTTATGATGAAACACTAAAACTGTGCTGTCAATCTATTTATTGCCTTATCTACTAAATAGATAAAATAGATACAATGTGCTTTCATTGAAAACCAACAAATCACCAACTAGAACTTTGGATATTATGCGAACTAGCTATACTCTCTTCATTGACTTTGGCGGGTGTAAATATGTCCATCTATTTGGTTTCTCTGTAAAAGAGATGGAGGTTGGGCAATAACTGAACTAACACACTGTATGTATTTTTATTTGAATACTTCGCATTGCGGGTAGGTGACTTTATATGTTGGAAACAGTAGCACCCCGAGAAGACCCACGAAATGTGGAATGTAACCAAATGTACCAGCCGTGAGATCCAACCACTGATATATCATCATTAGAACCCATCACTTATACGATTTCCAATATCTTCATGATTTTATAATAACCTAGCTACATATTATTTATCAACAGGTGATGACAGCAGAGTTTACATCTGATGGGTACCATATAATAGTTACACATTACATCGGCTCTGAACCCCACCATGTCAAGTTTGATTTAAAAGGTGGTGACAGTATCACCAAATATCAACCACCAAAACAACTTGAACATTACCAAGAATTGTTTAAACCTACTGGTAAGTCAGATCTAGGCTGTGTTAAATTACGACTTGTTAACAAATATTATACCATATATAGAGAAACTCTGACTTTAACAAATCAACATTTGAAGAAAAAGAAAATCAATATAAAATAATTGTGTATAAGATATAGTGATTGTCAGTATAAAGCCCCGTTACATTACCAAATATTACACATATGTGCATTTTTGCATATATGTATTAATTACTCAGGTATGCAAAAGTATATTTGCTAAGCGTTCACATGTTATATAAGCATTTACAGTAATATCTTGAATACAGTGTTTAGATGCTAATTCCAGTATATTTGCATATATGCAAAAGTATTTAGGGTTAGTATTTGTGCAGATTGTGTCATATAAACGCTCAGTAATATTTGCATATGTGTATATATCTGATAATGTGATATACACACATATGCAAATATTGCTGAGCGTTTATATGACACAATCTGCACATATACTTACCCTAAATACTTTTGCATATATGCAAATATACTTTTGCATCTACTTAATACGGCGGTGTGGTACATATATTTATCAAACTGCCAGGGGTATTGTACATCTATTTATCAATTGGTGGGTAATACGCAGTATATGCTTTGATGTTGATATGCAATTGGTGTTCTAATAATCGGGGGGGGGGCTAGTGGTCTAGACTACCGCGCTTACCTCTAGCTGGCAGGTTACCTCTGGCTTGCGGCTCTGTTTTCGAGCCCTAGTGTAAGCGTATGTGGCATGGAGATGGGGTGCCTTCTCAACCTCGTGGTTTCCCCTGGGTACTCAGGTTTCCTCCCACTGCTAAAGACCCCTACGCGCAAGCCCCCTAGTTTGTGTCGAGTGGACGTTAACCCCCATTTCTCTCTCTGTCTCTCTCTCTGTCTCTCTCTCTCTTTCTCTCTCTTCTCTCTCTCTGCTTTATTTATCGCAACTACAAACTCTGCTAAAAACTTATAGACATGGTTATCCAGATACTAGAAGTGCGGATTAACGCCCACTCAACCTAAACTAGGCCATGTCGGCACTAATACAAGGTTCAATTGACAATTAGCTTGCGCATTAGAGTCTTTAATTAGTGGGTGGGGTGAGGGGGTTTAAACCACGCGGTTGAACAGGCTACAAATTGTGGGATAGAAATCCCGCCACCTGATTTAAAAAAATAAGGCCAATCAGCCACCGAACCACTTGGTTTATTGACTAAAATGTGTGGGTTTAATGTGGCAGTATATCATATCCGTTTTGAGATGGTTCCATATAGAATAAAATTTTACCTTTATATCGTTTTTCTTCAGATGAAATAATAGAGTTGGAAATACCCAGTAATGTAATCTATGATAACCCCGACCCAGATACTGATGAATCAGAAGTAGCAGATGAAGACGACGATGATTATACTGGTGATAGTTTATCCTATGTTTTAATGTCATCTGACACTGATGAAAATTGAACAGACTGACCACATGTACAATGGATCTCTTAAATGATTGATAAACTGTGAACCCCGACCCACATATTGATGAATTAGAAGTAGCAGATGAAGATAAAATTGTGGAGTTGGGAGACGACGATGGTTGTGTTGGCCGAGTATCTTGTTTATGCCGAGTATCTTGTTTATGCGAGTATCTTGTTTATGCCAGTATCTTGTTTATGCCAGTATCTTGTTTATGCCAGTATCTTGTTTATGCCAGTATCTTGTTTATGCCGAGTATCTTGTTTATTCGTTCTTTATGTAGATGGTTGGAGTTTACGGATGATGGTACTGTTGATAGTTAATCCGATGATTCAAGTTGGACTAACACTGATGAAAACTGAAAACAAAAAGCAGCCTTAGGACTGGCCAGATAAAAAATGTACAATGGATCTCTTAAATGTTCAAGACTCAAATATATGTTGACAGGAGCTAGATAAATATTTCAGCCAAACATAATACAAGTACTTTCCAAATATTTGATTCTATTACACTTATTTTTGTAATGCGGGAACATGGTCAATTTTAACGAGTTATGCGTACTATCAATTGTATGACGGGACCACATCAGTTTCCGATCTAATTCAATTGACGAGACATTATGTTCCCTGTTAGATTCAAACAGACAATACTGTCAAGTACAAACTGGGCTTAAACACCGTGGAGGTCCGTATTACTCCACACCGTAATTGGATTATTCTATGCAGTTTGACGCTGCCCTGCGATTATGGGATTATGTTTGAGTTTGGGGAGCTGTTTCGTCTTAAATATTAAAATTGTATACATTGGTCGAACATTACGTTCACCAGTTGAACTACTTTTAGAATTTATACATCTGATCGAACATTACGTAAACCAGTTCAACTACTTTTAAAGCCCAAAACTGTTGAACTACGTCTCTTATGGTCAGCGCTCCTTTAGTTTTCACACCCTTGTTTTATGGAATAAACCAACGGGTTTTTTTTTTAAAATTATATATATGTATACACGATTTGGACTAACTCGGTATAACTGTTAACATGTCCACAATCTTGTGTGGTTTTTTTATGATTATATTGTCACTTTGTAAAGTGCCCGTGAACACCTGATATGAAAGGTTGTGTACTATACATGATATGTTGTATACTAATAATGATACAAATAACATATTATCACCGACATGAGCTCCAGATATTATTAATCTGTGTTATATAGCCTATATTAATAAACTTATCTTATCCAAAATTGATATACATATTAAATCTATTTTATTTACCTAATTATTTCTTTTGTTGAATTAAAACAAACACTGGGGTGGGTGACATATTGTCCTTATAAAACATATAGAGTAAGCCATGAATTAGAATGGATCGGATCTCTCTATTTCCTGTAAATATTTATTAAAGTATTTATGTTTAGAGTAAATCACATAGAAGTAACCAGGAATCTATTTTAAGTTAATACGACAAAATGAAATGACAATGACAATGATATAAAATGGGTTTATAACTCCTACTGTTCTGCTCCTAAACTGCGCTAATGAAGGCGTGCATACACCATACAGTGTTCTATGAGGGAAATTTTGCCCGGGCAGCTACGGTCTACTCTTATATTGAATTCCATCTGTCGAGGGATCTTTTGCGTGCACGCAAATGTGTACACGGGACCTCGGTTTTTCGTCCCATCCAAATGACTAGACAGCTGTTCGTGTCAGGCCCTCTGCCGTGCATCACTGACAAGGAGAAACCATCCCGAAAAATCGGGAAGAACTTTCTCGGCCAATGTAGGGATCTAACACCCAGGCTAGCGAGCCAGCACCTTGCCCACTTAGCCACGTGATTCCCTGCATGACTGACATACTGTCCTTATAAAACATATAGAGAACCCTTTCAACCGACCCTTGGATTACAGAACCTTCTTACAGGTCATTGACCAAACTCTCTACAAACATGTGTTTTAGATGTGAAATTAGACGCAATATTTTATATTTTAATTGGCAATGTTTCCCAATTATTTATTATAGAATTGTTTATATATTTAGAACGGATTGGATCTCCTGTTAAATTATTAAGAGTAAGTTACTAGGAATATATCTTATGTTAATAAGACCAGGGTCCGTATTCAAAGGTTTTCTTAAAATAAAGTTAAGTTCAAATACCTAGTGTTTCCACTTAACGAAGTGCCTTACCTTAAATCAGCATTCAAAGGCTCTATTTCACACATACTTGGCTATGTGAAAACTTAACTGCACACTTAAAATATGGAATACCAAAACTAGTCCAAAAGATAAGATTTTTAACTTATGGAATAGCCTCCGCTGCCAAAAATCACAAATAACTCACGTCGCACGTAAGTTATGCCCCCTTAAGTGCACCACCATCAGCTAGCAAATTATGTGTATAGTTGCATGAGGTATAATAAATATATCAACAGTTTATAATTATTTACAATTATGTTTATATTTTAATGTTCATTTGTTAATCATTGTATCACTTGTACTTTGGGCCGATGGCCTTGAATATTGAATAAACAATTATTATTATTATCCTCTATTAAAATCTTAGTTGTCATTACTAGGAAAATATTTGTCGAAATATTATATTGTAACGCACTAAAATAGAATGTTGCCAGAACAGCTGTTTTCGTGGATGTTTTTCAAATACAATAATTTGAATAGCAGTAATCGAATAGTGGTATTATAATGATGGATATTTTAAACTTTATTATTTTAACAATTTATAAGGAATAAAAAAACCAATACACATGGCTGTTGGCTTTAAAGTTAAACTGAACAAATCATTCGATGTTGTTTAGCAATCTATCATTCGAGAAATTCATAGAATTTGTGTCAGTTGCAACATTTTAGATCCTAAATTCCTGACTAAGATGGTAACTGGTACATTGCGTGTACGATTAAAAACTCAATAGGTAACACAAGAGATAAATTGTAAACCATAGGTGGAACGCTTCGGTCAGCAGTCATCATCATATATTTGTAAATTGATACAAACGAAGACAAGAACATGTAGCAATGAAAACTACAATGATAGTCGTGGAAAACATTAATAAAAGGCGATGATCATGTGACGTTATAAATGGTAGATTTATGATGACATGGCCACAGATCACTAAAGATTTCCCCATTGACTTTAATGTTAATTATCGTGCCTAAAACCAGATGCAGACGGACAACTTGTTCGAGCAACTTTCAGGCAACAGTGAAATCGGTGGTCGCTGAAAGAAAAAATCGCTCGTCTGCGCCAACGGGCAGCAATAGTTGCCTGTTGTTGCTCCGAGTTGCTTCTATTGCCAAATATCAAACATGTTTGATATTCGACAATAGAAAATCGCTTCTCGCCGAGAAATTGTTCATCCGTTGCCAGTCAGCGCACACGGGAGACCTCGAGTTGCCAATTGTTCGGAGTTGCCAGTAGTTGCCTAATGCAGCAACAAGCGACGAAAAGTTGACTGTCTGCGCCGGCTCTAACGTTTTACCAATTTTCGTTTGGTAGAAAGCTTTTTACCACAGATGGAGCAACATGTGGAGGAGTGAGGTTCTTCATGAAAAACATTTACTGGCAGAAAGTTGTCAGTAATATAACACTGACTTGTAATTTTACACAAAAATAGATTTACAAACATCTCGTTCTTTCCCTCTCTCTCTAATTTAACCGTAAATTAACTTTACTGTAAATTTTCCAGCACATTGCAAAACTGCAAACTTGATAGTTTATTTATACTATAAAACATAGGTCAGCACACACAATGCCATATTGGTTAGGACTTTAAAGTAGGCCGCATAGCCTAGGGGTCAAATCAAAGTGCCAAAGTATTGCGTTTTGTTTATTTCTTCCTTAAATTTTTATAATTTTTGTTTATTTTTGGCCTTTTACTCCCCTTTTCACCAAATTTTACCAATTTTTAAATACCATTTACCAAATAACCAAACACACCCCGATTTCACCAAATTTGGTGAAAAATCACCAAGAGTGGTAACCCTGCTTGGAATCTGAATACATATGTTCTGATATTTGATATAGTCCTAGCGGTGTCCTCTGACATAGAAAATATGGGATATTCTGATAATAAACAATCAAATCAACTTTTCTAAGGCCAACAGCGCCATCATTAACATAAATTACCGTTAATTTTCACTGCGTTGCACATTGTAATTACACCGGCATCATTATAATAATGTTTGACAAATTCTCGGATATAAGATTCCTTACATCAGGTTCCAAACAATCTAAATAGATGTCAGAAGTATTATCAATTATTATGTTTGGTTGAAATAAATTACCACCTAAATAGTATGCTTGAAGGAGCTGGTGTTTTTCAGATAGGATGTGTGCTACGTTTTTAAAGAATGTATGTTTTGACTCAAAGCGCATTGTCCACACTTAAAGCAATGGTCCAAATTTACTAATAATATGTGGATAATGGTGCGGATACTGGTGTTTAGGTCGTAATCCAACATTTGGGAATAAAGATTTCTACATTCAATATATTCATCTATTAGTTGCTGGAGTATAGAAATCTGGTTATGTGAAATAACTGGAGCGCATAAGTATTCAGTCAATAGCCTTAACATTAATATACCTTGCCAGACTGGATCATCCTCATCTTTAATATGGTCAATCAAAATAATTGGAAGGAACCTTTAGCGCCGTCGGTATCAGATTTGATACCACTAATTACCATAATCGACCTATAAAGTAAATTTTAAACAAATAATCTATCACCCGAATTTTTATGACGAGAACGCTCATGGTATTTAATATAGTACCATACAGTGCTGCTATATTGGGTATATGGGGTTCACTGTGCTTTCAAAGATGGCAGACCCCATGATTGAGGAGTTTGAGTGTTTTGACCAGGGAAATTATTCATGTATATAAGAATACTGAGAAACTTAATAACCGTTCACAGTATATTTATTTGCAAACTTAATCGCTCGGTGTGTGGTGAAAACATGTGGTATTAAATTTGCTACCACGGGCATTTGAGGATGACGTGCCATTGGCAAATTTTGCCACCGCCGATACGCTTACCCGGCCAGAAAACTACAAGTGGCAGAAAAAGCTGTTTCCACCACCACAGAAATTGCTTTTTAGCCTATCCCAAATATATATGATATCAAGCCTGAGTTTTCTGATATATTTCTTAGTTGTCGATATACTTGTCCAAAATTTTGGAAATGATTTCTGATGAATTTTTTTTTTGTGGATTAGGTTTATTCACACCCCAGGCATCGTGAAAAACACAATCTGTGAATTTTTGAAGACCTCCTTCATGGTTCGGGCTTTTAAGGGTTATAATGTCCACGTACTGTCTCGCACTTAGCTTTGATTGGAACTGGCTTGTTTCGCGGTCGTTTCCAGTAAATTTTAAATGTCCAAATTAAGTAATAATGGTCTTTAAGTCGACCCAGATTTTATCATGAATAACGCTAAGTCATGCCTCACCACTATGATGACTAAAGATTTTGTTTCGCCAGTTACTGAGATGTGTAACTTGTAAGTTATGGTAATCAAATCCCAGAACCAGTATGATCAGATAGAGAGTTACGGCTAATTGCCTATCTTTATTTATATCTAGACCCCGTATATGTAATAGGTATATAGCTATTGGTGCGTTTGGGCGTCACATGTAACTGGAAATGTTTCTTCTGTTAGGTTCTATAGTGACTTTTTTCGTAGTCATTTGCATATATCCAATACCCCCTACTTTTTTTGAATAGTATATATATATCATGCACTAAATATATTATTTGAATGTTCTAATATATTCAACATGTATTCGTATATATTAATGTTTAAGTTCTTTCTTTTTGTTGTGAGCGTACTTTTTTTGGTTGTGGGCGTACTTTTTAAATTACAGTATTAGATTGAATTAGGTATTATGTTCGATTCAGGCACCTTTACACATCGCCATTGCATCATAAGTGAACAAGGCGACGTGTATCTATGTTTATGTATATTTGTTCTAATGTGATTCTTCTTTCATTTTGTAATTGTATACTTACTTAAAAGTAACATGTCCCAAGAAACAGTCGTTCTTAAATTATATTTTATATTTTCTAACTATAAATTTATTAGAAACCTGACCAGTTGTTCTCGTATTTAGTTCCATAGACTTATTGCCCCAACTGAGATAATGAATACAGCGGTACCACTTACTCTGATTTCGAATTCCAATCGGACACAATTTGTCGTCCAGTCCGTCGGTCGGAGGTACTTTCGCAGCCCTAAACCGGTATCGAGTCCTTGACTTAGTGCAA
The DNA here is from genome assembly GCA_917208275.1 of Patella pellucida. Classification (NCBI taxonomy): domain Eukaryota; kingdom Metazoa; phylum Mollusca; class Gastropoda; family Patellidae; genus Patella; species Patella pellucida. The sequence continues at coordinate 86,765,766 of OU795039.1, forward strand.
TGAGTTCCGCCTCACACCACAAGGTTTATTGCTGGCCGTTGACACTCCATACGGTTCATCAATTCTTCAACAAATTTATATTTGAGGGGGTTGGCAATATAGGTGCACAATGGTTTGGATTCAGCTATAGCGGGTGTTGCGTCAGGCAGGGTAAGCTTACTCTTCCGGACACCTCTATGTTGTGGCCTATCGCTAGCATTCCTTATTTTATAAAAAAATTTATTAAAATCAAATAAAAATATGTTAAACTTAAAAATTAAATTAAATTAAATTAAAATCAAAATTAAACTTAAACAATAATTATTCTGACAATAAAACTAAAATATAATTACAAGCAATAGTTAAAACAAATTGAAAAGTAAAATTAAATCAAAATCAAAATTAAATCAAAATCAAAATTAAATCAAAATCAAAATTAAATCAAAATTAAATCAAAATTAAATCAAAATTAAATCAAAATTAAATCAAAATTAAATCAAAATTAAATCAAAATTAAATCAAAATTAATATGAATTTCAAATTATAAATGTGAAATAAAAGAAAGTTAATACCAAAATCAATTGAAAAGGAGAATGAAAATTCGTCGTAGTACCTCATAATGCTTTGCGGCTTGGCAAAATTGACCTAGTTGAGCCATGACCCATGTTGACACACGGATAGGTTATTCTATTCTTTATGGAATACATTGTCACTTGTCTGATATCCATGCAAATTGTTTCTAAACAATTAGATTTTATTAAATTAATCCATGGTATCTTCGCTGTAAAGAAAACCCGTAGTATTTAATGTGCCAAGTAGGCTATATATAGATATTTTCATGATATGATTCAACCCCGGTACGTCCTGGTAGCATCAAGGCCGATCGATAGTTATTTATTTCACGACAGGCTCTTGTGTTTGCCACAGTAGTACAGTTTTACTATGGGAGAGGGTTTGGGGTTCTCTTCTTGCTTTTATAAAACTGATCGTAAAAACTGTTTCTGTAATTTGTCCTGATGTTTCTAGCTTGCACACAAATTTGATGTGTGACAATCTTATGTTAAATTAAGTTTTGAACCCAATATTGAAAACAATATCAATAATAATACACATGTCTGGTAATATCATATCTAATACAAATTTATCAAATTACATGTATACCTGCTCTCAAGTACATGAGCTATTAAGTAAATCTAAATATGAAAGTTCGTGATCTGATTCCTTGTCACACGAAGTGATTGAAGATGATCCAGCTTTAGACAATTTTGTCTCTGCAAGTTTTTGATGTAGATGAAGCAGTTTCATTTTAAGAATATCCATTTTCAATGCATGCCCTTCTTGTGAAAGCTTGAGGATAGCTTGTTTAATATCAAGAGTTTTGGTTGATAATGAGGAAAATGATTTCATCTTTTTGGTACTACCACCTTCTTCCATTTGGGCCTTTCTCCTGAAATTGACAAAATTTCCAAAAATTACAAAGAGTTTATACAGTAATACGTGAAATAAAATGGCCTTTAACGGCCTACTGTTCTGACTAGGCTAATAATAACAGGCATATGCCGTACTGTGTGCTATGAGGGTAACTTTTCCCGCGAAGCGGCACTAAAGCCTACTCTTATATGGAATTCCAACTGCCAAGGGATTTATTACGTGCACGCCATGGTATGCATAGTAGCTGTTTTCGTGTCATCCGACAGACTAGACAGCTTCCCTGCCTGGTCCTCTGCCCTGCACCACTGACAATCACGGAAAATTCTGATGAACATTCTCGGTCAATGCAGGGGTCGAACACGCGACCTCCATGGACGTAAATAGCACATTGAGATCAAATCATAACAGCAAACTGTCCTGTTGTCAAAGACCGTGGTATAAGGTGTTCCGGGATGAGTTAGCACACGTGTCTCCCGCTGCTGTTATTAAGAATAAATCAAATTAAGTGCAGGAAGGTGTGTTTCTGTGAATTTCCATCTTCAGTATCTTTATCTTATAGGCCTACATCATAAACCATAATCTCATTTTCAACAGTAGGCCTAGGCATATTATCTTCTTCTATGGCACTTTCTTTATTTGAATTACCGTCTGTTAATTGTACTGAGCCTAGATGTATCTCGTTATTGTTTATTTGAATCGCATCATCATCATAAGGATTAGTGGTACTGCTGGAATTCCTTTGGTATTAAATACAAAATTCTTTGTGTAAGTTGGGATAATTCATTAGGACCTGCCCCCCCCCAGTCTTTTTACTTTCTTTTTTGTATTCTTGATATTCTTTTTACCACATCTTTAATCCGCTTCCACAACTCCTTCATTTTTTTGATGTCTCTGTACCCTTTAGGCACTGTGAATTGTTGATGTATTTTTCGCCAGGCCGTGTTACAACCCCTATTGTAATAACAACCCCTATTGTAATAAATGTAATAAAATTTCAATCAACCCCTATTGTAATATCAACCCCTATTGTAATAAATGTATATAACCATACAATAATTTCGACATCTAAATGAAAAAGTCTATGAAATTTGATAGCCATGCGTTTACACTGCATAGATATATTATTAAACACCACAACCGAAAACATGATTAAAGGCCGGAGAATTATTAAAATGGAATGTCCCACCCCTACCCCTATTGCAATCAATGATATTTAAATAAACGTAAAGTTGACACTCAATTTGATTAACTCTCCAAACGGCTGGCTTTGAGACATGATTTCAGTGGGGGTTTTTTTATCATAATATTCTATACAGTATAAAGATATACCAGTACTCTTACATATTGATACGGATATGGTGATCAAAATCCATCGTCATTTAAAGTTAGGTGTCGATTTTATTGACATGGCAAAACATATTTATTACAATAGGGGTTGACAGAAATTGTATTACAATAGGAGTTATGCCGTGTAACCACTATTGTAATATCAACCCCTATTGTAATAAATAAGTCTAAGTGTAGAGAAGGATTTTAAAAATGCTATAGGAGGGTTGTTTTATCTGATATGCACACGGAAAAGATGTTCAAAGTTGCCAGACGACAGATACTTCAGAGAAAATACTTAACGTGTATTTAAATACCATTGATTACAACAGGGGTTGACATTCCATTTTAGTAATGCTCCAAACGGATTCAAAACATGTTTCGGTGGTTTTGTTTCATAATATTCTATGCAGTATTAAGCATAATATTACCTTATATATTGATACGCTAATGGTGATGAAAATCTATTGACTTTTACAGTTAGGTGTCGATTTTATTGGCATGACAAATACATTTATTACATTTATTACAATAGGGGTTGACAGAAATTATATTACAATAGGGGTTACGTCGTGTAACCCCTATTGTAATATCAACCCCTGTTGTAATAAATGTGGCTAAGTGTAGATAATGATTTAAAAAATGCTATAAGGAGGATAATTTAATCCGATATGCATACGGATTATTTTTTCTGATGTGAACATGGAAAAGGTTTTCAATATCCTTAGACGACAGAATTTCCAGAGATCATACTTTACGTTTATTCAAATATCAATGATTACAATAGGGGTTGCAATTTCATTTGACTAATTCTCCAAACAGTTTTAAGGTATGATTTCGGTTGTTTAGTTTCATAATAATCTATACAGTATAAATGCATACCATTATCGTAGATACTGGTGCGGAAATGGTGATCAAAACCATAGAATTTTAAAGTTAGGTGTCGATTTTATTGACATGGCAAAACACATTTATTACAAATATTACAATAGGGGTTGACAGAAATTTTATTACAATAGGGGTTATACCGTGTAACCCCTATTGTAATATCAACCCCTATTGTAATAACTGTATTTAACTATAGATGAGAATTTACAAAATGCAATTGGGTCGATTATTTTATCTGATATGCATACCAAAAATATGTTCAAAATCCCAAGACTACCGATCTTTCAGAGAATATACATTCCATTTGATTAATTCTCCAAATTGTTTTGAGACAAGATTTCGGTGTGGGGTCATAATATTCTATACAGTATAGATTACAATAGGGATTGACACTACATTTTAATAATCCTGCAAACTGCTTCAAAACATGTTTTCGGTGGTGTTGTTTCATAATATTTTATACGGTGTAAAGGCATACCAGTACTCATATATATTTATACGGAAATGGTGATCAAAATCCATAGACTTTTAAAGCCCCAATATCACGCTTGATGTAAATGAATAATTTGTCCCAATCTTTATGGGCACCAAATTGTACTACTTTCCAATATTCCAATTAATAAATGATACAAATTTCATCTTAACACACCTAATTATAAAATTGAAAAATTTCAACTACATGCCGTAACATGGTATGAAAAGCCTTACGTAAGCCTTTTCAAATGCAACCTGGATTTAAACATATTTTCGAACCCTCTGGACAAGTGAGATAGGTTATAATGGTTAATTTACACAACAAGTAGGACACTGAAACATCTAGTAGTTAGAATAAAGCTACGTTCACACTACATGCGCATTGGATGCGAATTCCGGAGACCGTCCTCCGGAATTCGGATTGTTTTTTTCCGCATTAAAAGTGGTGCGTCACATTACAGTTTTTTCGGATTGAATTCACGTCATTGAGTACACGAAAAAAATCTGTCTTTCGTCCAATCTGAACGACCACAGCCATCAGGCCCCCCGCCTTGCAACAGCAACACTAGTATGGGAAACCACGCTAGAAAATCACGTTGACTGCGAATAAACCGTTCAGAATAATTGTTCCGTGTTGAATTCGGAAAAATATACGGATTCGTTAATTCAGATACAGTTCGGTTTTTATCGAATTCAGTGTGGCGCCAAAGTCCGGAATAAGACTTTATTCTGAATTCAATCGAGTTAAAGCCCTAGTGTGAACGCAGCTTAAAGGCTATTTTTTTCGGAACCTGTCAAGCCAGCAAGAGTGTTATTGTTCCTTTAAAGTTAGATGTCGATTTTATTGGCATGGCAAAACCTGTTTATTACAATTATTACAATAGGGGTTGACAGAAATTTTATCATTGATTGCAATAGGGGTTGGACCTTCCATTTTAATAATTTCTCCAAACTCCTTAACGGCTTTTAGTCATGTTTTCGGTTGTGGTGTTTCATAATATTTTATGCAGTGTAAACGCATGCCATAACTTCTAAATATTGATATTCAGATGGTTATCGAATTTCATATACTTTTTGATTTAGATGTCTAATTTATTGTATGGGAATATACATTTATTACAATTATTACAATAGGGGTTGATTTTACAATAGGGGTTAAGTAAAATTTTATTACAATTATTACATTTATTACAATATGGGTTGATATAACAATAGGGGTTGACTGAAATGTTATTACAATTATTACATTTATTACAATAGGGGGTGTTATTACAATAGGGGTTGTAACAAGGCCGCCCTTTTCCATTTTGTGGCATTACCGTCTGTCTTTTTATCTTCTACATCCTTTATATGTTTTGAATCAAATCAACTAAATTTATATCTCTCTTACCTCTTTTTGTCTTGTCGTCCATTTTTATAAACATGTGCTTTTTCTTTCTACTTCCTGCCTAGGGCCCTTAACAACATTGACAAAAACCTAAAATCATTGATTAATTAATCTTTGATTAGAGATAATCTCTCGTTTATGGTACATTGGCCAAGGAAGATTAACTCGAGTTTTAATCATTGATTTTGCAATTATTTTAATTAGAGATTAGGGCCCGTATTTTCGAAAGTGGATTAGTGCTAATCATAGATTTAATCTCTGATTTTCTGACCAGCCATATTCTGAAAAGCAGATTAAATTTTAAGCTAAGATTTTTTTATAAACCTTGATTAGCCTAATCAGTGAGTAAATCATTGTTTGAGAAAACCATAAAATGTGGTATTCTCGAACGTTGGCTAGTACTTAATCATTGACTAAATCACCTAAATATATAGTCATCTCAGGGGGGTAGTTTAAGGATGGATTAAGTACATGGATATGCAATTACAACGTATTGAATGTTATAGAAATGATTATTTTTCATTGAATTCAGACACACCGCACTTATATTTTGCCACGAAAGCAAAAAAATCACATTCACCGTAAATTCTGGTGAAAAAGGTTTTTTTTTTAAATTTTCAACATTCTCTATAATATAAAACATAAAAAATTATGTGTACTTTAGTCAAAATGAATAAACTATAATATACAAATAAATTTTAGAATGGTCAAATAACCTTTTAACAAAAGGAATTGCAAATAACGGAGCAAATCAACCTCTTAGTATAAAAGTGAACCCACAGCAGCTAAGTCGTCCGGGCAGTCAACAACAGGGGTTGTCATGAAGTTAAACACTGTGTATAAATTCCAAGTCAATGGAAATCAACCGGGTTCCCCATCTCTTGACCCTAAACACTGTATATAAATCTATAGTCAATCGGATACCAACTTTAGTCTGTAGAGCGTCCACGAGATTTTTCAAAGTGATCAAGCACAATAACACTGGCAGTAATTATCGGATATCGCTGGAAATCAATAACCTTACACACTGTGTATAAAATTCAAGTCAATCAGTTATTAACTTTAGCCTCCGAGGCGCCCACAAGATTTTTCAAAGTAATCAAGGCCCATAACTCGAACAGTAATTATCGTAAATCGTTGGAAATCTAAAGGCTTTCTTATTTCTTGGCCCTAAACATTGTGTAAAAATCTAGAGTCAACCGAATACCAATTTTAGCCTCTAGAGCGTCCCCAATATTGTTCAAAGTTATCAAGGGCCATAATGCTTGCAGTAATTATCGGAAATCGTTGAAACTCAATAGGATTCCTCAGCTCGTGACCCTAAACACTGTGTATAAATTTATAATCGATTGGATATTAACTTTAGCTTTCAAAGTGATCAAGGGCAATAACTCTAGTAGTAAAGATCGGAAATCAATAGGCTCCTCCGTCTCGTGGCCTTAAATACTGTGTATAAATTTAAAGTCAATCGGATATAACCTTTAGCCTATGGATATAACCTTTAGCCTATGGATATAACCTTTAGCCCATGAGATTTTTCGAAGTGACCATGAAGGTCCATAACTCGAGGTAATTATCGGATCAATAAGCTTTTGTGTCTCATGACCTTAAACACTGTGTATAAATTTTAAGCCTAGTACTGAATACATGATAGAACCAATAGAAATATTGAAGCATAGTAATAGTATACAAAGTAGAAAGTCAAACGTTTCTTTTGATTTAGTATACATTCTTATGATAATTTTTTAAAGGTGTTCATAATTGCTTTCTTGTTGTCAATAAAAAATAATTTGTTACATTCTTAGTTTTAGCTGTTCAAGCAATGTTTCCGATGTAAAAGATTTAAGAAACGAAAGAAAGTCGAGTTCTTTGAAACTTGATAATGTAAATCAATGTTTCACATTTTTATACAATAATTAATGTTGCTAAATGACATTTTATATGCTTGGCTGGCACTCAGTTCAACAGTTATATATAGCAAAATGCATACTTCTTGTGCCTCAATAGGTCAAGCAACTCGTAAAACTTTGTTATAAACAATAATTAATAAAATCGCCCATATACGAAGAAAACCAAAATCCTACTACAGTTTGGGAAAGTGTGGTATTAAAAGCGGCTAAATAAATTACTAATACAGATATAGCAAGTTTATGAAAAATAGACAATTAATTAGTGATAATTTTGGATTTTAATAGAAAAGATTCGGAAAAAAAAAATTGTATCAGGGGAATAAATGGGACTTTGATAATAGCAATAGAAATTCATATTTCGATTACTAAAACGGGGCCATGGTGGTGCAGGATGCATGAAACAAGGTTGAGTCGTTTGGATTGGATATCTAAAAACCTAAGTACCGTGTTCACATTGGGGTGCACGTAAAATTGGCAGTTAGAATTTGGTACAACTGTGAGTCGTAGTGCCGCTGCCCAGGCGAATTTGCCCTCCTAGCACACTTTATGGCGTATGCTGTCTCCCTAAACCCAATTGGAGCTGAACAGTAACCCCCATTTCAATTCATTTCGAAAACTATACATATCCGTATTCCATTTTAATTGCTTTTTCCCACACATTTTATTTCTTTCCTGCCCACCAATATGAACCCCTTTCACTTTGCGGACCCTAACAATAATTTCACGGACCTTAGGATGGAAAAAACTGTTCTAAAACATGTACCTTTCCAATCTGCTTCCTGTAATTGGGACCCTTTGTCAATGACAAAAGCCTTTTTAATCACTGATTATATATAATCACTGATTAAAAGTTTAATTATAATCAAAGTTTAAACATGAATTTTAATCGTTGATTACAGAACATTAGAGTCAAAGATTAGCTAATCTGACTTTTGAGAATGCCAAACTTTGTCAACCACTAATCTCTAACTAACTAGTTATTGATTAGACCTAATCACAGATTATTTTAGACACTGTTCGAAAATATTGGCCTAGCTGATTAGAGCTTCGAGAATACCAACTAGAATGAACCTCTAATCTCTGTGAGCTAATCTGCGATTAAGGCTAATCAATGACAAATTTAGACAGCGTTCGAGAATATGGGCCTGAATGATTACATGTCATTTTGGTCCAGCTTCATTACGGACTTAGTTACCGGTACGACATTTCAGATTCCACAAAAAAGAGGCCTTGACGTGTCGGACTTGGGTAGGCGAAGCTTTGGACCCGATCGGGAATAAATTGAAAAGAAAGGTTGAATACAACTGTCAAATCAATTTATAAGCCAAAACGATTTTTAAAAAATAACATTCAGGTAAAATTTACCTCTCGCCATCAAGTACAGCATGTGGAGTCTTGCATCATGCACCTACAGTAAACTTTCCAATGTTGAATGTTTACGAAAAGAACGTTTTATTTCTTTCTTTTTCTACTATGTATATAAAAAAGTTGCTGATGAATTTATTAGAAATAGGCCATTCAAAACACGAAAGAGATAAATGGGGTTTAACGTCCACTCAACACAACTAGGTCATTTCCGGACTAACATATGGTTTATTTTATTTCAATAATTCGCTTGCGCGTAGGGGTCTGTAGCAGTGGCATAACAGTAGGACGTTAAACCCCATTTCATTCATTCTTTAGCAGTGGGAAGAAACCGGAGTACCCGGAGGAAACCCGCAATGTTGAGAAGGCGCCCCTATCTCCATGACAAACCAGGGCCCCTATCTCCATAGCTGAAACCAGGGCTCGAAACCACAGCCGCAAGGACATCCCAACCCCCACGGAAGAAAATATTTATTAAAATGATGATGTAACACGTGACCAACCGATAAAACATTAGTTGCAGTTACGATTCTTTGATAATCATTGTTTCCCATAAAAGTTCTATATTTGTTTAAAACGAATAATAGCTGATGGATTTGTTTGAAAATGAACTACACAAAAACAATAGTAAATATTTACACGACATGCACCCTCTTTTGATTTTTTGACATGCATTCCTCGACAAGCTTGTCGTAGATGGCAATACCAATCGATAAATTACTGCGTACAAAGCAAAGGTGTCTTTTTTTAAGGAAAATATATGAAATGGCAACGATCAAAGTAGGATAATTGACTGATTAACCGATAATCCAGATGTTATTGTAGTATTAGTATGAGTAAGGAAACCTTAGGGCCTGAGGAAATAGTATGTGTAAATGATATTTAAAGGCAGCCTTTACACTACAACCTTTTAAACCAGCTCAGACTTTTTTATCATTCGAATTTTTTGGAACTGTAATTAGTGTCGGTGGCAAGTCCTTAAGGTTTTTATGTATTTGCAAACCACCACCCTCCAAGAAAAACAAATCAACCGATAAATTATTTATTGATGAATTTTCGGCTCTAACAGATATTCTAGACCAGAAACAAGAAACAACAGTTATTCTAGGAGACCTCAACGTACATTTTGATATTCCTGACAACAGTCTTACTAAGAAAATATGCACGATCTTGGACAATCATGACCTAAAACAACTTGTGTCCCTACCTACTCATATATCAGGCCATATCATTGACTGGGTTGTCACTAGGGACGACTCAAATATTCAGCAAATTGGAGTTGAAGACAAACAATTGTCAGATCATTTATAATATCATTTCACCTCAACTTTGCTAAAGCGCTACCAAGAGATTAACATTTATGAATTTCAAAATGATATTATTCAATCAAATCTCATCTGTAATCCTCCTAAAGACTTGGATGGAATTGTGGATTTGTATGATACTACGCTGTCAGAACTACTAGACAAACATACACCACTTAAAACCAAGTCTGTGCGAATCAACAAACAAGCACCGTGGATAACTCCTTCTATACTCGAATCTCGAAAGCGTAGACGCAAGACTGAGCGAAAGTGGAGAAAGACAAGGCTAGAAATTGATCGACAGTTGTATAATGAGTGCCGCAACATTACATCGAATCTTGTAATAAAAATCGAAAGCTGAATATTACATCAAAGCGATAGAAGATAATGTACATAACCCTAAAGCACTGTTTGGAACCTTGAACTACCTCCTTGGTAAGTCTCAAGATGTGATTTACCCCAAAGAAGATGATGTTAATAACACCTATTTCATTGATAAGATTGCTAAAATCCGAACTAGTGGGCATATTTTGGGTATTAATGAAACCAGTAAGGAACAGTGATTGGGTTATTCAGAAGATAATCTCTTACAATCGAAACCACGCCAGTTGACTCAATAACAGGCTTAACGATACAGCATGCACGTGCTAACCATTCAACTCCAAAATGAGAGCAGACACCGAGCGTAGGCTTATGAGGGTACCGTGTTGCAGATAATAATAATAATAATAATAACGAAATTTATATAGCGCAACAATTCATCCCACTTGGGGATGCTCTAGGCGCATGAAAGTGTTCACATGGGTTAATTATAGTGCCTAAACAGCCAGGTTTTCACACTTGATTTAAAATTAGACAATGTTTCACATTTTCGAATGGAAAGTGGTAGAGAATTCCATACAACTGATGAGGTATACTGAAAGTCCTTGAACCAAATTTCTTCATCTTATAGACCGGTGCATCTAACAATAGTTTATTCTCAGATCTCAGTGGTTGGTAATATGTCAAGACATTTTAAAGATATCTAGGTGCTGTTATATTTAATGTTTTGTATGCCAGAGTTAGAATTTTAAAGTAAATTCTCTCGCGCACTCGGAGCCAGTGAAGATAGGAGTGATGTGTGATTTCGATCTAGATTTAGTCACAATTCGTGCAGCACGATTTTGGATCCTTTGCAACTTGAAATTTGTTCATCAGTTACTCCAGAAAGTACAGCATTCCAGTCGTCAATTCTAGACAGCACGAACGATCGAGCCAGTGCAGCAGCTGCAGTTTCAGGTATAAGATGACGGATTGATCCTATTCTCCGAAGATGAAAATGGCAAATTTTGCAGACATTGTTTATATGAGAGTTAAAGCTGAGGTTTGAACTTACAACATTTGATATCGGAATTTCTGAATTGCCTATTTTTAGAGATATCACAATGCAGGTATTAAGTCTGTGGTCAGATCCAATAAGGAGAAGCTCAGTTTTGTCGTCATTAAGCTTTAACATGTTGGTGGACATCCAGTTGTTCTTAATACTGTTTTGACAACTTTCCAAATTTCTAATTCTGGAGAGCTGGCTAACGGTCTCCCTTGCATCCGACTATTTCCTCGCTACCTCCGACCGCAGGGGTGAGTGAACGTTTAGTGACCGACTAGATCAGAGACGATCGTTTGTCAAGCGAATATGGTGTTGACTTGTTTGTTGGCATGAACTATTTTTGGGATTCGGAATTCGACAATAAAGCAGATGATTGCTGGAGAGGAGTATCCAGTGCTGTAGGTGCACTCCAACAAACCAGTCAAAACCCAACTCTCAAATAAAAAATCGTCTCTGTGCTGGTTGGTCAGCCAATATTTACTTACCCCTGCGGTCGGCGGTCAGCCAAGAGTTTAGATATTATAACAAACGTCTTATACAAGAATGGGCCAATTGAAGACGGGCATACGCCAAACAGACGGAAATGTTTTCCCGGGCAGCGGCGCTACGGCCTGCTCTTATATCGAATTCCAACTACCAAGGGATCTTTTACGTGCACTCCAATTTGTACACGGGACCTCGGTTTTTCGTCCCATCCGAACGACTAGGCAGCTGTCCTTGTCAGGCCCTCTTTCTGCATCACTGACAAGGGGAAATCACGCCGGAAAATCGAGATTGAACTTTCTCGGCCAATGCAGGGATCGAACACTCGACCTCCAGGCTAGCGAACCAGCGCCTTATCCACTTAGCCACCGTGATCCCCTAGTTTGTAATAGAACAACGAGACTATGGCATCTCACGTCTTTCAAATGAAACGTCAAAATAAGACGTTCAGTTACATTTGTCAGGCGTTCATGGGGACAGGGACGAGACTGTTGAACAGTAAATATTTCCCCATTAAAATTCAATAACACGGTCCCTGAACGTACAGGGCGAGTGTAAATGAGACCTACGATCAGATCTGAACTACTTTCCGGGCTTATGAGTTATACCCCCGTCAGACTGGGATAGCGACCATACTTCGTTGCTACTGCGGTGCAAAATGAGTTTAGAGCGCATTGAGATCGCCATAAGCGTGGTGAAAACGCCAGCTATCGTACTGTGGTCACCGTGGTCGCCAATGATCGCCGAGTCACGGCGTTTATTTTGGGCATGTTCAAAACAAACGCCAAGGTTCTGCAATATAATACCCCGCCAGACTATGGTGGCGTCCTTACTGCGACGCCACGGAGACAGAAAACGACCACAGAGCCCGTCAAGATCGCCATAACCCGGTAAAATCTTGCTGGAAACGGCAGATACCGTGCTGTAGTCTCCATGATCGTTAATGATCGCCTAGTCACCTCAGATCGGCTGGCGTCCTTACTGCGCTGCAGCGACTGTACGGCGAACAGAAAATGCACAAACGTGAACACAACGTACAAAAAGGTCCCAAAATATCACAAACTTAAAAAAATAATAATTGTGTTTTCACATCTTTCCAGTGCAGATCGCAGAACCTTGGCGTTTGTTTTGAACATGCTCAAAACAAACGCCGTGACTCGGCGACCATTTGCGACCATCGAGACCACAGCGCGATATCTAGCGTTTCCATCACGCTTTACCACGCTTATGGAGATCTTGGCGGGTTCTGGGGCCAAATTCCTTCGCTGTAGCAGCGCAGTAAAGTCGCCACCCCGGTCTGACGGAGAAAAGAACGCGACTTCTTTCAATTTGTAAATTCTTTGGACATTTTCTCGCGTTGTGTTTACGTTTACCGGCGAACTTGTAAATTTTCTAGTCGCAGCAGCACAGTAAGGGCGCCATTCGGTCTGACGGGGGCATTAGCTGCAAACACTTTTCATTATATTTCTATTGACTGATCGAATACATAATATAAAGTGAATGTAGAACACCACGAGATCTCGATTATTTTCTTTTCGTCCTTTGTAAATATTTGATTTTCATATCGACGTAATTTAAGCGGGTTTCAAGTTAAACGTAGTTTGCAACTAAAATCTGCTTATGTCATTGTATGTATAATTAAATGACACATAATCACTATCTAAACTATCAAATATATCTGCAATTTACGAAAAATGAAAACTTTAACTTTAATAAATTTACATGTTAAGTAGGGTAAAAATGTTACTTTGAATAATGTACATGTTAACAAAAGTCACCTCTGGCTTGCGGCTGTGGTTTCGAGCCCTAGTGTGAGCGTATGTGACATTGGAGATAGCGGCGCCTTCTCAACCTAGTTGGCTTTTTCCGGGCACTCCACTTTCTGCCCACTACTAAAGACCTCTACGCGCAAGCGAATTATTGAAATAAAAATTAAAAAACCATACGTTCTTCCCGAAATGGCCTAGTTTATGTCGAGTGGACGTTAAACCCCATTTCTCTCTCTCTCTCCATGTCAGGTGGAGTGTGACCGGTGACCGGTGGCTGGATTTAACATTACACAATCTTTACTTGGATATTGACAGAGGCTTGTCTGGATTATTGACTTAGACTCAACTATTTTGGACTACATATATTGTGTCAAGTCATACCAGTCAAGGTTATCAAGAACCACGCCCACAGAGTTCTCATACAAACACATAACATCTGGATTTCCAAGATACATTTCAGTCGCCGTGGTTCAGCGAGTACTACACGGACACGCTACACAAGGGTTTGCCCTTAATTGGCATGGGATGAACAGTAATCAATTGCACATATAATAATAATAATATTAATGAGGTTTTATATAGCGTCTTCTCCATGATGACACATGCTCAAAACGCTTTAAGTAATGCCTCTAGTGGTAGAAACAGGAAAGTCTTTAGTGCTGATTTAAATTGATTAAAAGTTTGTTGATTCTTGATCTGTTGTGGAAGTTCGTTCCATAATCTAGGACCTGCTGAACTGAAAGACCTATACCCATATGACTTTAAATTATATCTTGGAACAACTAGTGACTGTTTATTTTGAGAGCGAAGTGATCTAATAGGGTTATAGTCATATAAAGTTCAGATAAGTATTGAGGAGCTGCATTATTGCGACATTTATACACTAATGTTAATATTTTGTATTTGACTCGCGCCTCAGCAGGTAACCATTGTAATGAAGCTAGCACATTCTGGATGTGATCAAACTTATGTGTCCTTGTTATTATTCGGGCTGCTGTATTGAGAACTTTCTGGATCTTAAAGATATATGACTAAACGAACACGTTTGTCCTTATGTTTAATAATTATAGCACATGTATTATTACGAAATATTTCTATTTTAAAATGTCCACCATAACCCCACCCTACCCGGGCCATGAAAACAAATAATAGCCCGGTCTTCAAGAGTCACTTTAAATCCGTGAATAGTCAACAAGGATGGTGTGTAGCATGGCAGAAAATATAAATATTCTAACTGCCAAGGGGTCTTTAATGTGCACGAGGGCGTATATACGAGTTCTCGGTTTTTCGTCCCATCTGAGCAGCCAGGAGAAATCATAGAAAAAATACATACTATTAGTCTCAAAATAATCCACATAACGTATCGAGTAAAAGTTAAACCCCATTTCGTAGGTATCAATAATTGTTTAGTAGTTTATCGCTATCAAATCTAATAGTTAGTGCAGGGGGACCGCGCCACATATGATCCACAAAAAGGACAATCACAACGACAAGACATCATACTCCGAAACAGCAAACAAAACAAAAAAAAAACAAAAACAAAAAAAAACCAAAAAAAAAAACCAATTCAAAACATGGGTTATCATCTATGCAAAAATCGTGGGTTCGATTCCGCACTGGCCGATAAAGTTCATCCAGATTTTCCGGCGTGGTTTTTTCTTATCAGTGATGCAGGGCGGAGGGCCTGGCAGTTTAAATTCGATATACATGTAAGAGTAGGTCATAGTGCCGCTGCCCGGGCAAAATTTCCCTTATAGCACATTGTATGGTGTATTCCCGTTTTCATTAACCCAGTTCGGAGCAGAACAGTAGGACGGTAAACCTCATTTCATTTAATTTCACTTGTCTATAACATCAAGAAATAAGATCTACTTTTTTTTTGCTGAGTAATAAGCTGTATTTAGTTGAGTGTAGAAGACGAGTTTCATTCGTGACTAATTCTATGTTATGTAAATATTAGCATTGAATATCAGAATACATCACGCTACAAGGTATAAACCCTGTATACATACACCACGCTCATCTATTCTACAACAAGTAGGCCTAAGATACGGTCGCGGGAGTTTGGATAAGGTAAGAATTTGTTAATAGGGGAGAGAAGTTAGGTTTAATGTCCACTTGACATGTTCAGTCAATTTAGGACTAACCTATAGTTCAATGTTATTTCAGTAATTCGCTTGCGTGTCGGGTCTTTTATAAGCAGTTGAAGAAAATAAGAATGAATGAATGAAATGGGGTTTAACGTCCTACGCTTAAGCACCTGACCTGGGCCAATTGAAGACGAGCATACGCCATACAGTGTGCTATGAGGGAAATTTTGCCCGGACAGCGGCACTACGGCCTACTTTTATATCGAATTCTAACTGCCAAGGGATCTTTTACGTGCACTCCAATGTGTACACGGGACCTCGGTTTTTCGTCCCATCCGAACGACTAGGCAGCTGTCCTTGTCAGGCCCTCCATCTGCATCACTGACAAGGGGAAATCACGCCGGAAAATCGAGATGAACTTTCTCGGCTTATGCAAGGATCGAACACTTGACCTCCAGACTAACGAACCAGCGCCTTATCCACGATAAGGTAAGAATTTTTTTTATAGGGGAGAGAAATGAGGTTTAATGTCCACTTGACATATTCAGTCAATTTAGGACTAACCTATAGTTCAATGTTATTTCAGTAATTCGCTTGCGTGTCGTTTCTTTTATATGCAGTTGAAGAAAATAAGAGGAGCCGGAGAACGTACACGATGTTTGACAGACCTTATGATCTAAAGAGCACACGTGAGAACATTCGGCAAAGCAGTTAATTATTGTGCAGAGTTACATAAATTACTTTCCCGGGTATGTGACCACAGTTGTTCTGTAGCGGCGTTTCCCTTTGTTCCCCTTGGAAACATATAACTACCATTCATAATTTCTACTTTTCGCCCCCTTAAAACACGAAAGTCGGAATTCGAAAAGTAGAAAGTCGAAAGTCGCCAAGTCGAAAAGTAGAAAGTCGAATGTGGCCAAGACGGTATACAAGCCAAAATCAACGCGAAAATAGGATAATAAGAAATAATTTGTTTTACCTAATTTCTTATTTTCGACTTGCATTTTGGCTTGTTTACCGTCTTGGCGATTGATGTCAGTAAGAAGACGAATGTCGAAAATAGGAAATTAGGAAAAAACGAGTTATTTCTTAATTTCCTATTTTCTACTTTTCGACTTTCGTCTCGGAAGTTCTTGTAGTCTCTGCAGTGCCGTAACTAGGGATAAATTTCTGGGGGGGTATCCAAATGCCGATTTTACCGACGGGTCGATCAATAGTAAAATGTGCTATTTTACATAACTTTTTTAAAGCGGGTTAGATATAATGACTACACTTTCCAGGGGCGGATCCAGGAAATTACGAAACAGGGGCGTACTTTGAGGGCGAAGCTCGAATTATGAGCGCCGCAGGTGCGAAGCAGCTGCGGGGGGTCTGGGGGTGCTCCCCCCGTTCAAATATTAAACAAAACTCCCACCCTATTTTCAGTGTTTTTTGTTTTCAAAATCATCAGGAACAGATCGGTAGCTTATAATACTGCCTGAAGAAGAAATTATGCTGCTCACAGAATTTTACCTGTCCCTTAAGTGAGCCCTTAGAATGCATATATATTCTAAGGGCTCGCTTACCAAGGGACAGCTAGATGACAGGTAAAATTCTGTGAGGTAATGTATATCCATGATCGGTCAAATTTGGTTAGGCACCATTTAGCCTACGTATATAAGTAACTGCGGAGGGTCTGGGTGTCCTCCCCCAGAATTTTTTAAAAGATAAGACTATATATGCGATTTCCTGGCATCTGATCTTCAAGTATTAAACACAACTCCCACCCTATTTTCAGTGTTTTCGTCGATACAATTTTTTTTACAGCTTGCCCCCCCCCCCCCCCCCGGTGGATCCGCGCCTGCTTTCAAGGATTCTAGTTCATATAAGATTTATTTAGAATTCAGAGCAGTTCCATACAGGGGTGTTTTGGTGAATTTAGACATTCGAAAGTTCGGTAATGAAAGAAACAGTGTAATACCGAAGAATCTGGTCGGTAAATCATGATAAGAAATATTTGCTATATATAAACTCTTGAAATTTACCGACTGATGGTTTCGAAATTCCTGTAACGAAACAGTGTAATACCGCAGAATCTGGTCGGTAAATCATAATACAAATATTTGCTATATAACTCTTGAAATTTTCCGACTGACGGTTTCAAAATGCCTGTAATATAATATTATAGAACAATGTAATACCGAAGAATCTGGTCGGTAAATCATGATACAAATATTTGCTATATAACTCTTGAAATTTACCGACTGACGGTTTCGAAATTTCTGTAACGAAACAGTGTAATACCGCAGAATCTGGTCGGTAAATCATTATAAAAACATTTGCTATATAACTTTTTAAATTTACCGACTGACAGTTTCAATTTACCGACAAACACGAAAATTTACCGACTGAATGCAAAATAATGGGGGGGTACATACCCCCCGATACCCCCCCCCCCCGGTAGTTACGCCTCTGAGTCTCTGCGGTGATTTTGGCTTGTATACCGTCTTGGCGACTTTCGACTTTCTACGTTACGACTTGGCGACTTACGAATTTCTACTTTCCGACTTTCGTGTTTAGAAGGGGCGAAAAGTAGAAATATGAAAGGTAGTTGGTTTCTTCACGCGAAGGCGCAGTGGTTGACTGTAACGGATGATCATGTCCGATGATCATGTCCGATGACTACGCACAAACAAGTTTAGGTAAATTTCTAGAACAGATGTATTATAAACGAAAACAGCTCTAAACATTGCCCCATACCGTATTCTATGATACATTTGTCTTTGATTTTGTTTTATAATAAGCGATTTTTTGAGTCAACATACCCTGGTTGTTACACGTTTTAATTATGTATATTATGTATTTTATTACGTATGTAGAATAATAGACCTTAATATATTTTATGTATAGTGTAGAGTAACTCACAGTACATTGTTTTTACTAAGTTTTAATATTTTCGGACGTTTTACACTAACATATAGTATTTAACTGCAGTGTTTCGTAGGCCAATATTGGCCGGAGATCTTAATGTACCATGTACTGAATTTTATATATTGATATATTTTATGATTTGTGACACTTTAATAAATAAATAAATAAATAAATAAATTAAAGAAAGTCGTTACCGACGACTTTGCGGGAATGGTTCACCGCGGGAATACAGCCCCTTAGGATTAAAATGGATTAAAAACGAAACAATGGTGTTATAAAGTGTTATGATAAGAATTTACACTTTCGTAATCCCCACTGTAACTATTTAACCAACATTTTAACATTAGTTTGGGAATAAGAGATAAAACATATCTATATCATAACAAAAATTAATTTAATTTCGTCAAACTTCGCCAAATAAGACATAAAAACATCTATAATATAACAAAAACTAGTTTAATTTCGCCATACTCGACTAAAGTCAGTTCATCTTTCTCGTGTCTTCGTTTCCATTCCCGGAGCTTGCTTTGAATTGCAACGAAGACATTTTTGCAACAAGAACAAACAAAATATTATATTTTGTTTGTTCTTGTTGCAAAAATGTGATCAATTCAAAAACATGTGGATAAATTTTCGCCATGTATTTTTGTATAGAGTTGGTAGTATATTATCTGAATTTCGAATACTTCTTGGGTGATTTGATGATATTTACCATTAGTTGTCAATTGGTGAAAAAATCAGAGTGAATATAAATTCATAAAATCTTTAACATCGTTAATTGGGTACTTATAACAACATGTCTCTCTTCAAACGAAAGCCGACAAGTCGATATCTGCGCCTTCCCGGGAAGGATTAATTTTGGTCACGCTCTGTAACTGCGCCTTCGCGGGAAGGATTAATTTATGTCATTCTCTGTAACTGCACGTTGTAACGTGTATCTAGTTTAGATTATATTACATCATCCGTTGTAGGTTGGATATTGTTTAGATTATAGAACTACTAGTTCATATACATAACCCTAACCCTATTTTATAACTGCAGATTAACACAATGAATAGTGCTATATCATTGGTTGTATGCCTGGTGTTGATGACGTCACTTAGTAACGGATCAAAGTGCAGGTAACTAAGTAAAAGTTCTTGGTATTCTTGACAACCAGGTAAAAACAAACGTTGCGAGACAAAATGTTTCTTCGCGTGTGTTTGAGAATGCTACTGATCTTTGGTCAAATGAAAAGAAGAATTAGAAGAAAACCATATTTTCTAGACTTGTTTGTCATAATATTGTTGGTCATTGATTAGAAAAATAAAATATAGTCTCGAACACAAGTCTCATCCCATAAAGCACGATACTCTTGTTGGTGGTGACGGTGTTCTGTACAATCAAAATCGATTTGTGTATTTATACGCATCATGGCCCAGACCAGTTCCCGTACAAACGCTTCATTTTGAATAGCTTTTATATAAATATTTGTATTTTGACAGTTCTAGGGCGTTTGGTGGGACCTATCTGGACGTCAATGCTATGTTAGATGACTTTGATGTCAATAATGATGGTAAAGTAAGCCTGACTGAAGATAGAAACCATATTGAACAGGGCGATACATCAAGTAAGTGTAATTTGTAATATCATAAGATCCCCAGTTTCTTATTAACCCATTGTCTGTAAAATACACAACAATTTATATAGTTATACTAACGAAAGATTTACAAAACAGGTACATAGCTCGTAATTAAATAATTTTTAAAACAGGTACATAGCTTATTATTAAATATTTTTTTTAAAAACTTCGACCAATAAAATATTTCAGTTCAGCAGTCTAGTTGCACTTCCCTTTATTTCTGACTTGTCTGTTCAGTCAACAATATACTTGGGTATTTTTGCTTTAGGCCTAAGAAGCCATTGAAAGTTATCGAAAAATATATATTCTTTAGATATGAAACAAACAGCATGACACCGTGTAAATCGTTTCTTGTTAAAAACAATAAAATGTCATGAAAGAATGGTGCTTGCAATACGACCAGTCCACCAGTTTAACTATGTCTAGAATTACCCGGTTATTTCAAACAAACATCGTGAACAGCGCTGGTTGACCACCTGTCGTTAGTTCAGCGATTGTGCCACGAGGCAATATTCTTGCAATCAAATGCTGTGTTCACACTAGCTTTTTAATGCGCATTAAAACCTTAAGTCGCTAAAACGCGTCACACTCAATGCGCATTAAACCAAAACTAACGCGCTTTAGCGAAACCACATTTCTAATGCGCATTGGCTGAAGCGATATAACTGACGCGCGTTAAGCGTTGAGATCGAACAGCGCTTGCGCAGTGCAGTTCTTCCGTTTTATCGCATGTGGAAAGCTGTTAATGCGCATTGAGTGTGACGTGTTTTAATGCGAATCGAAAGCGGTTTAATTTGTAGTGTGACGCCACCCGTGGTAACGGAAGCGCCTTCCGTAGGGCGTTTTACGGAAAGCGGTTTAAAAGCGCATTAGGTGTGAACATAGCATTAGTTTGCGCTGTAAGCTCTCCTCTAACTTGTGTGAATAGATTTTGCCCTGAGCTGCAAATACCACATTCAATTAACGCCTCCTATGTATTCTTGCTGAATTTAAATTTTGATGAATTTTAATACAACTTGTGAGTCTATAAGAATTCTTGAAAGTTTTTGTAAATTTTGGACGGTTTGTGCTCTGGGTTTAAATAGCTTTAGAAAACTAAGTAAAATGGAGAATTAATGAGAATGCTGGTCAGGTGGACAGTGTGTTGGAAGCCAATATGAACTGTAACTTTGAATCATTGAATTTGTTATGTGAAAACCTCCAACATTTTATATGTAAATTGATTTTATTATATACATATTGGAATAAATTAATTTATTATGTTTTTATTGAAAATCGGGAACAGAAGCAATTATTAAGTTAAAGAACCGGAAGTCATTTGTGACAAGTTGTTTGGATATTTAAGATGTCAGTTGTAGTGGTTAAATTATTGAATGTTTTTTAGATGATGGTAAAATATCGAGAGGAGAATTCGTCAACAGAATGTTCAATGTTTACTGTTATCCGAAGAGGCTGGCCAATTATGTGTTTGATATGATTGAAACGAACAAAGATGGTTTCCTCACAGGTGCTGATGTAGCAGCATCTGATTTTGGTGGTAAGACAGCATCTCTCTCCAAACAGCACCCTAGCTCCCGTGAATACTATTACTGTCTCCCTCAAGATGCATTTCTATAAAACTCTTCTACATCTAATGACCCCCGTCCCCACCCACCGTTTTCTCGTCAGAGATACGTAAGTTTACTATAGAAGGTTAATGGTAATTTACGGTAAATATATTTATAAACCTTACCTGACCAGTATCAAACAACAATTGTCACGGCGGTAACGGACATCAGGCTGTTTCACTTTACTTTCTATTGATATAACACACGGGCAATCATATTCTGTTTGTCCTTTGTTCGGCGTATGATAGATATTTAAAAACAAGCGTGATTTATGGCTTTGTTTATCACTCTAGGTTTATGTAGACACATCTATACCGGTATTCTATTAAAGCCTAACATCAACACTAGCCTATCTCGGTGCTCTAGGTATATGTAGACACATCTATACCGGTTAATTCTATTAAAGTCTAACACCAGCCTATCTCGGTGCTCTAGGTATATGTAGACACATCTATACCGGTTAAATCTATTAAAGTCTAACACCAGCCTATCTCGGTGCTCTAGGTATATGTAGACACATCTATACCGGTTAAATCTATTAAAGTCTAACCCCAGTCTATCTCGGTACTCTAGGTATATGAAGACACATCTATACCGGTTAATTCTATTAAAGTCTAACCCCAGCCTATCTCGGTGCTCTAGGTATATGTAAACACATCTATACCGGTTAATTCTATTAAAGTCTAACCCCAGTCTATCTCGGTGCTCTAGGTATATGTAGACACATCTATACCGGTTAAATCTATTAAAGTCTAACACCAGCCTATCTCGGTGCTCTAGGTATATGTAGACACATCTATACCGGTTAAATCTATTAAAGTCTAACCCCAGTCTATCTCGGTACTCTAGGTATATGAAGACACATCTATACCGGTTAATTCTATTAAAGTCTAACCCCAGCCTATCCCGGTGCTCTAGGTATATGTAGACACATCTATACCGGTTAATTCTATTAAAGCCTAATATTAACCCCAGCCTATCTCGGTGCTCTAGGTATATGTAGACACATCTATACCGGTTAATTCTATTAAAGCCTAACCCCAGTCTATCTCGGTGCTCTAGGTATATGTAGACACATCTATACCGGTTAATTCTATTAAAGTCTAACCCCAGCCTATCTCGGTGCTCTAGGTATATGTAGACACATCTATACCGGTTAAATCTATTAAAGTCTAACCCCAGCCTATCTCGGTGCTCTAGGTATATGTAGACACATCTATACCGGTTAAATCTATTAAAGTCTAACACTAGCTTATCTCGGTGCTCTAGGTATATGTAGACACATCTATACCGGTTAATTCTATTAAAGTCTAACCCCAGCCTATCTCGGTGCTCTAGGTATATGTAGACACATCTATACCGGTTAATTCTATTAAAGTCTAACCCCAGCCTATCTCGGTGCTCTAGGTATGTCTAGACACATCTATACCGGTTAAATCTATTAAAGTCTAACCCCAGTCTATCTCGGTGCTCTAGGTATGTCTAGACACATCTATACCGGTTAAATCTATTAAAGTCTAACCCCAGCCTATCTCGGTGCTCTAGGTATATGTAGACACATCTATACCGGTTAATTCTATTAAAGTCTAACCCCAGCCTATCTCGGTGCTCTAGGTATATGTAGACACATCTATACCGGTTAAATCTATTGAAGTCTAACCCCAGTCTATCTCGGTGCTCTAGGTATATGTAGACACAACTATACCGGTTAATTCTATTAAAACCTAACATTAACACTAGCCTATCTCGGTGCTCTAGGTATATGAAGACACATCTAAACCGGTTAATTCTATTAAAGTCTAACCCCAGCCTATTTCGGTGCTCTGGGTATATGTAGACACATCTATACCGGTTAATTCTATTAAAGTCTAACCCCAGCCTATCTCGGTGCTCTAGGTCTATGTAGACACATCTATACCGGTTAAATCTATTAAAGTCTAATATTAACCCTAGCCTATCTCGGTGCTCTAGGTATATGTAGACACGTCTATACCGGTTAATTCTATTAAAGTCTAACCCCAGCCTATCTCGGTGCTCTAGGTATATGTAGACACGTCTATACCGGTTAATTCTATTAAAGTCTAACCCCAGCCTATCTCGGTGCTCTAGGTATATGAAGACACATCTATACCGGTTAATTCTATTAAAGTCTAACCCCAGCCTATCTCGGTGCTCTAGGTATATGTAGACACGTCTATACCGGTTAAATCTATTAAAGTCTAACCCCAGCCTATCTCGGTGCTCTAGGTATGTCTAGACACATCTACACCGGTTAAATCTATTAAAGTCTAACCCTAGCCTATCTCGGTGCTCTAGGTATATGAAGACACATCTATACCGGTTAAATCTATTAAAGTCTAACCCTAGCCTATCTCGGTGCTCTAGGTATATGTAGACACATCTATACCGGTTTAATCTATTAAAGTCTAACCCCAGTCTATCTCGGTGCTCTAGGTCTATGTAGACATATCTATACCGGTTAAATCTATTAAAGTCTAACCCCAGCCTATCTCGGTGCTCTAGGTCTATGTAGACACATATATACCGGTTAATTCTATTAAAGTCTAACCCCAGCCTATCTCGGTACTCTAGGTATATGTAGACACATCTATACCGGTTAAATCTATTAAAGCCTAACACTAGTCTATCTCGGTGCTCTAGGTATATGTAGACACATCTATACCGGTTAATTCTATTAAAGTCTAACATCAACACCAGCCTATCTCGGTGCTCTAGGTATATGTAGACACATATATACCGGTTAATTCTATTAAAGTCTAACCCCAGCCTATCTCGGTGCTCTAGGTATATGTAGACACATCTATACCGGTTAAATCTATTAAAGTCTAACCCTAGCCTATCTCGGTGCTCTAGGTATATGTAGACACATCTATACCGGTTAATTCTATTAAAGTCTAACCCCAGCCTATCTCGGTGCTTCAGGTATATGTAGACACATCTATACCGGTTAATTCTATTAAAGTCTAACCCCAGCCTATCTCGGTGCTCTAGGTATATGTAGACACATCTAAACCGGTTAATTCTATTAAAGTCTATCCCCAGTCTATCTCGGTGCTCTAGGTATATGTAGACACATCTATACCGGTTAAATCTATTAAAGTCTAACACCAGCCTATCTCGGTGCTCTAGGTATATGTAGACACATCTATACCGGTTAATTCTATTAAAGTCTAACCCCAGTCTATCTCGGTGCTCTAGGTATATGTAGACACATCTATACCGGTTAATTCTATTAAAGTCTAACCCCAGCCTATCTCGGTGCTCTAGGTATATGTAGACACATCTATACCGGTTAATTCTATTAAAGTCTAACCCCAGCCTATCTCGGTGCTCTAGGTATATGTAGACACAACTATACCGGTTAATTCTATTAAAGTCTAACCCCAGTCTATCTCGGTGCTCTAGGTATATGTAGACACATCTATACCGGTTAAATCTATTAAAGTCTAACCCCAGCCTATCTCGGTGCTCTAGGTATATGTAGACACATCTATACCGGTTAAATCTATTAAAGCCTAACCCCAGTCTATCTCGGTGCTCTAGGTATATGTAGACACATCTATACCGGTTTAATTCTATTAAAGTCTAATATTAACCCCAGCCTATCTCGGTGCTCTAGGTATATGTAGACACATCTATACCGGTTAAATCTATTAAAGTCTAACCCCAGCCTATCTCGGTGCTCTAGGTATATGTAGACACATCTATACCGGTTAAATCTATTAAAGCCTAACCCCAGCCTATCTCGGTGCTCTAGGTATATGTAGACACATCTATACCGGTTAATTCTATTAAAGTCTAATATTAACCCCAGCCTATCTCGGTGCTCTAGGTATGTCTAGACACATCTATACCGGTTAAATCTATTAAAGCCTAACCCCAGCCTATCTCGGTGCTCTAGGTATATGTAGACACATCTATACCGGTTAAATCTATTAAAGTCTAACACTAGCCTATCTCGGTGCTCTAGGTATATGTAGACTTATGTGTATTGGTAAAATCTATTAAAACGAGTTCTCAGGGGTTTTATTGTAACTGTGGGTATATACAGACATGTTTATACCGGTAAAATCCATTAAAACGGGACTGGGGAATTTCTAGACATATTTCTTTTGGTTCGAACTTCTGTAGAAAGTCATTGGAACACGATGTATATAGCATCTGGTTTCACAGTATCTGACCAATTTATTGGTCTGTAGTGCTACTTTAAAGGGCTAATCCCGATATTTGTTTTGGGAATAAAACTGCTTTATTTTGTGTTAAAATCCCTTAAAATATTCGAGTCAAGGGCCGAGCAACTATTTCAGTATTTATGATTTGTTTTCAAACGACTTAAATCCGTCAGTCTTCATTTTTGGCGTTCACGTCCAAACGACTCAATATATTGAGTTGAAATTTTGAGACAAGGTAAATACACCATACCCCTATATTTTGGCGGTTTTTTTCACACATTCTCTGACTTTTATTTTTGAGCCCCTGTTTAAATCGGGATTGTCCTTTTAATTAAAAAAAAATAAAAACAAAACACGAATATATCGTAAAATATTAAATCAACCAGTTTGTATGACGTCATCATTATGTTACTTTCGTGGATGGACAGTGAAATGGTCTACGGGGGAATGTTATGATAGAATATTTACCCAGTTCCTCTTCTGTTGCTCCACACTGCATCATGGACATTTTACAATGTTTCTGTTTACAGCAACTGGTGAGATAGATCGTTCTGTTATGGCCATGCGTTTACGAGGTTTGGAAACACTTGTAAGAAAAGCAGATATGAAATATGAGGTAAGGCGGAGTTACAGAATATAATTTCTCAGCTTTGGCATATGAAATACAGTGTTCTTTGAGGGGTATGTTGCCGGGTTCCACCGATTCACCGGTGCTTTGAAATCCAACTGTCAATGGTTCTTTAAACTGCTGGATAATGGCCAAAGATTGTCCATTATGTAAATAGAAAGGTTGTTTTCATTAATAATGGACTGGACTGTTTTCATTCATAATGGACTGGGTTTTTTTTTACAACAATCCACTCCTCGTTGTAATGGATTAAAAGAACAAAGGGTGACATCATATCTATGGTTTAAGGAAACGCTAATATAAATTTCGAGCTATTTAAAAAAGAGAAAGTAATGTTATGTAGACTAGGAAATGTGTTAGAGTAACCAATTTCACAACAACCCAGAATTACAGAAAGTTTAATTGTTTGAGAATGTTATTAATATATCTATGTCCAATTTTCGTTTGCCTTTTTCAGACATTATTTGCATTGGTACAACAGACGTATGACGGACCCGGACGTTGGTAACTACCCGGTCAATATTTTATCAGATAAAATGACAAATAAATTAATTTGAAAACATACGCCTATATTTTATCTTTGAGTATATAATCATCATCCCTGTCATCTAAACACCTTTCATGTCAAAATTCTGTGACGTTTTAATATTTCCAGTGCAAAATTCTAAGCAGAGTGATTATTATACAGAGAGGATAATGTTTGTCTCAAAATGGCCGACATATTATGTTTATAATACACTAATTCCCTTTCTATCTGTTACCTTAATCAGGGAACAAAAACACCCGACATTATTTGTCTCTGCTATGATCATCTCAATTAATCAAATTGGTCTATATGAAATTTCTATAAATATGTCCTAATCCACGATCCGTGACCCAATGGAGAAATATGTTTTGATGTCTTCAATAGCAAGAGTTATTTCCCTTCAGTCGATGAATTACTGTTTCAAGACCACGTTCTCCTATTTCCAAAGCAAATGTACGGTGCTAAGACCACCTAAAAATAAGTTGCAAATGTACGGTGCTAAGACCACCTAAAGATACGTTGTAAATGTACGGTGCTAAGACCACTTAAAGATAAGTTGCAAAATGTACCGTGCTAAGACCACCTAACGATAAGTTGTAAATGTACGGTGCTAAGACCACCTAACGATAAGTTGTAAATGTACGGTGCTAAGACCACCTAACGATAAGTTGTAAATGTACGGTGCTAAGACCACTTAAAGATAAGTTGCAAATGTACGGTGCTAAGACCACCTAAAAATAAGTTGCAAATGTACGGTGCTAAGACCACCTAACGATAAGTTGCAAATGTACGGTGCTAAGACCACCTAACGATAAGTTGTAAATGTACGGTGCTAAGACCACTTAAAGATAAGTTGCAAATGTACGGTGCTAAGACCACCTAAAAATAAGTTGCAAATGTACGGTGCTAAGACCACCTAAAAATAAGTTGCAAATGTACGGTGCTAAGACCACCTAAAAATAAGTTGCAAATGTACGGTGCTAAGACCACCTAAAAATAAGTTGCAAATGTACGGTGCTAAGACCACCTAAAAATAAGTTGCAAATGTACGGTGCTAAGACCACCTAAAGATAAGTTGTAAATGTACGGTGCTAAGACCACCTAAAGATAAGTTGTAAATGTACGGTGCTAAGACCACCTAAAGATAAGTTGTAAATGTACGGTGCTAAGACCACTTAAAGATAAGTTGTAAATGTACGGTGCTAAGACCACCTAAAGATAAGTTGCAAATGTTGCTTTAGTTTTTACGTTGACATTTTTTTGCAAATACTGAAAACTTTACCTATTGATCACTGGGTTACTAAGACTAAAGGTGAAGTTAGCAAGTTTACATTTTTTTTCGAAAGGGTGATTACTTTTGATTATTTTTCAGCATAATATCCTTTGACCTCATTTGACCTTTGACCCAAAATATCTCGAAAACGCCTCAAAGGCGGACTGAATATCACTCAGCATAGTATTCTACTATAAAAAAAATTCCAATGGAAAAGTTGGGTCTGGTTTTGTGCCCATTTGATGGACTCCTACCCCTAACCCGCACCGAGCCTCGGTCTATCCGTAATCCCTTCAACCTTTAGCATTAGACCGGCCTGACCTAGTTCAACCGTCTTGTTTTCACATATCAGACATGAAATGAAATGAGGTTTAGCGTCCTACTGGTCCGACATACGTCATACAGTGTGCTGTGGGGGCATACTGCCCGGACAGCGGCACTACCGCCTACACTTATATCGAATTCCAACTATTAGGGGATCGTTGACATGCACATCAATGAGTGTGGCATGCCAGCAGGTTAAGCTTACTCTTCCGGACACCTGTTACCACTGCTTGTCGTGTATTTTATACACGGTGATTACACTATTTTGCCTATACCGTTTTTTTAGGACTTCGAATTTCGTCTAATGGTTTAGATTGTTCGTACTTGGTTTTTATTTTATTTAAAGATGGTACAATATATGTTTTTTAGTCCATCTTTTCAAATCTGTTCCTAATTCCTAATTCATATCTATGAAGGAGATTTTCGTCTAAAATCTTCCGTTCACTATTTAACCTAAATGCCCATTCAACGGAAAGACATTTTACTTCTAGACCGGAATCAATCCATGTGTTTGCTAAAATTAATCTATTGCACCAATTAAAATGATTTTCAGTCTATAATCCATGCTACTTCTACTCCCCAGATGAATTTATCTTACGGAAGTATATTCCAAGGTTGCAAGTTATGTTAATTGCAAAATACTTACGGGTGCACAAGTGATATTGACCATTATGGTAGCCATCTTAGAATTTACAATGACCATTATGGTGGCCATCTTAGAATTGACAATGCCCATTTTGTTCGCCATATTAGATTTAAAAATGACGTCTCATGTTTTTGACGCGGAGAATGGTTTTAATAAATATATTAAAGCTACTATTTCGAATTTTTAAACTATATTTTAAAAAAAATATATATAACCTTAAAATAGATGGTTTCCATAAATAACCTTGCTAAAGAAAAATTCTTTTAAGTCACTATTACCAGCAGAGAAATTGTAAAAAAATATCATTTTGAACTTCAAATTCCAACGTTTGAAGATGGCTATTCCATGTAGTCAATAGGAAAACAGGGGAGGTAATTGTGTCATTATTTTCTTTGTCAATGATTTTAAAGGATGGGAAATAATGTTCAAGATCGTATTATAATAGTTAGTTGATAACCTATTGAGCAAAAGACAAAAAATAGTTACGTTTTGACTTTCTTAGAAAATTTGAAATTTTCGCTTTAACCCCTAAAACCTGTCTATAGAGACCTAAATCGCTGTTGTAATATGCTCATCTCCAAGATGCTCATCTGTTGTGAGTGTTATAGGCTTCCATATAGGATTTAACAATGGCATGGGTTATTCGATTGTCTGATAATAATACCAATTGTAACAGCCAGATGACTGTGTACAAGGGTTTGAGTCTAAATGCAAACACCCACGAAACAACTTGACTAGTTATTGAGAATTTTCATAAATAAATACACACGTCTTGACCATTAATTACTAAACACATTTATTTGTTCTTGGACATAAATATCACTGTATATGTATTTGATGAGAATAACAACAATAGCATTACTTATTCTTGAGCTGTTTGATTTCTTAAAATATAAATAAACTTTATGTTTACCACTTATAATAATATGATAATAATATGCGAATGTTCGCGACAAACATGACGTGCATAATATACATACACCATGCGGTCTTGAGTTGAGATATCCTTAATTTGACCTTACATAATTACTACTACTTATTTCAGCTTTACAAATAGAAGATAGATCTTGAGGCACACATGAAAGAATACAAAAGGAACATAAATATATGCTTACAGATACTTTTGGCCCTTTTACTAACAAACAATCCTTTTAATAACAATCAGCCATTACACTTTTTTCCTACTCAAGAAAGATAACTCTAAGTGATGTACATAAAATAAATGTTGCATGTCAGGAAAATTAAACCAAATATTAAAGGGACATAACTCTTCTATGCCTATTATAGATTACTAAACAAATGACATTTAGAATCAACATACCGGCCCCGTTAAACGTGGAACTTAACTAGTGGAGCGTTTAATAAAAATAACATTACTGATTCTAAATAACACTATCTTAACCATAACAAATTACATATCGTATATCACGAAGCACAATATTTTAATCAGATGCATTTTCTAGCAAAACACACTTATCCACAGGTCGACACAAAGATTTACAATCCTTAGTAAGTAATTTTACAACACGAACTGTTCCCTGGTCATCCGGATAAACTTCAACCACACGTCCCAAAGGCCACGATCCTCTCGGTTGATCCTTATCAGCATGTAATATGACATCACCAATGACTAAGTTCCTTTGTTTCTCATTCCACTTCTGTCGTACCTGTAGGAGCGGAAGATATTCGCGTGTCCATCGACGCCAAAATACGTTAGCGAGGTACTGAACTTGCCGCCATCGGTTCCTGACATACAAGTCCCTTTCTACGAATATACCAGGTGGATAACTACCCGAAGCACGGAGCAACATCAAATGATTTGGGGTTAAAGCTTCTTGATCCTTGGGATCATCAGATACCTTGGTTAACGGACGTCCATTAATTATCATCTCCACTTCACAAAACAAAGTGTTTAGGCTTTCGTCGCATAATACTTGTTCATTTAGCAGTGAATCTAAAATCTTACGAACTGAGCGGATACACCTTTCCCAGATACCACCAAAATGTGAACCCGCTGGTGGATTAAAACACCATTCTATTTCCTTATGCAGCACGAAGTCGTCAACCTGTTTCCGATTCCATTCTTCTATTGACCTTTTAATTTCTTTACTACCAGCAACAAAATTACCACCGTTATCACTTCTAATCTTCAGTGGTGATCCTCGTCTACATATGAACCGACGAAAAGCATTTAGAAAAGAATCTGTGTCCATGGAATGCAGAACCTCGAGATGAACGGCACGACAGGAAAGACAGGTAAAAATGCATCCATATCGTTTGAGCTGACTTCTTGCTCTCTTCACAAAGAAAGGTCCGAAACAGTCTATTCCTATGTAGGAAAATGGTGGAAGATCTGGCGTGACACGCTCCTTTGGTAGATCAGCCATTCGTTGATTACAAACTGGTGCATTCCTTCTGCGACAATTATAACAATCACTTAAAACTCCACGTACCGCCGAGTTACCATTTATAGGCCAAAATCTCCTTCTAATACTTGATAAACAATATTCTCTACCAGAATGAGCTAACATGTCATGATAATGGCGAATAATTAATTCAGTCACACGATTCCGCTTGGGTAAAATAATCTGATGCTTTGTGTCGAATAGTCCACTGTGTCTTCTCAGGCGACCACCTACTCTTATTAGACCTCCGATCAATACTGGATCTAGTTTAAATATAGGACTCTTTTTACTGACATGATCATTTTCATCTTTCTTTGACAAAACAGCATACTCTTCCGGAAAACTAGTTTTATGCACAAGCTTCAAAATTTCTGTCTCTGCAGCCGCTAACTCCACAACTGTTAGTCTAGAGGGTTCTTGTAATTGCGTAATATTCCGACCAGCCTGGTTTCCTAAACATCTAGCTCTAAGAATTTCCCGGTACCTTAAGATCCATGCGACACATCGCTTTAACTTGTACCACAACGAAAATCTTTTGATGAGCAGATCAAGAAGAGAATTATCTCCCTTTACAACGAAACATGAATGTTTTTCAGCTTTAACTTCAGGATCTGTGTCTTTAATTACATATTCATTGGGCTGACTGGGCCACTCTAACTCATCCTTCCAAAGAAAATCCGGCCCCGATATCCACTTTGAACCTCCCAAAATAGTCTTCGCGGTAACGCCTCTTGAAGCTTCATCAGCGGGATTTCTTGCCGATTCCACGTACTTCCACTGCGAAGGCTGAGATCCATCCAAAATAGTCGATATTCGATTGCCTACAAAAGTATGAAACCGCTTATCTTGATTGTTCACATACTTTAGTACCGAAGTACTGTCCGTCCAATAAAAACTCTTGTCTATCTTCATCTGTAGTTCTCTTGTAATGATTTTGTTTAATCTAACCGAGACTACTGCTGCTGACAATTCTAGTCTGGGAATGCTTATGCTCTTTAAAGGTGAAACTCGGGATTTTCCAGTCACAAACGAACAGCATACATTTCCATCATCATCAATAAAACGTAAATAACTGACAGCACCATAGCCTTGCTCTGAGGCATCCGAAAAACAATGTAATTGTATCGACACAACTTAAGCACACGATGGTGGTGGCTTAAGACACCTACTGACTTGTAAATTAGATAGCAGGGGAAGATCCTCCATCCAGGTAAGCCACAATTTCTCATACTCATTTGGTATCTTACTGTCCCATCCAAGTTTCAAGCGGCAAAGTTCTTGAAGTATTAACTTAGCATTCAAGACGAAGGGAGCTACGAATCCCAGAGGATCATATACTGATGACAGTATCGACAATATGCCACGTCTACTTGTTGGTTTTTCTTTAAGGACTACGTTAAAGGTGAAGCAGTCCGATTCTGTGTCCCACAAAACACCTAGAGCGCGTTCGATTGGTAATTCGTCGAAGTCAAGGTTCTTCACAGTTTTAGCTCTCTCGATCTCCGATATAGAATTAATAATTTTTCTTGAGTTTGAAACCCACTTCGTTAAATTAAATCCTCCTTTGAGTAATAGTTTCCTTAGGTCGTCTACAAGATTTATGGCTTCATTTTCATCATCCAAAGACTTCAAACAGTCATCAACATAAAAGTTTTTCTGTACTGTTTCAACAACTTCGCTGTCAAAGGATTCGTGGTTGTCTTCTGCTGTTCTTCGTAGGGTAAAGTTACACACGCTGGGCGATGAAGTTGCCCCAAACAAATGGACACGCATACGTAGCTCAGTGAGTTCACCATTAATGTCATTTGACTGCCACCATAGGAAGCGAAACACGTCTCGTTCATCTTGAGGCACATTCACTTGATGAAACATAGATTCTACGTCGCCCATTAATGCATAGTATCCCTGACGAAATCTCAGTAACACCCCAACAAGGGAACTGGTCAAATCTGGGCCCTTAAGCAGTACGTCGTTTAAAGCTATTCCCTTAAACTTTGCTGCGCAGTCAAAAACGACCCTAAGTTTTCCTGGCTTCTTTGTATTTACCACTGGATGATGTGGCAGATACCATACCCTATTGTCGGCCCTATCCATATTGCCGGGAGGGACTACCTCTGCGTATTTCTTCGAGAGAAGCTCGTTGATTATCTCTGAATACTTTTCAAATAAATTAGCATCTTTCAGGAATCTTCGTTTCAATAACATTAGCCTGTGTTCTGCCATTATTCTTGGATTTGGTAGTTGCAGTGGGTCATGTTTCCATGGCAGCGCCACTTCATAGTGACCATTAATCAGGTTTATAGATTGTTCAAATATAGATAATGCTTTACTATCTTCGCAAGACATGGTGACTAAGGTGTCGTCAATGGAATCATTAAATTCATAGTTGCAAAACTGCTCAAACTGCTGGTTGAGTTCAACATCTTTCCTGATGAAATTACATGTCCTCAGCTGTGAAACATTCTTCCCAAAAGGTCCATTAATCATCCAACCGAATTTTGTTCTAACAGCAAAGGGGCCATTATTCTGGCTATGTCTGATTTCTAACGGTTCGAAAAGACCGCTATTGTCATTGCCGATCAATAAATCAACTTGTTGTCCCGGTACTAACTTGGGTACAGTAATACCCTTTAAATGCGGCCAAGCGTCAATATCTTCTTGCGTTGGGATATCTGCGGTCGATATAGGCAGGAACGGGAGAGAATATGCTGAATTCAATACGGCAAGGTGTTCTTCATCCTGACTTAGAAATTCCAGGTCTGCGACCGAACTGTTTACGTGATCGTTTCCGTTACGAAGCGTAGTTAATCCTATCGGCATCGGTTCCCCGGTTATACCAACTTTACTTAAGATTGTACTTGTAACAAATGTGCCGTTTGAACCACTGTCATATAGCCCGATTGCTGGTATCAGTTTTCCGCCATATCTAATATTACCAAAAATAAAGGGCTGGCCTATCTTTGACGATTTCAATCTATCTCCATTTACGAAACAACTTGTTGCTTGGGGAATTGGATTTTGCAGATGAAGTATGGTAGCGTGATGTCCCTTGCATATATCACAATTTATGCGTTTTCTACAAAAACCAGCACGATGTCCGTAAGTTAAACAATTAAAACAGAGTCTATTTTCCTGAACGAAACGTCGTTTATCTTCAATATTCATTTTCTTAAATGTCTCACAGTCAACTAATATATGATCGCCCTTACAAGAGGGACACTTTATGAATGATCTCGGACGCGTATCTTGTTCTGTCTTATCTGTTGTGTCTTCTTCCAGTTTAGTTAAAAAAATAGTTCTTGAGAAGTTACCTCCCTTGAATCGTGTTCTATGCTTATCTCCTGAATCGGGTGGGGTAACTGTACTTTGCACGTTTCCGAAAACTGGATGTGTAACTATTCTCGCCTCTCTTCCCACAAACTCTGTAACATCTATAATAGTGATTTCCCTGTCTTGAAATTCAGTTATGTAGTCGGCTTTATTTCTCCACTTTTTTCTTAGGTCGTAAGGCAACTTTGAAATTATTCTTTTCAAACAATCAGTGTTATCTAGTTTACTTATGTAGCCTATTTCATTTAAAGTGTTCGTGCAACTAGTGAGGAGATCTGCAAAACGTTGTAGATTTACGCCGTCTTCTGTTTTTATTGTGGGCCAGCTTGTCACTTTATCAACGTAGGCTGTGGCGATTTTGTAGTTTTGACCGAATCGTTTTTTTAACAACAGAATGGCTTCTGCATATCCATCATTCGGAGTTTTAGAAAGACAGCTTTTCATTAGGTCCTGGACTTCACCTCTGGTATAATGTATAAGAAAATACAACTTAGTACTACAGTTGTCAGTTTTATCTGCTACTAAACTCTCGAAAGCTTTCATGAAGGCGTGAAATTCAACTGGGTTACCGCTAAATACAGGCATTTCAGGCTTAGGGAGTGTTAACAGTAAAGTACTCTGCATTTGTCCTTCCATCATTTTCTCCATACACTTCATCTGACTTGACAATATATCTTGGAGTGTATTACTTGGTGGCAGTACAGTAGCCGGAGTATGTTTGCATTTACCTATGTTAACGTCGTCATTTAGTGGAGGGTTTGGCTGAATACATGATGTATTTACCATTTCACTCTGTAAAGACTTCCTCTCTTTGGCCTTTCTTTGTTGATTTTCTAAAATCTTTATTTCATTTTCAACTTCTTCCTTTAAAGCTCTAGCCTTTTCTAACCTCTCATTTGTAAGAGTTGGGGAAAGTTCTGAATATTCATCACCAGAGCAACTTGCCTTTGATCTGGTTTGTAGGCCTAATACACTATCTTGACATATAGAATTCTCTGACGATACTTCAAATTCAGGATACTGTGTCTTGAGACGTATATCTTCCTTCATCCACTGCGCTAATCGTTTTCTTAAATTTGTGGTTAGCTGTTTCTGTTCATCATATCGAACATATTCTTCTTCTATTGCAACGTCATCTCGTACGTTCTTGAGAACTTGAGTGTGGATGCACTGATACCTGTCCCAGGTTTCTTCCATTTTACACATCATTGTATTTATTTCTTCCTTAAAATTGTTATCAATATTGCTAATTTCACTCGAAATCAATCTTCTCAAATCATTTCTTCTTCTTGTTAGATCTTTTACGGCTATCTCTACACGGGCGCTATCTTCATCCATAATAACAGTTTCTTGAATGATTAAATATTAAACTTCCTGGGCCTAGTTGTTATTAAAGTTCGTTTATATCTTGATCGTATCTAAATTATTGTAACAGCCAGATGACTGTGTACAAGGGTTTGAGTCTAAATGCAAACACCCACGAAACAACTTGACTAGTTATTGAGAATTTTCATAAATAAATACACACGTCTTGACCATTAATTACTAAACACATTTATTTGTTCTTGGACATAAATATCACTGTATATGTATTTGATGAGAATAACAACAATAGCATTACTTATTCTTGAGCTGTTTGATTTCTGAAAATATAAATAAACTTTATGTTTACCACTTATAATAATATGATAATAATATGCGAATGTTCGCGACAAACATGACGTGCATAATATACATACACCATGCGGTCTTGAGTTGAGATATCCTTAATTTGACCTTACATAATTACTACTACTTATTTCAGCTTTACAAATAGAAGATAGATCTTGAGGCACACATGAAAGAATACAAAAGGAACATAAATATATGCTTACAGATACTTTTGGCCCTTTTACTAACAAACAATCCTTTTAATAACAATCAGCCATTACACTTTTTTCCTACTCAAGAAAGATAACTCTAAGTGATGTACATAAAATAAATGTTGCATGTAAGGAAAATTAAACCAAATATTAAAGGGACATAACTCTTCTATGCCTATTATAGATTACTAAACAAATGACATTTAGAATCAACACCAATGTGAACATAGCATGATTTATTTTACTCTCGTGATAGATAGAACGTGATCTGTATTTTATCCTTGATATTATCGATTTTCAAAGTTTTCAATAGATGAATAATTTCACATGAAAGGCTCTTGTATAGAGAGAACTAAGGCAAAGGAGAGGGGGGGAGAGAGAGAAAGGGAGAGAGAGAGATAGAGAGAAATGGGGTTTAACATCCACTAGATACAATTTAGGTCAATTCGGGACTAACATATGGTTTAATTTTATTTAAAAAATTCGCTTTTAAAAGATGAGTGATTCCGCGGTTAAGGCTCTTATATAGAAATAATTATGACAAGAGAGATGAGGGGGGGGGGTACCAGATAAGATCTATTTCGTCATAGTTCTAACCCTAACTCTTACCATACCAAGATGTTTGTCTGATTACGGGTATGTTCGAATATGGAAAAAACATGTGACTAAAAGCGCCATGTCTTTGAATATCGGGGGGGGGGGGATTTTATACGCCCATATTTCAATGTAGGCCTTTTATGTAGTCACCCTGTCCGTCCGTCTATCAACACTGGTTTGTAAACCAGACAGTGGTTAGAGTGTTTGACGGATTCTTAGCATTATGGTCATAAGAGGACATAGGCGTAGGAGCTCGATGACAGTTAGGGGGGCAGCCCCAAATGCCCGAAAAATTTTCGGGTTTAAAGACAGCAACGACCTTGTATACCCTCAAGCCAATTTTGGAATATGCCTATTTGACGGCTGCAAACACGTTTTCCTGCTATTGCAGCCGGTGAACAAAGCAACGTCAAGCGGTCTAATATAGCAGACATTTTGAAAATTTAACTGTAGCAAACGCGTGTTCCTGCTATTTCAGCCGGTGAACAACGCAACTCCAAAGTGGTCGAATATAACCTTATTAAGGTGGCTTACTCGAATGCTAATCAATCGTTTACAGTCCACGAAGACGGGACCTTTAGGAGAAAATTTTGTAAATGTAACTGCTGCAAACGCGTTTTCCTGCTATTCCAGTCTTTGAATACAGCAACTTCCATTTGGTCCAGTATAGCCTGCATGGCTGACCCGTATTCCAAACAACAAATCAATCGTCTCGCGGTATGGAAAGTTTAATCACCGAAATGCGTTTTCTGCTATTCTAGCCTGTGTTAACAACTCGAAAAATATTCAATGGTTTTGAAACCGAAATTCTACTTTGAATTCCAACCATTCAATCAGACTGTTGCATCTGTATTCACAAATATTAATCGATGCCCGAAAAATGTTGCACAAAGTCGAGTGGCTCCAGACAAAATATTTTAATCCATAGTCAACTTAGTACAAATTCGTTATATTCAATTTCAAGAAAAGTCAAATTAGTGTTTTATTAGGGCTCGATGACAGTTAGGGAAGCAAAACTAGAAATTCACGAAAATTTCGGGTTTATAGACAGCGGCACCGGTTTTCTTTGAGGGGCGAATGACCCCCAAGAAAATTTTGGATTATTTGACGGTCGACAACGCGTTTTACTTCTAGTTTTCTCTGCCGTTTTCTGGCTTGATGCCCGTTTTTCGGGCAATACCGTTTTTTTGGCATACCTATTAAGGAGAGCTTCGGGCATGCAGTGGACAAAAAATAATTTTCGGGCAGTTTGGATCGCATAGAAATAAGTTAGTTATATTTTTTCTCTAAACGTTAATAGAAAAAAAAGGTCGTCGAATTTTTCATTGCCCGAAAATAAATTTTTAGGCCCCCCCCCCCCCCGTCTCCTACGCCTATGTAAGAGGACGACCTCCATTCGGGAGTTATTCCCCCTTTACTGAAAGGTTCGTGAACGCGATAATGGTTACATAAGTAGTAATCGATCAGTGTTAATATTGTAACAATGAAGTAGTGACGAGATTGTATTGTATTTATAGGCAATGAATGGTGAAATTAATGATGACTTTATATTTCATTAATTTGGCAAGGTGGTTTAACCAATATATTTATCTTTACAAATTAATCTCTATTGTCAGTATATTGGCTTTGGTAAGAGTTTATTTAAAACGCAAATTAATTGTTTTGAAATACTGTGAGAATAACAGAAAAGAGGGTCTGAGTTCAATGATAGATTGTGTCAACACCATTACATCATTCGGCGTGTTTGACCAATCTCTACACTTATTAAAATCCTATTTGTTCAATTAGATAATCGAATGTCCAAATCCAGTTGATACAAAATAAGGGTACTCGTTAGATTTCGGCAGACTTCGATTAGATTTCCAGAGGGGTATGATCTAAGATATCACAGAACCGTGAGGCTGGCTAGGTTTGGAGAAGAGTGTAGTTAGTATTGACTATGTTATAAAATGTACATTGCTTGTATGTGTACCTATACCTGCTACATAAAAGGTAAAAACAAACTCTTGCATTGTTATCACTGAAGAAGACAGGAGTAAAGACAGTTAGAGACAAATTCTAGACGATCACAAGGCTAACAGATACATGTAGCAATAACAATATACATGTGTCATTTGTAGAGGGTGGCGACCGGTTTCCCATAGACGCTCTTCACGTCAGACAAGAGAAAGAGGGAAATGGGTTTTAACGTCCACTCAACACAACTAGGTCATTTCGGGACTAACATATGGTTTAATTTTATTTCACTAATTCGCTTGCGCGTAGGGGTCTTTAGCAGTGGGAGGAAACCGGAGTCCCCGAAGGGAAGCCACGAGATTGAGAAGGCGCCCCTATCTCCATGCCACATACACTCACACCAGGGTTCGAAACCACGGCCGCAAGCCAGGGGTGGCCGGCCAGCTTTAGACGGCACTTTAGACCACTAGGCCCCCCCCCCCCCCCCAGACAGAAAAGCCCGTGGTGCTACAATATTCCTATTCCTCAACCTTCTGACTATAATTATAATCATCTTATGTAGCGCTGGATTTCCAACCATAAGGCTGCTCCTTGGCGCAAATTACAGCATCATTAAAGTCATTATCAGAATAACTGTCGGAATAGTTCTGTTTTTAAGTTCCTTTTAGAAGATTCTATATTGTCACAGTTTTTTACACTTTGTGGTAAAGAGTTCCAAACAATGGGAGCAACCGAGGAGAATGCACGATCAGCACGATTCGACTTTGTTAAAGGTACCCTTAGTAGATTCTTATCACATGATCTTAAATTGCGAGAAGGACAGTAATTGGTAAGAAGTTCTTTAAAGTAACCTGGAGAAAATTAACAGTGGAGACAATTGTAAGTTAAAACAGATATTTTAAAAATAACTCTTTGTTTTACTGGAAGCCAGAGTAAATCATTGAGGACACCTTGCGAACACGATATAGGATGAAGGTTTTAACAACTTTATATTTAAATTCGGTTAAAAGTAATTGGGTACGAAGAGGATAAACCCTGGATATTAAATTTCTTCAAGGACCCGATGTCCCAATTGTTTAACATTCAAGATTTATTTTTTGATAAGCTATAGTTGTGACATATTCTATGCTTTGTGTGGCCATCTTAATATGCGTTTGAAGATGACTATCCTGGAGAACAAGCAAGTTACAGTGATCCTGGAGAACAATGATCCTGGAGTTAGTAATTGCGCTAATATTTATTATTACGCTGGTATGATTATAAACTTGGCCGACTTGACACGCAATACTTAACCCCGTTTAATATAAACTATGGACAAGATTTTCTACGTTACAAGGGGCCTGTATATTAACCATGTTGTTGCATGAAATCTGGGACCGTCCTTCATATGACATCCGTCATTTATGAAGAGAAGGGGGGGGGGTTAGTTGGCTGAATAGTTAGCATGTGCGCGCTGTATCATTAGGTCTGCTTTTTAGTCAATTTGCGAGATTTCTATTTTCCGGTTGTACGTGACAAGGAGTAGGTTCGAATTCCCTGTCTAACCTCTAGGGTTAGGGGTCTTTAGCAGTGGGGGGAAACCGGAGGAACCAATAAAAACCCACGAAATTTGACAGGCGACCCTACTCCTTGACACGTACAACCGTGGATTTGAAACCACGGCAGTTGACTCAATGACAGTCTTTATGATAACCATTCACCCCCCCCCCCCCTCATTTCATAGGCATCGGAAGTATACTATTTATACGCTGGTAGCGTAGGAGGGGGTGTTGTGTGTGTGTGGGTGCGATGGGGCTAGCGTTGGTGGGGGGGTAGGGACTTTCATCTAAAGACACACTCTCTCATTATCAGGCGCAAGGGAAATCACAGATACATACCGATGGGGGAGGGAGGGCAAGTGATGTTCTCGTTAATTTGAATAATATGTCATTAATTTGTATCTCATATCTGTCCTCCTAACAGTATAAAACATGCCCATGTAGTTCTGTGTAACATACCTGGAATAGGTCACCAGATAACGGGGATATAGTTCTGACCAACACACAAATGTTAATACAAGGCACATTCCTCTATCAAATGCCACTGAAGTGGAGCTTGCACCTTCCATGTTGAATAAACCAATTTTGGGGGTACTACGGGTGGTTCCCCCTACCACACCCACCCATGCCTGCAATAACCTAGCCATACATCACTAGCATGCCAAACCTTCGGCACCGTCGATGTTGAACCGTCCACACCTAGATCCCGGACTATCTATAGTTACGATGTATTGATTTAGTATGTAACCGTAGAGTGAACATCGTTACATAATAACAGACTATAAATATGATATAATACCAATCTCCCAAACAGAGTTGTCTTCCCCTTGCAGTCCACACTAATCTCTGCTGTCGGCTCAATTGACTACGCCACCAAGATTCTTGGTGAAGATAGACAATGATAAAAAATACGATTTAAAACAAATAAATGATAATATGTTGAATATTATTACCATATTGAAATAGAAATGGGGTCACAATTGTAAAGTAACAATGTATATACAGATATTACAGGGAACTCTTTTGCGTAAGACACGGGTAAAATGGTCGGAATACTGAACTGCGCACGTCGCCGTGCTTATTTTAGAATATAATACACGTGGGTTTGTTTATCAGTACTACCCGATCGACAGGCCCAACAATTAATTTAGAAATGTCTAGTTAATCAAAATCAAATAATTCTCGATATATGTTTGAAGTATGATAGAAAAATCACTTTGCGTGATAAACATTTCGAATTCACTAAAAAAATATAAAATTATAAAGTGTTTATAACGCCAAGAACATTTCACTGACAGGTGCCATTTTTGACCAAGTAGAAAATCACGTGATCGATGACCTCCGGGTCAAACATTAATAGAACACGAGCCGACGGCAGAATCGAATGCTGAGCGAGACTTGCGTGGAGAATGATTTAAAAAACTTTACATAATACTATATTGAACGTCACGAGCAAAACATTATACAACCATGAACACAACAGCACTAGGTGTAAATAAAATCAAAACGGTTTCAAAGAGAAGGAGTATTTTACTTAAATAAACAATGTCGGCGTATTAATTGCCTTTTAATCCGCCAGCATAATATCTATATTATAGATTTGCGATCTCATAGTTAGTAATATGTGTGACATTGAGTCGGTTTGCTCCGAACGTAGCTAATGTAGACGGGCATAAATCCGGGGCAACAGCGCTGCGGCCAACTCTTATATCGAATTCCAACGGCCAAGGGATCTTTTACGTGCAGGCTAATGTGTACACTGGACCTCGATTTTTCGTCCCGTTCGAACGACTCGACAGCTGTCCTTGTCAGGCCCTCTGTCTTGCATCACTGACAAGGGGGGATTACGTCGGAAAATCTGGATGAACTTTCTCGACAAATGCAACCCCTACCCCCAACCCGAACACCGGATCTCCAGGCTATGCGTGCCACCGTCTTACCCACTAAGCAACCGTTACCTCTCATCACAATGGAGAATCGGTTTAACCAGGGTTAGAAATAATAATCTAAGGTGATTATATTTCACGGCCTACTTAAAAATGTCAACTGTGGTAGCGAAAACCGGGTATATGCCATGACCCCCCCCCCCACACACACACACACACACACACACACATTAACGCTATCCCCAATGTCTACGTCATCACTCCGTCCGCGTTAAAGTAGTTCTGGTCCACCGTTAAAATTATAGAACAGTGTATAACCATACATCTGGTTTCCCCAGTGGTCAGTGGTCAGGATGGAGATTCAAACAACCTGCTTGTCTCGTGTCAGTCGTCATGACAACCTGGTTCCCAGGAATCTGTGGTTGAGGC
Organism: Patella pellucida; assembly: GCA_917208275.1. NCBI lineage: Eukaryota > Metazoa > Mollusca > Gastropoda > Patellidae > Patella > Patella pellucida. The sequence goes on from OU795039.1 coordinate 86,809,269, forward strand.
GGGGATCCTGACAACCTGGTTCTCCCGTGTCGTGTCAGTGGTACGGGGCGGGGATCCAACAAACAACCGGGTTCCCCGGGGTCAGTGACCAGGATGGGGATCCTGACCTGTTTCAGTAGACGATTAGTGCTTATAACACGTTAAACACGAAACCGCCCTAGCTCTGAGAATGGGACGTAAAACGAATTCCGGTGTTAATGTTTGCGTGCATGTAAAAGAACGTTTGTCATTGAGTAATCTGTAGTCTGGTGTTCAGGTAAAATTGTAACTGTAGAAGACGTACGTAACTAACGTGACGAAATTTATGGTAACTGGCTTTTTTTTCGCAGGTATCCAGTGAATGGCCATTTTGCTCAGTAAACCCAGCCAGAATTTCGCTATTTTTAAAAATTGCGTTAAAGTTTAAAATTTTTGTTTAGAACTGTAATTAATTAACTATTAGTCAATCCCCACGCTAAAAACATTAGCAGAATTCATTGTGTATATGTGAAATAGACCCGACCGAAGCACAAAAGAGTGTCAATAGTGCGGCCCCCGCGTGTGTCAAATGTCCGTTAAAAATTGCTAATTCTGTTTAAATCCCATTTTCTTCCCGGAATATTCAATCTCGAGTTGTGTCTGATACGACGCTGGTTTTCTGTTCGTCGAAGTCATGGTACTTTCGTTTGTTTGTTTACAAACTAACTTCTGTGCGTTGACCTCGCGACCTGTGACGTTTAGATAACGGCATGTGAATATCATGGCTGTTTATTGTGTCAGAGTCACTTCTCTGTGGGTAGGGTGAGTCTGTCGTTCAGATTGTGTAGAAGAGTTTATGACGTATGCCTTTTTTCTATCACCAAGCTGGACCCGTTAAACCCCATTTCATTGGTTTGTTTTCTCAGGGGGAGTTGGATGACTGAATGGTTAGCGTGCGCTCGCTGTACCATAAAGCCATTCATTGAGTCAACTGGCGTGGTTTAGAACCATCGGCTTTACGTGGCAAGGATTATGGTCGCCTGTGGGTTTCATCGGGCCAACCGGTTTCTTCCACTGCAAAAGACCCCTACGCACAAGTGAACTTTTGAAATAAAATTAAATGTTAGTCCCGAAATGACCTAATTGTGTCGAGTGAACGTTAACCCCCATCATTCTCTCTCTCTCTCTCTCTCTCTCTCTCTCTCTCCCTCTCTCCCTCTCTCTCCCCTCTCTCCTTTGCCATAGTTCTCTCTATATAAGAGCCTTTCACGTGAAATTATTCATCTCTCTCTCTCTCGCTCTCTCTCTCTCTCTTTGTTTACTCAGTAAATACATATGTACCTTGCTTGTCAATCTGACATAATACATAGAAATATTGTTTATACTGAACATGCGCGAGGAGAAAATAATAAAGTCGAGACATGTCTCACACAATGTATAGCCGACAATAAAAACACTCACTGCTTCTTGTATATTATTATACCATTTTCCTCGTCCCTTTGTTCTTCTCGTCCCATTGTTGACACTGAATGAATACTCGGCATACTAGAAGCAAGTTAGACCAAAAACATCCAACGTTCAACATGTGACAACAAAAGACGTGACTTTTTACTGATATAATTTCTGCTTAAAATTCTTTTGTTTTTTTGTTGTTTTATTTTTTAAATCCCACCATATTGCCACGTAAAGTGGAGTAAAGTTTACAATAGAAGAAGATTATAACATAATAAACACTTATATATATGAATAGCCGTATAGCCTACACGAGTTGGCCGACACGAGGTGTAAATAAAGGGATCTTCCGTTGAGCAACAAACGATGTTTAATTTTCTTTTCTATGGTGCAATGCTAGTTAGGAGAATTTTATCTAGGCAGCGATAATTTCCATTTCTATTAGTAGCCTAATTACAGGAGGACTGCACTACACGTAAAACAAAAATCTTCAAGATAAACCTGCGGACAAGATAGAAAACATATATAATTATTTCAAATCGAGTGGTGCAATGCTAGTTTGGAGAAAATTGCCCAGGCAATTCATTGAAGTGCCCGGTAGACATAAATGGCCCGCGATTGTCAATGCCGTCCCCGGGACTAGGTAACCAGGCGAGACGATCAAGCACATAGGGGTTACGGCCTGCAGATTCCGGTACCTTACATCAAACCTCGGCTGTATGACAGTAAGTAATATGTACCTACGCCCATACATTTGCGATGCGGCTAGCGGTATACTTTAAATAGGAAAACGTGTCGCCTTTACAAAAAAAAGTCCCAAATCGCGAAAACGTGTCGCTTTTACAAAAAAAAGTCCCAAATCGCGTCTTTTGTAGAGTGTATATACCTAAATGAGCAGAGGTATTGTCTCAAGGCTGCTGGTTTGATAAAATTCCCTAGTAATTCCCCAAACTCAATACCAAACGTGACGTTTGTTGATATAATACACTCTCCACTGAAATCTCCATGGGGGCAGCCATTGTTCATTCAGGACCTTTCAAATAGCTCCGTAATGGCGGAATTCGTCATTCAGCCGAGGTTAGATGCGTAGAATCTTTCGAGGTTTGCCGAATGCTCCGACGGCGCTACGTATTGACATGTGAAGATACGGATTCAAAAATTAATGGAGCGTACATTGCCCTGACCGCTAGACTACCACGCCCCCTATAACTAATAGCTAGACTACCACGCCCCCTATAACTAATAGCTAGACTACCACGCCCCTATAACTGATAACTAGACTACCACGCCCCCATAACTAATAGCTAGACTACCACGCCCCTTATAACTATAAGCTAGACAACCACGCCCCCTATAACTTATAGCTAGACTTCCACGCCCTCTATAACTAATAGCTAGACTACCACATCCCCCTATAACTAATAGCTAGACTACCACGCCCCCTATAACTAATAGCTAGATTACCACGCCCTCTATAACTAATAGCTAGACTACCACGCCCCCTATAACTAAAAGCTAGACTACCACGCCCTCTATAACTAATAGCTAGACTACCACGCCCTCTATAACTAATAGCTAGACTACCACGCCCCCTATAACTAATAGCTAGACTACCACGCCCCCCATAACTAATAGCTAGACTACCACGCCCCCTATAACTTATAGCTAGATTACCACGCCCCCTATAACTAATAGCTAGACTACCACGCCCCCTATAACTGATAACTCGACCACAAAGAAATAAAACAGAACCGAGTGAAACCCCTTACTTATTCCTTCTCACAAACCGGGATAAAATAGAATGGAATGTGCCCTGGTAGCGGCGCTACGCTCATAATCTTTACCATTATCTTTAAGTGGCATTTAGCGATTGGGAAATACATTAACAGAACACAATTTTTATGGGAAACAATCACTGGTTTTATTCTAAAAGCACGAAGTTTTGACAAGTTTCCTCCTATCGTTATTCAGCAAACGTGTTACAAATGGTTTATACGGATCCTCGTACTTAACGTCCCATCCGAACGGCTATACCTTTTTTCTACATGGCAAGCCATCTATAACTACACAACTAAAAACGGGCAAACAGTCTGGAAAATCCTTTCTGAAACTTAATGGTGTTAGTTATTCCGTATTTGTTACAGTATTTTATGATGAAATTGATATTTAACGATTACAAAACACGAGACAATAACCTCTCCTCTTACAACTAGTTTATGATAGGGGAAGGGAGGAGAGAGAGAGAGAGGGAGAGAGAGAGAGAGAGGGGGAGAGAGAGAGAGAGAGATATATGGGGTTTAACGTTCTCTCGACTAACATATGGTTTTGATTTTATTTCAATAATTCGTTTGCGCGTAAGGGTCTTTGGCAGTTGGAGGAAACCAAAGGACCCGGAGAAAACCCACGAGGTTGGACAGGCGACCCTACCCCCTGCCACATACAACCGGATATTTGATTGGGAGAGGGATTGTATAGACTTTGGCTGTTTCCTAATCCTAATATTCAAAATCAAAAAATATTGTTTAGAAAACAAAAGAAACCACGCCAGTTGAATCAATGACAGGCTTTATGATACAGCGCGCGCACGCTAACCATTCAGCCATCCAACCCCCCTTTAGGATAGGCTACACCAAATAAAAATGTAGCCTCAGCGGAATGTCCCTTAACTGTTAGTAATTATAATAATAATATTTTAATAGGTTGGTTGTAATATTCTAGAGAACGAAGCGGTTATTATCTTCAGCTATGTAATACACAGAAGTAAAGAATCATCTTACAAGGCTCCTTCGCCGTTTCGGAGACTGACAAGGTAATTTTAATGTATTTTAAGGCCCGTAGCCAGGAAGTTGTTTTTTGGGGGGCAAAGATGTTTTCGGAAGGGCCAACTAGCATGGGCATCTGCATGAATTTTGCGGTAAAGGCCAATTTTCTTGTGATATTGGGAGGGGGGGGCAAGACTCAGTATTGAGAGGGCAGTCCCCCCCCCCCCCGTGCCATCTCCTGGCTACGGGCCTGATTTTAATATATTTTAATGTATTATATTGATGAAAGACCATATATCAATCATCAGACATCAAAACAGCGTAAAATCGACTGTATGCACGTAAAAGAACCTCAACCGAAGTCCCTCACCGCACCGCACACTGTATGGCAGGTCCCCGTCTTTATTGGTGAACAAACGCAGGATGTTAAACCTCATTTCATTCAATTTGTGTGACGTCACCTTATTTCATTCAAATTGTGTGACGTCACCTTATTTTTTTGAAACTTGTAAAATTATTCAATGCATTAATTTGATTCGGGTTTTGTTAACATACCGAATATTCGTGATTTGATTGGAGGGTGACTGATAATACGAAGGGCGGGGAAGCTGCTCGAAATCCCATTGAGCAGGGTTTGTGTTACTGTCCCAGACCCCCCCCCCCCTCGTCCATATAAAATTCAAGATTCGGGTCCACCAAGATTAACACGAAAACCTGAAAAAAAGTTGAACGCGTGGGTGCCCCACGAATAACATTTGTCGCCATGTTGTATACAGTAAAGATGGTGGTAGCCCTATGACCTGCCACCTAACCTGGGCTAATTGAAGACGGGCATACGCCAAACAGTGTGCTATGAGGGAAATTTTGCCCGGGCAGCAACTGAATTCAAACTGCCAAGGGTCCCATCCGAACGACTAGGCAGCTGTCCTTGTCAGGCCTTCCTTCTGCATCACTGACAAGGAGAAATCACGCCGGAAAATCGAGATGAACTTTCTCGGCCAATGCAGGGATCGAACACTCGACCTCCAGGCTAGCGAACCAGCGCCTTATCCACTTAGCCACCGTGATCCCCTGTCGATAACATTGACTAGCATGACTCGACATAATATTATTATATAGTTTAAAATAACAGAGTGTAAGTCAATAATTAAGACAAATACCATGTTAATCAAAAAAAGAGTATATAATGTCCAATCCGCTCATCCGTCACACTCTATTTGTAGTGGGGAAGTATCCCGGACAAGATTAGAGTATATAATATTAAATGTGGCCGACCGTTACACTCCATTAGACATAGGTAATACAACCCGTTTTCTAAAAATTATTTCATATTTTCACTAATTTATTAAAGTAATATTCACCATCAGTTTTCTGATCACGTGACGTTATTAAAGTTACATGTAAGTGTATTGCACTCATGAGGCTTTAATGACGTGCAGGCGGCATGACGTCATTTGAGGGAAGTCATTGACGCCATATTGGTTAACCCAAAACGGCGTCTCTCTAATTACTTTGACAATATGCCGGGCTTCAGACTGCCAGACTTAAATAAACCAAATTTGACATTTTGTTTTCAAAATAACTAAAATTGATCTTCTCTGAGGAGAAAAACGATCTATAGGAGTGAGGTGAAGGAATTGTCAATCAAATTAGTTTCGTTCTCTCTTCATGTCACTTATTCTTCATCGCAATTCGGGGTGTGTGTGGGGGGGGGGGGGGAATCAGTTGGTCGTAGGCCATAGAAGTACCCAGTCCCCCCCTTTTAATCTTGGGGTAAATGTTGAAATATGATCATAAATGATTGTCAATTGTTATCAACAATTTCCAGTTTCTTTTGTTTCTGCAAGCACCGCCTACCCTGCCTACCCTGCCTACCCTGCCTACCCACCCAGTACGCCCCTAATAAAGCCGCAGATATAAGTTCTTCTATACAATATTCCAATAACACGGTATTTTAATATATTATTCATTTATTCTATTCAATTCTCTTACACAATATTCCAATAACACGGTATTTTAATATATAACTCATTCATTCCAATTAATTCCCTAACACAATATTCCAATAACACAGTATTTTAATATATCAATGAGCTGTTCTCTATTCATACGAAGCCGATTACATACAGACGCTCGTAAAAACAAATAAACGATTAGTCAGACTTTTTAATTTCACTTATCGATATATCGTTGACGTTTTATCACTTAATGATTCTAAATTAAGTGATTATGTAGAATTCATATATCCTGATGAGCTCGAAATTAAAAACACCAACGACAGTGACAGTGGGAGATTGCGCTTCCTACTTGGATCTGCGTCTCGATTTGGACAATTGCCATAAACTGAGTGTTAAATTGTACTATAAACGGGATGACTTTGACTTTCTGATTTGTTAACTTTCCAGTTATTAGTATAGTAACATTCCAATATCACCAGGTTATGGAGTGTTTGTATCTCAGCTAATTCGTTACGCCCGAGCTTGTTCCTTTTGTTCTGATTTTTTAAGTGGATCGAGGCATATGTCATCTAAGCATCAACTACAAGGATATTTGCGCACTAAACTTTTTAAAAGGTTTAAAAAATGCTTCATGGCCGCCACATTGATTTAATTGGTAAATATAACGTGTCTCTCTCGGCTTCTATTCTAGATATATTTAATTGACACGTATACTATTAAAATCTCCCTGATAATGTCCACTACATCGCATTTTGCATTACGATAGTTCATTGGCCAATCACGCTATTTGCTGATTACACTATTTTGCTTGAATATACTATTTTGCCTATAACGTTTTTTTAGGACTTCGAATTCTGTCTTATGGTTTGGATTGTTCGTACTTGGTTTTAATTTCATTTCATTTTATTAGATATGAAATATATTATGTGTATTGAAAATTTCATAAATCTGTTGTACATGTATATTATGATAGGCTACTCGGTTTGAGCCGACATTTTTAATGCCGAAGCCTTCTTTATTATAAATTGTGTAATCAATTTGTGCGCGAAATTTAATGGAGTTATATACATGTTCTATTATTTGTAATAACTTCTTTCAAATTGCCTGGTTCTTAAAAATACTAAACTTGTTAATTATATTTTCAGATGATTGAAGCAATGTGATGAGGGTCGACGGTTTGGATATAATGATATCGGAGAGATCAATCAATCAAGTATTTACCGGTATAATACAGATCGATATTTAATTCCCGTTTAATATAGATTGGTGAAAACTTCTCGGATTATTTTCTTATTAAACAGACAACTCAGTTTACTAGTGAATCGATGTCTTTAACAATATTTATATTACATCCTCCGTGATAATATCTATATTTATATTTTGATTACATTCCCCCATTCTTATCCGTGATGATATCCATACAGATCAACGATTAACTTCACCTCATATAAATACAGCCAACGTCATCAAATACAATACAACGATTATACTTTCATCGTATGTTTATTACCGTCGAGTCATTAGGTGTTATAGATATTGATGTTACTTCACGAATACGGTTTAAAACAAGAAAATCTACCTAAACACGTTATACAAAACGTACATCCATTGCTTAATGATTATCTTGTAAAATAAACTGTGATGTTCTCTCCACCGTACACAAAATAAAGAAGGCTGCTGACAAGAGTCCAATAAAAACGTTTAATCGGTTTTCATTCAAAGTATATCTGGCGGGGACTTGGACACTTGGAGTTAAAACTACTTAAATTATACCACAAGGATAGTGTTACCGAGTGGTTCCGAGTGGTTCCGAGTGGTTACCGAGTGGCACCGAGTGGTTACCGAGTGGCACCGAGTGGTTACCGAGTGGCACCGAGTGGTACCGAGTGGCCTGAGTGGTACCAAATGGCCCGAGTAGGCTCGAGTGGTTCCGAATTGAAATAAGAAACATATTTTATTTTATACAAGACTTCTTGTTAAGTGTTTTAAATATTAAACCGTGCAACTGTCGACCGATGTACGTCACAGATAAGAAGAAACGGCATTGAGAGTTTTAGTCGGAGAACGCACACCTTGGATTAAGCACGACATATTTGTGATTTCCTCTGCCGGACATTAATAACTATAATATGTGGGTTTACAATTGTGCTTCATGTTTTAACAAGTGCCCGTCTTTATTCGCCCAGTTTAGGAGCAAAACAGTAGGACGTTAAACGTCATTTCATTTTAACAAGTGTTTCAAATCAAATTATTTGGATAACCAACAAAATGTGTATAATTAAAAAGAGTTGTTGAAAGATTTGAAGACATAAATAATTCCACTGTGTAATGGAAGGATTTGAATATAAAAGCTTCTTATAAGTTTGTGTAATTAAATTTATCAGTTCGTTGGGGTTTTTTGTGGACAATTAACGTTACCAAAGATTTTAATTTTGAATAGCTATTTTTTATTCTGGATGTTTGACAACTTGTATAAATCAACACGCACCTGCGGGCACCTGTACGTACATTAGTCTCTGATAAACATCCTTTCATTTATAATATTCACAAACACAAAAACTATCTCATAATTTCATGGATAAAAAATTTTAAATTGTGATTTATTTTGAAAAGGAATGGTAAAAAAAAGTTTAGATTGTGAATTATTTTGAAAGAATAGTAAAAACGGCAGAAAGTTCTGTCAATAAACAGAATGATTTGTGGAATATATAGAACGGGGGATAAAAATTCAAACTAGTTTAATGTAAATATGAAAACTGTTTTTTTTTTGTGAAATAATTTGCTTTGTTCGTAACAGCCTTTCTTCGTTTTCTTGTTTGACTAGCGTTTAATTAATTGGAGGAGAAAAGTTGTTAATGCGTGGGAAGTAAATTAGTAAAAATCGATGGATGAAATTTGATTTGATGTTTCCATGGTTGAGTTTGATTCAAGAAAACCTGAAGTACACAGGACTCAACCTCCGTGTTTTTAGAGCCTCGCTTGGAATCAGGCGATATATCGAGTTTATTCCGGAGATCACTTTGCTTGATTTTAATTTGTCGATTTGTATGTGCGTTTTCAGAAAGATTGACAATTTGATGAATTAAGGATAATTTTCAATATGGTAGTCCCTATGTCGACAACAGAAGCCTATAATACAACTACAGTCCATGCTGATAGAACTGACGTCACAAGATTCCATGACCTCGTCACCATCAGCTCGTACATCATCGCGCCAATTGGAATAATTTTCAACATCCTGGCACTTATAGTCTGGGTTATTATACGTAAGCAGACTCCTATATACCCATTGCTTTTGTTGTTGTCTATTTGTGACTGCGTATCTCTTATTTGTTCACTTTATGCCAAGAATTATCAACAGACATTCGAGATGTTTTATTCGCTACCACAAAAATATACAGTCAAGTTCATAGAATTTCCAGATTCTTATTTTCAATATTATGGCATCGATTCTAAATTTACAGTGCGGTTCTTGAGATTAACTATGGAATATTGTTCGTTTCTGGTAACACTGGCGGTTGGAATTACTCGTTTTATCGCCATCTCCAGGCCGTTAAAAGCCAAGAGGTTTGTGACGACGAATCTCTGTGTTTGGTTTGGGTTAGGATCATTAATAATCAGTGTTATTTGTAAATTAGCTATAACGTTTAGCGGAGCTTTGTTTTTTCCGACTGTTGAACGTTGGTCTATCGCCATTCGGTGCATCATCGTCTTTTTCTACGGCGTGCCCTGGTTTGTGATGTTAGTTGTAAACGTGGGAATGTTGATACACATTTGTAAGGCGAATAAAACGGGGAGGTCATTGAATACAAATCAAGATGACATTGGACATAAATTAACTATAACTGTGTCATTAATGACGTTATGCTCTCTCCTCGTGTTTCCCGTTCGCGCCATTTCTTTAGCGTACGTTGTGTCAGTTCCGGTTTCCGGTAACCAAGTGATGGGCGCTGGAGAACAATACGCAGCAGCTAAATCAATAATAGACAATATAACGGGGCCTACAGAGGTCGTATCAAGGGTTAATAGTTCGGTTAATCTACTCTTTTATTGTGCTTTAGGAACAATGTTTAGAAATGTTTTATTCGGTGTTGGTAGGCGACGGGAAGAAGCCGCCACCGCCAATATTCCTGAACAGCGGATATCGACAATAATATAAAAGAACCCAAGATGACGTAGACCTTAGATGACCTAGCCGTCTATCCGCTGGTCGTCTATGTGAAAGTTGACGTCGCTAGCTTCGACAATCGACACACGGGCATGCGTCGTTACAGCCAGTCGGTGTTTTCGTTGTGGAAATGCGGTTGGTGAACTATATGAGAAACAAAGGGAGCCGTCTCGTGTTCGGTTCATCATGGTCGTAGTCGTAGAGGAATTACGGCTGGAGTGGAATCTGTCAAACCTCCTGTGCCCTCTAAGATAATGCCATTCTTCTGTTCGTGGAAGTGGAGGAGTTCAGGCTGGAATGGAATCTGTCACAACTTGTTGATCTCTAGGTTAAACTCAAATACTGTATGAATATTATGGTGATATAAGGAAAACAAACGACTAGGGTTAGGGTGATAGAATGTATTGGAGTACAGTGGAAAACAAGCGTCAGTTAAAAGAAGGACGCCTGAAAATAATACCAAATTAAAATTTTGGTGGTCACCCGGACAACGACTTTCCAGGACAATAACATAATGAACAATTTACACAATGCATGGATCAGTACTCACTCGGCAAACCTCTGACAATCGCAACATCTAGCCCAATATTCGCTGGATAGAGAGACTTGTGTGTGGAGAATGCATCTAGTCTCGGCTGTGTGACAAAGTCCGCCACTTGAACTACTTTCAAGGTCCCGGATTACTAACAATGTGTTATCATACAAAGATTAAAAGTCTAAAGCTGATTTTCTTACAAAGTTTATCCGATTTCTTTAGACAAGGACAAATTTGCACTGAAAATTCTACACACTCTTCGAACGACGCAACTGTGAGAACTTCTTTCTAAAAGCAACAAGTTTTCCGAAGTTAACCGGTGCCGCATCGCAATTGTGAATTGTAAAGGCGTAGGTACATATCACTTACTGTCATACTGCCGAGGCTAGATGTAGGGTTACGGAGGGTATCTAGGTTTGCCGAGTAAATCAGTAATGTAATTTATTGGGAATAATGGTCAGCCTATATTAGACATGGCGTCAATCTACATTTCAATTATAATTATAGTAATAACAGTGAATTATAACTCTTTCTTTTATCATGTCCAGCAGAAACAATTTAATTAACCTTCAATCTTTCTTTTATTTCCAGTTTTTACTCAGCTTGTACAACTTTTAATTTCACTCTTCAGTCTTTGAAGACAAGGGTTATCGCCGATCTCTTTGATGATGGCCAGGGTTGTCACCATTGTTGTTTAATTCCGGGGCCGGCCTCACCCTCTGTGTCATTCTCTCTTGGGTGACCGGTTCCGTCGTCGCTGCCTTTGGTGGTCGGGGCAGTCGCCACTCTCTTTGGTGGCCAGGGGTCGGTTGCTTAAAGCTCCGTTATCTTTTAACGGTCCGTTAACTTTTACCGAGAGAAAGATTCTGTGGTCCAAATTTTTCCTACAGATTTATGCTCATATTTCTAAAGGAAAATATAATATATCCTTTCGTGTTTTCTGTAGTAAATTTAGCGCAAACAACACGTTACCAAGATATGTCCGTTAGAGTTTTCCGGATCGTTAAACTAACTTAGTTTTGAGCAAACGACCCCAGGGCCTTTACCACCCTCTTTGATGGCTGAGACCGTCGCCACCTTCTTTTTGATGGCCGAGGCGGTCGCCACCTTCTCTTTGATGGCCGAGGCGGTCGTCACCTTCTCTTTGATGGCCGAGGTGGTCGCCACCTTCTCTTTGATGGCCGAGGTGGTCGCCACCTTCTCTTTGATGGCCGAGGCGGTCGCCACCTTCTCTTTTATGGCCGAGGCGGTCGCCACCTTCTCTTTTATGGCTGAGGCGGTCGCCACCTTCTTTTTGATGGCCGAGGCGGTCGCCACCTTCTCTTTGATGGCCGAGGCGGTCGTCACCTTCTCTTTGATGGCCGAGGCGGTCGTCACCTTCTCTTTGATGGCTGAGGCGGTCGCCACCTTCTCTGAACGCCACTAGAATGAACCCTGGATAATACCGGGTTGTAACCTGTTGAATGGACCCTGGATAATATCGGCACGTGGACCCTAGGTAATATCGTGGTATTTGTAACCTACTGTTGAATGTTATTATACTATAAGTAAAATATGTACTAGTAAATACGGGTAACAGAACTCGGTTGATTTATTGAATAAATAATTTATCAAAAAATATATTACAGTTTCATGGTTTATATTTTACTAACTGCAGGAGAATCGTGCTACGTGCAGCAGGAGAATCGTGCTACGTGCAGCAGGAGAATCGTGCTACGTGCTTAGTGGATCAAGACAAACCTGGGCCCGGTTCCTAGAAAATTCTTAAAGTACGCACAAAGTCATACTTCACTTTTACTTACGTAAGAATCTTATAAAAATACTGTTCCTAGAAAATTCTCAAGACCATTCTTACGTAAGCACAGGTCAAGTACAAGTCTAAGCACATTGTGACTGGTAAAGCTTACCATACACTGAGAGACGATGCTCTTTAATGTCATAAAAACAACTTTGGTATGCGAATTACGTCATAAATTTGTTGTCTGCTTCATTTGGTTGATTTGGATGGGTTTGACGTGTCCCCTATAGGGCCTGCACATAATTATAAAATGTGCCAAAAGATATATAAAAAAAAAACAGACACATACAAACTAACTGAATAATTGTGAGAGCGCCTGATCTTAAAGTAGCCTGTGTGTTTGTAGCCTATTGTTTACTAATTAGCAAATAAATGAATTGGTTTCAGGGTAGGCCTATAATGCCCTAGATGTGAAATTTTCTATAGCATTCTTAATTTCTTTTGGAGAAGGATTTTCTCTGTCTTGTAATTGTCTCTTTGGTATCAAAAGGTGTCGGTCGGAAATGCCGTCGAATAAGTCTACGGTCAGCCATATTTTTGAAGCAGAAACAGACTTAAGGTTGGTAAGCAAGGCCTATAGGCTACCTAGCTTGGGACTTGTGCTTAGATGGGCTATGTTTTATGAACGAAGTTGTGCTTAAGTTTTGTCTTGGAACGCATAAAAACGTTCTTGTGCTTACAATGAAGTCTACTTAAAATCTAAGCACAAGGCCGTTCTTAAGAATTTTCTGGGAACACAAAAAAGGTAAGTTTAGGTCTACTTAAATGCAAAGTCGACTAAAATCTAAGCACAAGAACGTGCTTAAGAATTTTCAAGGAATCGGGCCCTGACAACGAAAACTACCCAGAAATTGTAAGAAATAAACAAAAAATATCAATTCATGTGAATGAACGAGTCGTGCGAGTGGGGTGGGGGTGCGAGCGGGGTGGGGTGCAAGCGGGGTCGGGGTGCGAGAGATGGGTGTATCTAGGACGCAGGGTGCTGGGCACGTCATGTTATTGCAGGACGCACGGTGTTGAGGACGTCATGTTATTGAAGGACGCGGGGTGTTGGGCACGTCATGTTATTGAAGGACGCGGGGTGTTGGGCACGTCATGTTATTGAAGGAGGCAGGGTGTTGGGCACGTCATGTTATTGAAGGACGAAGGGTGTTGGGCACGTCATGTTATTGAAGGACGCGGGGTGTTGGGCATGTCATGTTATTGAAGGACGCAGGGTGTTGGGCACGTCATGTTATTGAAGGACGCGGGGTGTTGGGCATGTCATGTTATTGAAGGACGCAGGGTGTTGGGCACGTCATGATATTGAAGGACGCGGGGTGTTGGGCATGTCATGTTATTGAAGGACGCGGGGTGTTGGGCACGTCATGTTATTGAAGGACGCAGGGTGTTGGGTACGTCATGTTATTGAAGGACGCGGGGTGTTGGGCACGTCATGTTATTGAAGGACGCAGGGTGTTGGGTACGTCATGTTATTGAAGGACGCGGGGTGTTGGGCATGTCATGTTATTGAAGGACGCAGGGTGTTGGGCACGTCATGATATTGAAGGACGCGGGGTGTTGGGCATGTCATGTTATTGAAGGACGCGGGGTGTTGGGCATGTCATGTTATTAAGGGAGGCATTGTGTTGGACACGTCAGGGTGTTGGGCACGTCATGTTATTGAAGGAGGCAGGACGTTGGGCACGTCATGTTATTGAAGGACGCAGGGTGTTGGGCACGTCATGTTATTGAAGTTTTAGTTGTTTTTATGTCCAAATAATACGTTGAATAACCTATCATGGCTATTAAACAAATACTTAAGGTAGGGGAGGTATAGGTGGTGGGGGATGTAGATTTGGTGTTAAGGTAGCTCGGTATGTCTGGCCTCAGCCGGGCCTTTTGTGATAGCTGTTGACAGTACAGTTTGAAGGGACTTGTGGTTGGAGAAAAAGAACAATTATATTCCAGATGAAATTTCCATTCATTGGTCTTGTGGAGCGATGGGCGGAGTGTGGATGAGTCAGCATTCTCTGTGATTGGTCGAATCCCGCATAATTAGATATGACCAGGCTTTCATAGACCCGCGCCAATAGATTTCCTATTCGATCGGATATTATGTTATTATTGTGCCATTTAACATACCACGGGGGGGGGGGTCAATGTGATCCTGCATCATTATTAAAATTGTTTCTCTCTTTAAACAGCTTAATTTGTATATGGCTATGTAATGACAGGAACCTGGCAAACCAACTCCTGCTAAAAATTCCTTGGTCCGCCCCTGGCGTGTTATATAAAAAATATAAAGTAACTTTTCCAGGCGGTAGGGCCCCTCAATAAGCTAGGCTTTGTATGGGTGAATATTGGACCATTCGGGGTGGGAACGGGTGCTCTGTGATGATTTGGTGCGATCTGGCTTACATCCCGAAAAAAGAAGCAACCAATCGGTGTCATTCATACTAACCCAACATACCCACACCGACTTGACATTAATCATTCCATAGATCATCAATACCATTTCCCTAACCCTAACCCATAGAACACGAATCTATACGTTCATCAATACCATTTCACCTGTCCAATCTAGTCGGTTTTCTCCGAGTTCATCCCACTGCTAAAGACCCCTTTGCGCAAGTGAATTATCAGGACATAATTAAACCATATGTTAGTCCCGAAATGACCTGGATTGTGTCGGGTGGACGTTTAACCCTCTCTCTCATGTTTTTTCGAAAAAAAGACACACGAGGGGCAATAACTCTTGTCTAATTCCCTACGGTGTTTTTGTATTTGTATTAACCAGCACGGATGGCTTGATTTATTCGTAACACACCATGAGTGAGTATTAGAACTCGACCCACCTCACGGGTGGACGTGTAACAGCTCTGAATACACGGGGATGGACGTACCAGATCACAACCCATCCCACAGGTTGACTTACTACAACACGCCCATCCGCTTGGCGGTCGTAAAAGACCCCTGGGTAGACTCACGCCCTGGGTAGACTTACTAAAACACGAACCATCTCCAGTTGGACGTATAATAAGAACAGCCCCCGCCCCCATACACATTAAAAATCTTCGACGTCAACAGAATTTTTTTGGTTTCACCAAAATGGTCTCGTCGGTAATGAATGCTCAGTTTGTCGGGAAGCGTCGCGCCGTATGTCGGGTTTTGAATATTTTTAATAATATGGAAGCGGAAAGAAAGCAGTCCAGTCAATGATGAACACGTACGCCTTCTGAATAGAACTAGCACGTACACATGACCTTTCTCAGTTCTTGAGTACTGTGTTCCTGTATATTAGATGACGCACTTAAAAAGTGTCGTCGATTGATTAATGGATTCGGTTACAGTACAAGACAACTGTAAATTTTGCCCATCGTCTAATAGTAACTCATTAATCTTATTTTCAATTTTATATGACTTTGTTAAACTAATCAATTTATATGAATTAAGTTCTCACGTGCTTTTTGTCAAGTTAGTTGTGAGCAGTACCATATTTATACAATTAAGGGACACTTGGTGAGAAAACTGTCAAATTTTGTAAAAATTGTTTGTTGTCAAAACGGTAGGGATTGAATTGAAGTCCACACTTAATTTGCTGTCAGGGCAGATGCACCGCTTATATTTAATATAACTCGAATGATATGAGTGTACACTTTCTATTGCTGATATTTAATATCAATTCGTAGTAACAGAACTTGTATTTTAAAGATGACTTTCTACCAGTTTTTATGCTGCTACTGACATAATTTACTACCCACTGCGAATTACTAGAAAGTATTCGAAATGCTTGGAAATCGCGTCTGGGGGAGGCCCCCCATACCCCCGTCGGCCACTTCGCGCCTCCAGTGCTTGCAGGTGGACGGCTTCGCGGACTCTAAATAAATATCTATTTGTCGGGAAAGTATGCTGCCCCCCCCTCCCAAACAAGTTCGGTCCCGTACGCCTATGCGTGGGGATTGTCCAACAGTTAATTTATTTCAGTTCTAAACAAAAATTTAAAACTTTAACGCAATATTAAAAAATAGCCAAATTCTGGCTGGGCTTACTTAGCAAAATGGCCTTTCACTGGATACGTGCGAAAAAAAACCCCAGCTACTATAAATTTCGTCACGTTAGTTACGTACGTGATGACGTCAAACGCACAATCCATAACGACAGGAGACACGGACCAAGAATTTACGCTTGCAAATGAGAGAGAGAGAGAGAGAGAGAGAGAGAGATGGGGTTTAACGTCCACTCAACACAACTAGGTTTAATTTTATTTCAATAATTTGCTTGCGCGTAGGGGTCTTTAGCTAGAGAACCCCAGATGCAAGAGAATCATTGAACTACGTTTGTTCCAAAATGACCTGTGTAGAGTGGACGTTAAGCCCAACCCCCTTTCTCAAGGGTTATTTTACATGCATACCAAAGAGGATCTTGTGGAGCCATGGTGAGAGGTTGGCTGTTCTATTAACATGTTCTTTGTATATTAATTTTCCAGTATGGTTCCCCCCTTATCAGTGAAGAGAGAGAGGGGAGAACTAGGCAAGGGACAATATATTATATGGTTCCCCCCTTGTCAGTGAAGAGAGAGAGGAGAACCAGACAAGGGACAGTATGGTTCCCCCCTTGTCAGTGAAGAGAGAGAGGAGACCCAGGCAAGGGACAATATTGGTTCCCCCCTTGTCAGTGAAGAGAGAGGGAGAGAGGGGAGACCCAGGCAAGGGACAGTATGGTTCCCCCCTTGTCAGTGAAGAGAGAGAGGGGGGACCCAGGCAAGGGACAGTATGGTTCCCCCCTTGTCAGTGAAGAGTGAGAGGGGGGAGAACCAGGCAAGGGACAGTATGGTTCCCCCCTTGTTAGTGAAGAGAGAGAGAGGGGGGAGAACCAGGCAAGGGACAATATGGTTCCCCCCTTGTCAGTGAAGAGAGAGAGAGGAGACCCAGGCAAGGGACAATATGGTTCCCCCCTTGTCAGTGAAGAGAGAGGAGACCCAGGCAAGGGACAGTATGGTTCCCCCCTTGTTAGTGAAGAGAGAGAGAGGGGAGAGAGAGAGAGAGAGAGAGGAGAACCAGACAAGGGACAGTATGGTTCCCCCCTTGTCAGTGAAGAGAGAGGGAGAGAGGGGAGACCCAGGCAAGGGACAGTATGGTTCCCCCCTTGTCAGTGAAGAGAGAGAGGGGGGACCCAGGCAAGGGACAGTATGGTTCCCCCCTTGTCAGTGAAAGAGTGAGAGAGGGGGGAGAACCAGGCAAGGGACAGTATGGTTCCCCCCTTGTCAGTGAAGAGTGAGAGGGGGGAGAACCAGGCAAGGGACAGTATGGTTCCCCCCTTGTTAGTGAAGAGAGAGAGAGGGGGGAGAACCAGGCAAGGGACAATATGGTTCCCCCCTTGTCAGTGAAGAGAGAGAGGAGACCCAGGCAAGGGACAATATTGGTTCCCCCCTTGTCAGTGAAGAGAGAGAGGGGGGAGAACCAGGCAAGGGACAGTATGGTTCCCCCCTTGTCAGTGAAGAGAGAGAGGAGACCCAGGCAAGGGACAATATGGTTCCCCCCTTGTCAGTGAAAGAGTGAGAGAGGGGGGAGAACCAGGCAAGGGACAGTATGGTTCCCCCCTTGTCAGTGAAAGAGTGAGAGAGGGGGGAGACCCAGGCAAGGGACAATATGGTTCCCCCCTTGTCAGTGAAGAGAGAGGAGACCCAGGCAAGGGACAGTATGGTTCCCCCCTTGTCAGTGAAAGAGTGAGAGAGGGGGGAGAACCAGGCAAGGGACAGTATGGTTCCCCCTTGTCAGTGAAGAGAGAGAGGGGGGAGAACCAGGCAAGGGACAGTATGGTTCCCCCCTTGTCAGTGAAGAGAGAGGAGACCCAGGCAAGGGACAATATGGTTCCCCCCTTGTCAGTGAAGAGAGAGAGAGGGGGGAGAACCAGGCAAGGGACAGTATGGTTCCCCCTTGTCAGTGAAGAGAGAGAGGGGGGAGAACCAGGCAAGGGACAATATGGTTCCCCCCTTGTCAGTGAAGAGAGAGAGAGGAGACCCAGGCAAGGGACAGTATGGTTCCCCCCTTGTCAGTGAAGAGAGAGAGAGAGGAGACCCAGGCAAGGGACAGTATGGTTCCCCCCTTGTTAGTGAAGAGAGAGAGAGGGGAGAGAGAGAGAGAGAGAGAGGAGAACCAGACAAGGGACAGTATGGTTCCCCCCTTGTCAGTGAAGAGAGAGAGGAGACCCAGGCAAGGGACAATATTGGTTCCCCCCTTGTCAGTGAAGAGAGAGAGAGGGGGGAGAGAGAGAGAGAGAGAGAGGAGAACCAGACAAGGGACAGTATGGTTCCCCCCTTGTTAGTGAAGAGAGAGAGAGGGGAGAGAGAGAGAGAGAGAGAGAGGAGAACCAGACAAGGGACAGTATGGTTCCCCCCTTGTTAGTGAAGAGAGAGAGGGGGGAGACCCAGGCAAGGGACAATATGGTTCCCCCCTTGTCAGTGAATGGAGTGAGAGAGGGGAGAACCAGGCAAGGGACAATATGGTTCCCCCCTTGTCAGTAAAGAGAGAGAGAGGGGGGAGACCCAGGCAAGGGACAGTATGTTTCCCCGCTTGTCAGTGAAGAGAGAGAGAGAGGAGACCCAGGCAAGGGACAATATGGTTCAATAATTCGCTTGTGCATAGAGGTCTTAGCAGTGGGAGGAAACCGGAATGCCCGGAGAAAACCCACAAGGTTGAGAAGGCACCCATATCTCCATGCCACATACGCTCAAACCACAGCCGCAAGCCAGAGGTCGAAGCGCGGCACTATAGACCCCCCCCCCCCCAGGCAAGGGACAATGTATAGTGGTTTGGATGAGATGAAAAACTAAAGTCCTGTGTACACATTGACATGCATATAAAAAACCACTGACCCTGTTCAGGCCTAACTTAGACTGAAATCCACATACATGTCTCCATTACCCAATTTCATTTCAAGAAGAGTTTGTTTCTATTTCAAGTGTGAAGTTACTGTTGCCGAAGACAGTGAGTTGCGGGACAACCCCAGGTTAACATGAATATTGGGAAAATATTTTAGAAAATAAAAGATTTATTCAACTTAAGGAATTAATATAACAATGTAATAAATTACAGAGAATCTTAAAACCAGCACAAAAATACAGAACATTATAATATTATAAGTAATAGAGAGGAGGTGGTGGGGGAGAAATAATACACTATGACACTTAAAGCCTTCAAATTTAATCATTCTAAAATAAAATTACATCATACAATTTGTGGCATTCATTAAATTAGCACTTTCTATATTTAATTATAAACTGGCACAAAATAAATGTTTTAAAGGAAAAAAAGGGAATAATTATAATAAATGCACAAGACCATAAAATGAAAGGAAAACATAAAACCAGATCAGAGGAATAAATAGATCTTCACCAGTATTTTTGTGTTTTTTTATACAATTCACAAATCCATTAGAAAACATTCAGATTTCATAAACAAACCTTGATGTCCAAGACAATAGCCACAATCAAATAGTCAAGTTTAAACGAAGATTTGAATGTTTAATCAAAATCTCCATGGAGACAATCAATTCACAACTGGCTGAATTCACTAGACTAGGAACTCTGGGTAATAATATCCATACATGAACTTGTAACCATCGGTAACACGGTTTGTGGTGTCGACAATATTGGAATATCTACATCTAAGAAACTAAGTTCACCTCTTCATATAATTACCAGGAACAAATTCTGGAGCTTCTGGGTTCAAACTACTATTCTTCACCAACTGTAAATACAATATTAAATATACATGTTTACCATGGTGAATACACAGACACAAACTTGGATATATCGGGACTAACATATGGTTTCAATTCTTATTTCAACTGTGAATATAGATAATATTAAATATTATATTGGGACTAACATATGGTTTAATCTTATTTCAATATTTAGGGCGTCACATAAAGTACTCTGACTTTACATCACAGTTTTGCAAAAAGAGAAGTCATTTTAATTGGAACTACAGGTTACATGTAGGTGGGAATTTAATATCATATGTGTTTATAATTGTGTGAAATGATGGAACAAAGATGGGAGATGCTAATAGTAGTCGGTTGGGGAGGATCAGGTGCCCCTCCCACCCCCCCAGAGTTCAAAATGGCCGCTTTATATAAATGAGAATTTTGGGGAATACTAAACTGAACCCTAATCTTTTTAGAAGACTGAAAAGGGTTAGGGTTCGGGTTAGTATTCCCCAAATTACTTATCTGTATAAAGCGGCCATTTTGGACTACGGATTCCCAAAGCTCCTCAATCGGTCTACAATCCAAAACCTTGTGGATTTACTAATCAATGAGTGTTGAGCAACGGATTGGTTTCCAAACAGTGAAAATCTGACACAGAAGATGACATCAAGTACAGATATATGTTTAGTCCAAATATATCATCAAATCACCAAGTTTGTAAGTGGGAGGATTTCTTTAACAGGTCCGGAGATCGCAAACAATTCTTAGACTTAGGTTTAGAATTTACATTAAATCACTGTTTATGAGAAATAATAATAATGATAATAATGTGCTTATTTATAATGCGCTACGTCCACAAATATGTGCTCAAAACGTCTAGGATACAGGTAAAGCCTGATTATCTCCCTTTACCGCTGAACCCTTTAAATCTTAGACAGAGCCCAAACATATGCTGCCAAAAGAGCGCCATAGTTGTTTGTGTTATACATACACCATCCTACCGGTACCCATTTACAGCTGGGTAGACTGGAATACAGGGATGAAGTGTCTTATTCAAGGACACAAGAACTCGACGCACAATTCGAGTCTCGAACCTGCAACCGATCCAAACACAAACGTTGCATATATTATATATTAAATCTTTTCAACATAGCTTCAACTATCTTGACCAACATAGCTTATAAACTAAATCAATCTTGATTAAAGTTACTATTTATTACAAATATCGAATCCTAATTAAAATCTCGGATTATCTACTGCCCGTGTCTCTTCCGTTTTTTTTATCTAATAAAGTGTTGAACATGTACGTTTAACTCTTCATAAAGTTCATCAACTTCTACACCAAGCGCTCAATGTTCACGGGTGACCATTGACATCAGAAACTCCTAATCGTCGGACTGTTCATGTGGGGAACCCTTACATTTTTGTCATGCATACGCACCATGAGTGTTTTTCGGGGAATCCAGTATTTTTCGAGTAAGATTGGGTGTCTCTACTTTCCATATGTACCAAAATTGACATACATTTATCGGAAATAACCACCTGATAAACCCTTTCCTGGGAACCCATCGTTAACATCCAACTAGCATCAACATTAGGCTTACCTCATCCTTTTTAGGGTTTTCTCGCATATTGAACCTTTTCATGGTGTCCTCCAGATTCGCCAGATTGTTGTTATAGATATATTGTTGTTGGTTGTTATGGTGATGGGGTGGTGGCTGCTGGTTGTTATGGTGATGGGGTGGTGGCTGCTGGTTGTTATGGTGATGGGGTGGTGGCTGCTGGGGCTGATATGAGGAATAATTATTGTTGTTAGTATTACTCTGGGATGGACCATTTTCTTCGGCCATCATCTCTTCGAAACACGCCTCGATAAATGCCTCTTCCCATAATTCCTCCTCGACCTGGTAAATAAAATACAAACCAGTTAAAGTCATTCACATGTTACCATGCCGAACACCCAAAAAAACTATTTTCAAAAGGGGAGAGACAGAGAAATGGGGTGTAATGTCCACTTGACACAAACTAGGTTATTTCAGGACCAACATATGGTTCAATTTTATTTCAATAATCGTTTGCGAGTAGGGGTCTTTAGCAGTTGTTAACATTATTCTGTTAATACTTTTAATACTTTTTATTTTAGACATGTAGGGGTGATAATTTTCCGTTTTAGAAAATAGCAAATTCCGTTTTAAGTATTTTGAATTCCGTTATTTTCAGTTTCAGAGCTGACCATATTCTGTTTTTTCGTGATAAAACGTATACAATGTATATACATTACAATATTTTATTCAAGTTCAACTACAGAGTAATTGTATATACATGTAGGGTAGGCCTACATGAAAGACATGTTTTCGTATCGAGTAAAATTATGATTCCTAATGATAAAATAAAAGTACCGCAGCTAAATACTAAAACTGACAGGAACAAAACCACGCGATGTCATTCGATATTTCAGAGTTTTATGAATAAAAAGATGAAATACTTGGATAAATGCAAAATTTTCTTTTGTTTGTGTTTAATACCAGCAAATGTCTGCTTTTCCGCCCGTTTCCGTGTCAGATTTCAAATTCTGTTTGAGTGGACAATTCAGCGATCACGGAAAATCATCACCCCTAGAAATGTAGCCTAAAATGTGGATTTCTGATGTATATTAGTGCTAATTTACAGGCAATCACACAGTCAATCGATCAATCAGTTAGATTAAAAGACATTAGTCTTACTACCTTGTAATCTTAATCTCAAGGAACAAGTGACAAATCAAACAAGTGACAAATCAAACAATGGTCTTCAAGTATTTCATCATTTTGTAATTACTTTATTACTTAAAGTTACATTATTCAAGATATAGATAAGGACTAGCCATTCTTGCTATACTAGTTCGAAAGTAGATGATGTAAAATGAATAATTTGAAAATTTCATTCAAATTACTCTATAGCAAGCGAAGATATTGACATTTTAAGATTTGGCCGACCTGTGCAATAATTTCAACCACGGTCCTGGTTGATCAAAGCTAAGACTCGAAGCGTCATGGGGCGCCATATTTGATTTATCACTGAAACGTTTTTATCTGTTTAATATCGGAGCAATCTGATGCCATCCAAAGTTGATTAAGGCCTGGATCAGTTAATGTCTAATTAATACTTAGAAAACAATTCATGCCCAAATAAAGACCTGCACTAGACAGATTTAGCTCTTGAATAATGCATGTTTAATATAAAACGAAAATATATTTTTATTTCAGTCTTGCTTAATAATTTAACAGTTACACAATATATAATAGACAAAATATTTGGAATGATTAAAGAATTTCATAAAATTCAATAAAAGAAAATAAATATGGTTAATTAACTATACTTTTGATTCATTTTTTAAGTCATACATGTACATTCAAAATATTAGTTTTTGTCACCATGAATAAGGTTAATTAACTATACTTTCGCGTCATTTTTTAAGTCATACAGTGAAAATATCAGTTTTTGTCACCATTGAAAGTTTGCCTTGATGTTATAATTAATAGAAATAACAATTTATAAACAAATATTTATTAAAGTCAGTCGAGGATTATTTTAAGTTTGATTTTGTAGGAGCTTTACAGCAGAAAAATAAGGTTGTCTTTTTTTCATTTTTATGAAAAATGTTTTTTTTAATATAGTCATAAAGTAGGCTAATGGTAATTTTAATTACACTGCTAAAAATGAGAAAGTATTTGTCATTACATTTTAAAAAAAAAGGCAATGTAATTAATTACTTTCAATGTAATGGCCGCAGCCTTGGGTTCCTCAGAGGTGCAGGACTGAGGGCCTGACAAGGGACAACGTATAGTCAATAGATGGGACAAAAAACAGGTTCTTACTCTCGCATTTGACGACGGAGAGAGGTAAATAGGCCAACGTCCACTCGACACGAACCAGGTAATTTCGGGACTAACATTTTGTTTGATTTTATTTCAATAATTTGCGAGGTCTTTAGCAGTAGGAGGAAATCGTAGGACCTGGTGAAAACCTACGAGGTAGGATAGACTACCCTACTCCTTGTCATATACAACTGGGTTTTCGAAACCACTTTATGTTACAGTGCACACACGCTAGCCATTCAGCCATCAACTCCCCTGCCTTGGACGAGGGAAAGTTGATCTATATTGTAGATGAAACACCTAGTTTGTGTCGAGTGGACGTTTAACCCCATTTCTCTCTCTCTTTGTCAGTGGTGCAGGTTAGACGGCTTGGCGAGGGACAACATTGAACATATAGTCTATCTGATGGGTCAAAAACCAAGGCCACACGCATATACATTAGCATGCACATAAAAGATTCTCTAGCAGTTGGAATTCTATATAGAGGAGTCGAGCGTAGGAATATTAAACTTTCTCAGCTCTACAGTGCTTCGCACAAAATTAGAAAAAAAGATTTCTGAACACCATTAATTTGGTTGTTATAGCTAAAAGATGTACATCATAGAAAACAGGATGAATTTCACCCCATGGGGCCATCCATTAAGTATGTACGCTCAAAATGGGTAAAATTCAGACCCAGCCCTCCCCCCTGTACGTACGTTTTGCCAATGAATTTAAGCACCTGTACATTTTTGGCCTGACCCCTCCCCCCCTTCAAGCGTATGTACTTTATGGATGGCCCCCATGACCATATTGAAAATTTTGTACCATTGCAAAGACGCGGAGGTTCGAATAAACGGTACTGGAAAAAGAAAAGGTCATTAGGTCACTAGTTTACCTGTCTATCAAATTCTTCTAGCTCCTCCCCCATCCACATATACTCAGAGAAATCAACTTCCCCATTGACTGGTACATGTACGTCTCCCTCATTGGCTTCCAATAATGGCTGTGGTGTCCGCATGTTCATTTCCTTTCGTCTAAAGTAAAAATAACATTTAAATTATTCAAAGGCCCGGAACTGTACAACAACACAGTAATAATGATAATATGTCCTTTTATAAAGCTCTATCTTGTCAGTGATGCAGAAGGATGGCCTGACACAAGGACAGCTGCCTAGTCGTTCAGATGGGACGAAAAAAAACGAGGTCCCATGTACACATTGGAGAGCATGTAAAAGATCCCTTGGTAGTTGGAATTCAATATAAGAGTAGGCCATAGTGCTGCTGCCCGGGCTAAATTTCCCTTATAGCACTCTGTATGGCGTATGCTCGTTTTCCATTAGCCCAGGTTAGATGCATAATAGTAGGACATTAAACCCTATTTCATTCATTCATTCATTCTATATTCACAAAACGTGCTCATGGTGCATAATACACAATTCTCTAATAATAGAACCTAAATAGAGATAGGTTTTCAAGTCAGATTTGAATTTAGGAAGTGTAGAGTAGGACGTCTATGAAGGGCCGTTGGTAGTTTGTTCCAGTTTGTAGACGTTTATCCTAACCCCCAGGATTGTACCGCGCAGTGGGCGCTTACGTCGGGTAGCCCGCAGATCCATTCACTTAATGATATGTTTGTGATTTCTGCGTATTTGTATCTTGTCTGTAGATTTGTTTTGTGTTGTTATAGGTGATGCAATCCCCCTGCACTTACTATACTATTTTAGTTTAGAGTAAACAGCCTTGCTTGTCTTCATTAGCCCAGACAGAGAAGATATGAATGCCAGTCAAATCGTACACAAGCAAAGTCGTACACACGAAAAACCTGGTTAAGTCGTCCACACTCGTTGGTGGAGTCGTTCAAACAATTTAGTAAAATTTCTGGATATAGTAATACGTTGGTGGAGTCGTCCACGGTCCACACGACATAGTTTTACTTCAGGCAAATAAACAACAAAGTAAATCATTTTATTCAATAAATAACAAAATTCATAAACAGATTTAACAAACACATGACATTATGTAATCATATAATTCCCATTTTAAACATTTTTTTTTAACATGAATAGTGTCCAACTTCTTCCTATGTGCTTTTTATACAGGTTCGTTTCACGAACAGCATTGCCCTGAATTTAATTTCATGGTTCCGACATTTGGAGATAAGCTCAAACCCCTTAGATACTGTTTCTATGTCCCACAAGTTTGATCAGATAATTTTTTAATGCCAGTTCTCCCTGTCTATTGTCTAAAAGTTCAGAGAAAATCCTGATGGAACAAACAATTATTCGTGCAATTCTGTTATCCGTATCCACGTGAATTCCACCAAATAAATATAATCGGGCTCACTGAGTGGTCAATCTCTTTACGGTGATTGACAGGTCGGAACCATGATATTAACAGATCAAAGAATAAAATTGCACGTAGCCACATTTTCGACACGTTATACGATTTGCATTTTGGTATTCTAAATTGATTCTTTATACGGAAATTAAATCAACGATTAGTTTTAGATTAATTATGATGCCGAAATAATATCAATCTAATTTGTCTTATCTAAAGGGGCTCCGGTGCAATTTAGTTAATTACTGGGTAAATAAAGTATGTATTCACTTGTCGCTATATTATTTTAATTATAGTGCCGAAATAATATCAATCTAATTTGTCTTATCTAAAAGGGACCCCGGCGCTATTTATAGTTGATTATTTAATTATTGGGCGTTGAGTCTGTGATGTATTTTGGCGAGTGATTTAGATGGCAATATGTACTTATAAAATAAACGATGTCTGACATCATAAACTAATCTTATCACACACATTTATCCATCGAATAATTTATATTCAGATTTCATATCAAGTCAATTAAATATTGTCTAAAGATTAAAAACATAATGCCAATTAACTAGCAATACGAATGTATTTTATTACAAAAACATCGGTGAACTGATCTAAGCTCTAAAATCATATCGGCAATTAAATAACAATACGATTATACAGCGAGGAACTAATCTCGTTCGTTACCGGTAATCACCCAAAATCAACGAGTAAAACTTATTTATTTCATTTAAATTGTGTACAATTCAAGTATTTGTTGTGGACGACTTAACCATTAGTTGTGTACGACTCTATTCAATTATTAATTGTTAACGATTAACTTTATTTAAAAAAAATACAGGTGGTTCGCTCTGAAATCAATATAACATCGGCGATTCGACTACACATATATGATATGATATACAGAGACACAGAGTGAATTGTGTACGAGTCTTATTCACCCATAGTTGTGGACGACTCCACAAATGCCTTGTGGCTTGTGGACGACTCCACCAACGGGTGTGGACGACTTCACTGTGGACGACTTTGCTTGTGGACGATTTGACTAACATATGGTCAATATTTATTGTTGAATACTGCTACAACTACAAGTCAATGGAATATAGTTTGGAAGATACAAATCATTTCACACTGATTGCGACAAACTTTTAATGGTCTAGATACAGAATTTTAAGAAGTTTTAAGACAAGAGACCCGTCTGAGGGATTAAAACTCAAACTGGTGTATTGTGTCAACACCACAAGAAAAGGTGATGATTTGAAATAAAGGCAAAGGTACATCTTTGGCCTATCCTTGACCAACTTCTAATAAATAGGTTAGGCCTAATCAAATAAAACGAGTCAACAAAATAAATATTTAGTTCTTTCACCAAGTCTAATTAAGTCGGAAGGCCCCCAAAATACACAATTCGGCCCAAGAAACACAAATTTCCATACCTTAAAACTCCCGCCGCCATTCTAACTTCAACAATATGTTGGAATTTTAAAAAAAAGCACACTTCGCATGAAATAAGCGAGTCAGATAGCCAACCCAAGAATGAGTAATTTTGGGGTCACTCGACTGTAACTTCCGACGTAAACAAGAGATTTTCTACAGCGAAATGCACCTTAAAATGGGTATTGCTCCAGGAAAAACGTTGCTAGCGTCTTCGATAAATAATTTAACTTTCAAGGGGTGGCAGTGCAATGGAGGCAATCGGCACCAAGTTGATTTGAATTGTGGCTTTACCTTCGCTTCTTTGCTTGTTTTTCTTTCTTTCAGCTTCACCGACTCTTTACTCCCTCTTATATTACTACGCTAGCAGTCGTCATACAAAAGAAATCGCATGTTCGGTCAACATCTCTTCTCGACTCATCACCGCCATATTCTGAAATTATAACCGGAGTTTCGACTTTTATTTAAGATATGTTTTGTTGGGGTGATAATGAACAATTATTCATGTATTTATTATTTTAGCTACATATCTCCAAATGTATGAACACATGACGTATGTGTTTACGGACTACGCTTTGTAGACTTTTGTCATGTTTGTCCAGTCACTGTGTAGTCGAAGTTAATGGGTCTTTCTTATTTCAAGGTCGGGTCCAAAGCACGGCACGGTTATCCCAATACATAATCACAGGAATCTCCGTTTGTTTTTTTACAGTCCGCATTTTCTCAATACAAACTAAATAAATAAATTTAATAGAATACTAATCTGACCTTCTTTTAATTGAGTAACGCACATTTGTACAGAATTGTCTATGGGACACTCTTTATAGAGTGGGACTTCCGGGATAGATTTTTATTTCGTTTAAAGCCAAGAACCCGTACACGCACTGCACTCCTTTTAACGTATAGCCTGGGGCCACGCAGGGCCGGATTAACCATGGGATACAGGCCCAAGGGCCCCCCACAAAAAATCTCAGTTGCGTCCAACCCCCTCCTCTAGAAATGCCATCATTTCATATAACTCGCATTTATCACCAGGGCCCATTTAACCATGGGGTACAGTCCCCGGGGTCGCCCACAGTAGGGGCCCCCCACAAAAAATCTCAGTTTCGTCCAGCTCCCTCCTCTAGAAATGCAATCATTTCATAGCACTCGCATGGATTGGTCCACTGAAATAATGCTAGAATGTGCTAATTTTGTGGATGAGTCGGTTGGTTTTAATGGCGCCTACACCTGTTCCAAATTTTCTTATATCTCTTATGTTGTGGAGGTTATCGGGCGCCACCACAGGCGCGGCCCCAAGGTGCGGACACCAGGAGCAAATGCCTCTCCCAAAAAATCTGCCGCCATATAAAATACAAAATTGCCACTCAGATATCACCCAAATGGCAGACATCGTTATTTTCAAAATTTTTTGAGGGAGGACCCCAGACAAGGGTGCCGCCCCCATAGACGAAGGACCTCTATATCACCTCTTTCTGGGTCGGCGCCTGACCCACAAGAAGAAATTAAAGGGTTCGTTTTGGTCGCCCTTATTCACATTTGATAGGACCTTGTTGGTCTGGGAGCGCCGCCACCAAATGACATGATCAGAGATTTTCGTTCTGATCGCCCTATCCACGTCGCCTTATAGTGTTTTGGACTAGTTCTAGTTAAGAAGAAATGGAGTTTCTCATTTTGTTGTGCTTGACATCAAAATGAGAAATAGCGCTGCCGAAATTGACACACGGGAGCGATGTTGATTGCAGCTCCAAGTGGGAGGAAAACGCGTTTGTGACAGTCTAATTTTCAAAAGTTTTTGGGGAGGTGCTTACAGACCCCCACCCCACGTACACACTCGCACCGTTCCGCATTCAGTAACTCGGGCATAATATTGGCGTCCCCAACACTCTGCTAAACCCCCACTCTTGCAATCCTACATACGGCCCTGCCCCATAACCCCCCCCCCCCCCTCCATGCCGGGCTTCGCGCCTTCGGCGCTCGCGGTCGTCGACCAAGGGCCCCCCACATGTCCCAGGCCCCAGGGCCCCAACCATGATTAATCCGGCGTTGGGGCCACGGGGCACTATTTGTGGGGTTGTGGCGGACTACTCTGAGGGGTTTTGAAAGATGGGTTGCGAAGCAACGAAACATACGCCCACAGCAGCTAAATCGATCGGACAGTCAACAAGAGTTGTCAAATATTTGTACTTTGTCGGTAATAAAACATTTATAATAGGCCTACACTAAACTCTGATTAATAGTAACAACTCAATAAGTAATTATCAGAAAAACATTAAAATTTGTTTGGCCCATGCTTACGTTTACTTTACAAAACATTTATATCGTGTTTAGGTTATCAAATTCATTGAAAATCAATATAGGCCTACTTGTTTATCAATCTATCTATAAGTGAATTGGAACGATTATACACGCATGAAGGCGTAAACACGGTGTATCAATGTAAAGTCAATTAGAACGATATTGTATAACACGGTGTATCGATCTAAAGTCAATTAGAACGATATTGTATAAACTCGGTGTATAAATATAAAATCAATATGATGATTATTTTAACTTACAATCTGAACATGAAATCATATTACGCATTGTATTATGTTTACATAATTTACAATCGATTTTAGCGGCCATTTTGAAGAGCGCCATCATTTCGCACCTTCATATAGATTATTTGACGCACATATTGATTCTTTCGAATAAATTTATGTAAAACTAATGCAAGAAGTGGTCAAATTCGCCCTAATTATCTTTTTACTTCAAAGGACCATATCCTTTTCTGTGGACATTTAGAAGAGCGCCCTCAACCTTTTACCACTTTCTGGAGTATAGAGACAGAGAGAAATGGGGTTTAACGTCCACTCGACACAAACAAGGTCATTTCGGGACTAGCATATAGTTTAATTGTATTTCAATAATTCGCTTGCACGTAGGGGTCGTTAGCAGTGGGAGGAAACCGGAGGACCCGGAGAAAACCCACGAGGCTGGACAGGCGACCCTACTCCTTGTCACACACAAACAACCGAGGATTCGAAACCACGACAGTTGACTCAATGACGGACTTTGTGATACACCCTGGATTGTAGAATGCAATACAAACTAATACAAAAAGTGGTCAAACATTGTTTCTTATTTAACCCACATAGTAACAATAATATATGAGATTTTGGCGACCATTTTGAAAAAAAAAACGCCCAAAAGGAAAAAGGTTCAGGATACAGCCTGTATACCTCAAATATTCTTGAAAGAATAATAAAAAAAACAACTAGTCTACAGAATTTCTACCTCTCCAGGTACCACACCCTTGACTACAAACAAACGCCACGTTTGAGGGGTCAAGGGTTTCGTATGATTGGATTACGCCCCGTCCCACCAATTTGTGAACAACAAAGAATAAGGGTTTAATGGTATGCGTGTATGTCTGATATATAATAGGACTATATCAAACTCAGTAATTGTGTATCCATAAAACTGTACCTTGTATTATTATGTTCAATTACTAAATGCGAATCAAAGAAGGCTATAGCCCTGTGCACCACTTTGGATCTCGTGAAAAATTGCTTGCAGGGGCGGATCCAGGATCTGGAACATTTAAGGAGTCAGCTTTAGATTGGTGTAAAATATTAAACATACGTCATTATTCACGGATCATCGTCTTGTTTTCCTCGATTACATACGGGCCTGGTAAACTTGCCGTATCATTCCTATATCGATTCCCCGCATGTACGTGACAAGGAGTAGGGTCGCCCGTTCAACTTCGCGGGTTTCCTCCGGGTCATCCGGCTTCTTTACCACTGTACAAGCGAATTATTGAACTATATATTAGTCCCTAAATGACCTAATCTCTAGTCTCCCCCGAATACTTGGAAGTCACACCAAATCTGATATGTAATACAGTATATTAAACTTCCGTGTCGGCCATGATATAGATATTGACCTATCGTATAGTAATACAGAAATATAGTAAAATAAAAGGAAATAACTTACCTTAATCTTGTATTATTGAATTCACGAGGACCAATATTATATAAACTGGAATCCCCCCCTCCCTCTCCCCGCCACCCTCTGTTAAATCTGTTTTTCTTATTAGACTTTGAATACATCATTTTGTGACTTTCTCTTGTAACAACGCAATCACATTTCCTAGAATACTCCACACCTCCTCTACTTTCGTTTTCATTATTGATTAATCATGCACCTATTATGATCACAGACTATCAATTATGTGTCCATTGACTTCAATGTTGAATAGTTGAACATTTTGATGGAACTTGAAATACATGTTTACAACTCCAAGATTTTGTTTCCTTTCTATATTTGCGCATATCGGATCGTAAACTAACTGAATTTTGGCTCCTGTTTATCTGTAAGTGTTTGTATCCGTCCGGGTAAAGAAAACAAACGTTAACATTAAATTCAATGTGTGAAATTGACGATGGTTGTTAGCTGGAGTTACCTCCCGTCAATGCTCAGATAGTATATTCAACTGGCGGTAGTTTTTTCTTTGATGTGCGCACACCAGTTATATCTCATATTAACCTGCCTTGACGTCATCATAGGTGGATATATTCGGTGAATATCAAACTGTCATGACGTCACCTCAGGTTGCTTTTTCAAGGTGCAGTTTGTAGCATTCAACTACGGCGTTCTCATCGGCATATTTAGATCTGTTATCAATGTCTTAGATATCTTTTAAAATTTTCTTTTCATCCACATTTCGATTATTTCTCCACACTCCATAGACTTGAGAGTATTTATAGCCCAATAGTTTCTTTGTAAAGTACTTTTGGGTACAGTCCACGAAAGATAATCGGGCAATTCCTTCTCTGAACCTTCAATCACGGATACCGAAAACCTTCAATCACGGTTCACTGTCAGATTTATCGGAAAATTCACTTTGATCTAATTTCCCCCAGACTTTGAGTAGCAACTAGTAGATCCTCGTCGCAATTTGCATTCACAACCAATCTGATTATAAGACATATCCTATTTCGTTTTGTTTTTTATAGTTCGAAATTTCGTTTAACTTGTCTTTACTACACTAGGATATGGAAGAGTTGTTATATAATAGGCGTTCTTATTGATGTGAGGAATTGGCCAATGAAACGGCCTGTTATGGCGATTTCTAGGCGTTCTGCGCGGACCTGTGGGCAAACCCATAGAAACGTCAACGCTTATTGATTATTCAATGTCTGACGTCATAGGGTCAAAGGTCTCTCATTTGACTCCAACTATAACTTGTCATGTAGTGTAGGCATTCGGCAAACCTCGACAGATTCCGGTGCACTACATCTAGACTCGGCTGTATGATGAAATCCGCCATTTTGGAACTATTTTAAAGGACCCGGATAAACAATGGCTGCCCACATGGCCATGGAGATTATATCAACAAACTAAAAAATGGCTGCCCCCATAGAGATTATATCTAGAAAAGACGCCATTTTGGGACTATTGTGTGAAAGCGGCACGTTTTCCTGTTGAAGTAAATCAGTAGTAGACTAGCCGCATCGCAAATGTATGGTCGTAGGTATATATCAATTACTATCATACATCCGAGTCTAGATGTAGGTTACGGAGAGTACCGGAATCTGTCGAGGTTTGCCGAATGGTAGTGTAGGCCATCGAAAGAATAAAAAAACCGAAACGAAATATAGATCTGTATTTTAATCAGACAGAGAGAAATTAGGTTTAACGCACACTCAACACATCTAGGTCATTTCGGGACTAACATATAGTTTTTTTTTCAATCATTCGCTTGCGCGTAGGGGTCTTTAGCAGTGGGAGGAAACCGGAGTGTACCCACGAGATTGAGAAGGCGCCCCTATCGCTATGTCAAATACTTTCACACCAGGGCTCGAAACCACAGCCGCAAGCCAGAGGTGGCCGGCCAGCTAGAGGTTGAAGCGCGGCACTCTAGACCACCAGGCCATTCAAACCCCGCTTTAATCAGACTGCAATTCGAAAAATATTATCTTATGTGAAATCACAAAAACGTTTACGCCCTTTATCCACGATTTCTTTTATTCACCCCTTTATTAGTTTCTTATAGTCACGACTTGTCACCGAGATCACGTGATACCATATATCCTTATAACAATTTGTATTCTTTTCATTTCCTTACCACGTGACTCGATATAGGCCATACAAATATAATTGACCTATATAATCATGGACTCCATTCAGTGTGTACTTCTCTATGGGCTCATTTAACTTCAAAGTAAAACCAATTTACAAAGTAGAAATCGCCCATGTGAGAAAGGTCAGGAAATGCAGCCATGCTGATAAATATCACAGCTGAAAATATAAAACCAAGACTAAAATGGGTTTAGATATTATGAAATTGTAATAAACAAATTTACTAAGGGGGTGGTGTGTGCGCATGTGTCAAATAGCTTTGAGCATACCTATGGATAGTTTTGACGTTCCAGAAATCGACATGTATTATTATTATTTTTTATGTCCACTTTCACGGAAGTGATATCGACGGCCTAGTGGACAGGGGCCTTCTTTTTGTGCGTCGCCTGTATTAGTCGACAAAATGAGAGTGGAAGTATATATTTAAATAACGGTGGCGACCGCCCAGGAAACAACATTTAACGTCGGCGACCGCTCAGGAAACAACATTTAACGGTGGCGATCGCCAAGGGAACAACATTTAACGGTGGCGACCGTCCAGAAAACAACATTTAACGGTGGTGACCACCCAGGAAACAACATTTAACGGTGGTGACCACCCAGGAAACAACATTTAAGGGTGGCCACCGCCCATGAAACAACATCTAACGGTGGCGACCGCCCAGGAAACAACAGCTAGCTAACGGTGGTGACCGCCCAGAAAACAACAGCTAGCTAACGGTGGTAACCGCCCAGGTAACAACAGCTAGCTAACGGTGGTGACCGCCCAGAAAACAACAGCTAGCTAACGGTGGTAACCGCCCAGGTAACAACAGCTAGCTAACGGTGGTGACCGCCCAGAAAACAACAGCTAGCTAACGGTGGTAACCGCCCAGGTAACAACAGCTAGCTAACGGTGGTAACCGCCCAGGTAACAACAGCTAGCTAACGGTGGTGACCGCCCAGAAAACAACAGCTAGCTAACGGTGGTAACCGCCCAGGAAACAACAGCTAGCTAACGGTGGTGACCGCCCAGAAAACAACAGCTAGCTAACGGTGGCGACCGCCCAGAAAACAACAGCTAGCTAACGGTGGTGACCGCCAAGGAGACAACAGCCAATCAATTGTATTAGGTTGAGATGGACATTTATAATAAAAAAATCTTGCGATAAACATTAGGTTAATAATTTGAGTGTTTGAATCGGTTCACTCCCATTTTCGACTACGTCCAATTTCGACTACGTCCCATTTCGACTACACCCATTTCGAAGTCGAAATCCTGACCCCAAACTCATCAGCATTGAACTGTTCCACTGATTAAGAGATGTAATAAATCTAATGATGATTGTTAAAAAAACTTGTTCATTATATAGCTTTGTTTTCTGTAATATCAAAGCAAAAATATCAAATAAGAGTACATGTACATTTCAGTTTTTGACAAATATTTGTAATATTAGAGAATACATTGAGTTTAATATTCCCTTAGATATATAGAAGATGAATTATTTCAAATTTTTGACTTGTCTACGATATCACCAATTGTGGAAGTGTACGTAAAATTCCAGGAATGAATCAAATTTTGTACATTTATTCTTTAAAGTTTGCTTCCATTCAGTGAAATAAATTGTTATCTCATTAGAATTCTATAATAACAAAAATTGTGATTTTTTTCAAATTCGGAAATTTGGGAGTGTGTTAAGACAACCTGTAGTTTTTCCTAATTTCTTATTTTCGACTTTCGCCTCGGAAGTGATTGTAGTCTCAATTTGCCAGGTCGCATTTAAATACATGCAATTCGCGTTAACAAAATAGTCTGTATGATAAAGTCTAGTATTGAAGGCGATATTAGCGACCTATGATTTTGGCTTGTTGTCGTGCTGTCGACTTCTCGCCTTGGAAATTGATGCATGAATTTCATTTACTGTCGTTTCACACCGCAAATAATATATACAGGTTTTCCTGATTGTTGTTTCAAATTATATTATCACCATGGGTAGAAAATGTAAGAAATAGTCGAATAGTGACATTTCAGTACCGCCGCCAAACTTCTCTAATGATTGTGAGCATGTCTTCCAAATAAAATTAAAATTTCTATGAGAATTTAGATTCTGTATTATTACGGTAGGTATCTATAATTAATGAATGAATGAATGAAATGGGGTTTAACGTCCTACTGTTATGCACTTAACCTGGGCTAATTGAAGACGGGCATACGCCATACAGTGTGCTATGAGGGAAATTTTGCCCGGGCAGCGGCGCTACAAGCCTAGTCTTATATCGAATTCCAACTGCCAAGGGATCTTTTACGTGCACTCCAATGTGTACACGGGACCTCGGTTTTTCGTCCCATCCGAACGACTAGGCAGTTGTACTTGTCAGGCCCTCCTTCTGCATCACTGACAAGGGGAAATCACGTCGGAAAATCGAGATGAACTTTCTAGGCCAATGCAGGGAACGAACACCCGACCTCAAGGCTAGCGAACCAGCGCCTTATCCACTTAGCCACCGTGATCACCATCTGTAATTAAGAATAGGCCTATTATACATACACACCGTTAAAAAGACTGACGTGTTGAGGCTGAATATATATTGTTCAGTAGATGTGGAAATAATTAAAGACAACACAAATAACTTCTGATATTAGTGGATCACCTCAAAACTGCGCAAATGTGTTAGTGAGGGGGAGAGAGAGAGGGAGAGAGAGAGAGAGAGAAGGAGAGAGAGAGAGCGGGGGGGGGGGAGAGGTGATGTCAGTTCGACACAAACTAAGAGTTATTCAGTCACTAACATGGTGCAATTTTATTTTTTATTTTAAAAATGGGCGATGAGAGAGAGAAAGGGGTTTAAAGTCCTTCTGTTCTGCTCCGAAATGGGCTAATGAAGACGGGCATACGCCATACCATGTGATATAGTATAAGTGAAATTCTGATCGGACAGCGACAATACGACTTACTCTTATATCGAATCCCAACTGTCAAGGGATATTTTACGTGCACGCCAAATAAGAATATAAACAGAAACGATTGAATTGTAAATGGGGTTTCATACATTATTTTATGCTTTGTGACCCATTTTTGTCAATTTGAGCGATTTATCTTGTTTTGTTTTTTTATGTTGAGCGTGTCACAGCTCGCTGGTTTTACAGCTACACTTCGTGAAATTCAGTTCGTCAGACAGGCAGACAACTAGGATGTTCTGTTTGTTTTAAAAGTTTTAGTAGTTTTATCAGTTTTAGGGAGGAACGCACAAAATGTCGAATTATTTTTACCACAAACTAAGGTAAGCGAGAAATGTATTTAATTCCCCCGTTAGACCGGGGTGACATCATTCATGCGCTGGTAGGATAAATGTATTTAATTCCCCCGTCAGACCGGGGTGGCGTCATTCATGCGCTGGTAGGGCGACAGAAAATGGCCTCAGAGTGCACCAAGATCGTCAAAGCGTGTTAAAAGTGTGGTGCTCAAAACAAACGCCAACTTTCTGCAATCTGTAGGAATGTGACTTTTCTTTTAAGTTTGTAATTTTTTTTGACATTTTCTTGTGTTGTGTTCGCGTTTGCTGGCGATCTTATGCATTTTCTGGTCGCCGTACGGTTGCAGCAGCGCATGGTTAAGGTTGGGTTAAACTAGGATGTTGGGTTAAACTTACTGAAGCAAGACGGATGAAATACACTAGGTTTTCTACTATAGTCATTGGTCACTGAAGCTTCACGGATAAAATAAATGAGCAGGTTTTCTATTCAAGAACGAGCATAACACCAGGTCATGGGTTCAGTTTATTTTAAAACGTGCGCTGTAAACAGCTGTGTCTTAGTTTTTGATTGTAATAGTAGTAATTGAGATAGCTATTGGAATTTCTGCAACAACCTTTATAAGTATATGGAATAATTGTAGCAGGGTTTCTATTCAAGAATTAGCATAACACCAGGCCATGGGTTCAGTTTATTTTATTGCGGATCGTAGATTTACTATACAGATAAACAAACCCTCTGAAACACATAAAAACAACTGGCATATTAATACTTAAAGGGACAGTCCCGAATAGAACACATATATTTAGTTAGTTGCTCGGCCCTAAGGTAGGGGATCTTAATGGATTTTAACACAAAATTAAAGAGTTTAATTCTCAAAAACATTATCAGGATTGATCCTTTAACTTATTATACAACATATTTAAAACAGTGGAGGAATATCATTGATATTAAACAAAGGAATGAAAAAGAGTTTACACAATTACAATGAACTCTTTAATTAATAAATACATAAAATACATAATGATTGAATGAAATGGGGTTTAACGTCCTACGCTTAAGCACCTAACCTGGGCCAATTGAAGACGGGCATACGCCATACAGTGTGCTATGAGGGAAATTTTGCCCGGGCAGCGGCGCTACGGCCTACTCTTATATCGAATTCCAACTGCCAAGGGATCTTTTACGTGCACTCCAATTTGTACACGGGACCTCGGTTTTTCGTCCCATCCGAACGACTAGGCAGCTGTCCTTGTCAGGCCCTCCTTCTGCATCACTGACAAGGGGAAATCACGCCGGAAAATCGAGATGAACACTCAACCTCCAGGCTAGCGAACCAGCGCCTTATCCACTTAGCCACCGCGATCCCCTAAAATACATAAAATACAAACCCTATGAAATAGAATTTTATAATACTACTAGTTTATTTCCGACAGTTTTACCATTATAAAATACAGGACTGGAATTAGAATATAAATAGATTAAAACTATACATTATAACATTCTCAAAAAGCACAAATATACTAATATCTTCATTATATCAATTTAGTGTCCCATCAACAAGTCCAACATATTAATTTATTTGTTTTATAGTTCTATAGTTTTATTGAATAAAGTATTAAACGTTATATTTATAGAGAGATACGGACCGATAAAGTGATGATATTACTTGTAAAAGGTATTTGTAGTCTTGTATAACACAATAAATCAATAATTTAATATTGAAAAAACAATTTCATTATTTTATAATGTGGCTTTAAACGGCTGTGTACTATTATTTTTTTTATTGTAATATTAGTAAATGAGATAGCTATGGGAAATTCTGCATCAACTTTCATAAGTATAATTAACAGTAGGACGTTAAACCTCATTTCATTCATTCATTCATAAGTATAATATGTAATAATTATAAACATGAAGATCGTATTTTTTACTTCATTATCTATATTTTTTTTTAAATGTATTGGAACACATACGAAATTTAGATAGCTTAAATATTATATAAAATAAATAAAAACGCGAAGGTCGTATTTTAAAATTCAATCTTTGTGTATAAAGGTTATTGTGAACGAAGCCACCTCTGGGTCATTAACGGTCCATACTAGTGCTCCACAAGGCTCAGTTCTCGGTCCCTTTCTATTCATTACATATATCAACGATATACTGAACAGCAGACAACCAACCATTAGATTAGTCGGTGATGGAGCTATTTTAAATTGATTTTAAAACCTCTTTCTGATCAAATATACAAATCGCTTTTACTGAATTTTTAACTCATATTTTTATAAATAGTACTTTGAATTGGCAAACTGCCTAGAAAAATTATTAGGTAATTTCCTTATGAAATGTAAAGTTTCTTTTTCATTTAATTAATTTAGGCTTATACTATTAGGCTTTGTGTTTTATGAAGTGCTGGATGTAAGGAAGGTATTGTAGCCCAATATTCCACCCTTTTCAAATACACTCATTATTACTATCTTATTTTAACACAAAATAAAAAATAAATTTGTAAAATAATAAAAATGGTATACAAAACATGACTGGCTAATTATAGAAACAATGAATGATAAGTAAATACAAAATGCTGCTAAACATTTTAGGAAGGTATGTTGTAGGCCTGGGCGAGGTCAGTTTAAGGTTAATTGTTCTTTAGTTATCTAGTTTTTATTTGGAAATATTATTTGGGTGGGACGATTTACCCCATTCTACCGAATACTACCCAATACCACCTCAATATCACCACATACTACCCAGTACTACAACATAATGATTCAAAATGTGCAAATCAATTGAAAAATTTCAACAAAAAAATTAGTTGTACTTTAAATGCTACACCGCTGACTTTTTCATTTGCCTCCCTACACAACTCAATATTGATCAATTTTTTGTTCAATCGAAAAAAAGCCTACATTTCTACAAAATGTTTTTTTTTTTGGTAAAGTGAAACAGGAAATTGTATAACTATGAATAAATCTGAATATACGGCTACATGCTAAATGGTATAACTATGAATAAATCTGAATATAAGGCTTCGTGCTAAACGGTATAACTATGAATAAATCTGAATATAAGGCTTCGTGCTAAACGGAACAATGGAAAAAGTACAACTTAAAGTTGATAAACTGAATGGTGATATATAAACGTCATATAGATGATTAATGGCTTCATTCTGTTAAAATAACAGTATCTATTTATATTAAGTTTTACGCCTAGCTGAATAAATTATAGGATTTATGGTTGGTGAAGAGAGCGTAACTAAAAACTGTAATTGGATCTTTATTATTGTCAACATTTTAATGTTCCTACCAATTTTCTACACCAGGTCTATTGTATCCAGCTATTTATTATAAGCGCGTTAACAAGGTATTCAGGATTAACATATCGTAAAATTAGTTCATCCAGATTCCGGCGTGGTTTCCCCTTGTCAGTGATGCAAGACGAAGGGGCTGGCCTGACAAGGACTGCTGTCTAGTCGTTCGGGTGGGACGAAAAACCGAGGTCCCGTATACACATTGGCGGGCACGTAAAAGATCCCTTGGTAGTTAGAATTCGATATAAGAATAGGCCGTAGTGCCGCTGCCCGGGCAAAATTTCCCTCATAGCCCAGTTTAGGAGCAGAAAAGTAGGACATTAAACCCATTTCATTTTTATCGTAAAATTCATTTTCGTTTGACGATCGACTTCCTATTTTTAAAACTGCAGTGTTAACATGGTTTAGAGATTCTAGCTGCTTAACTACAGAGTACATCATGGTTAAAGCCCGGCGTATGTCACCCTACGACGCGATAAAACTGTCGGCGACTAGCGGCAACTGACAGCTTATGTCGCTACGACTGGATTTATCCACGACTGGACGCAACCGCGAGAAACCAGTTGATCGCAGTCGCAAGAGCGCTTATGTCACCACATGACTGACACGTGATGACCTTCAAAATGGCATCATTACGTGGCTGTTACCGCCCCCTGGGTACCACGTGACTAAATAACAGAATCCTGTTGGCTACGTCGGCAAGGTGGTCCGATGGGGTTTCTCTCCTTGCTAGGGGATAGAGGGTCCCTGAACTTGGGGGTCCGATGCGGTTTCCCTCCTTGCTTTAATGAATTAGAAAATAGATGTTATATTTTAATTACCGCCTACTCTATCCCTCTCTTAGATTACTAGAAAATAGATGTTGTGTTGTAATTACTCATATCCAAAATCGCGGGGTCTGGATTTAACTCAATTTGATGTTTGTAACTACCTATCTTTATCTTAGCTAGAATGACTAAAGTTAGTATCGAACAATATTGTACATGTACCTCAACAAGAACACCTGTGACGGCGTTATATGTTTTACATATTTTCAAGCCACGAATAGATTAACATGCATGTAAAATATTATATTAAATTTCATTTATGTCCTAAATATACATAGAAAGCAAATACAATAACCTAAATAATATATCACATGAAATTGGGTTTTTAGTCCTACTATTTTGTTCCGAATGGCATACCGCCTACGTTTTGTTATGAAGGAATTGATGGCAATACAAAGGCGCAACGGCCTACTCTGATGTCCAAATTCAACTGTCAAAGTTTATTTTACCTACACGTCATTATTTACGTAAGATTTCGAATTGTCACTTGTCATGTTTGTCTTATAGTTTGGATATAGTATGAAATTTTATGATTTGAATAGATATTTCCGTTACATGTGATTACAGTACTAATTGTTTTACCAGTTTTTATTGCCTTATATTATATTATTTAATGTTTTATCTGTAGTGTCTCATAGGCCTATGGTGACCAGGAATCCTTTGTATTATCTTGTATAATCCATGTAGATATTTAACAGATTTGTGACACTTTAATAAAATAAATTATTATTATTATTATTATTATTATTATTATTATTATTAGTTAACGATATATACACTATGTAGTATGTAACCATAGACAATGGTAACTATAGCCAATTAAAACCACGGTGTTACTATGTAGATATGTATAAATATACTATACTGTTCATCTTTATACAATGACATTAATTATGAATAGCCCCAAGGCAGTATGCCTTTATATACAATAAATAAATACGAAATATCTCCAGGTAAAACCATTACAACTTTATTTCATTCTGACATACATTAAATCATCTAGCTGGCAGCCTTCTGTGCGCCTTCAGATATTTGGTTTAAACAATATTTTATTCAAAAAGATATATATTATACATACACTTACAAAAGTTAAGGATTCGAAAACAAGCCATGGGCTTATATTAATTCGTCTCCTTATTTAATAAATATATTAAATACACATATCAATACAATTACTAAAATGTACATAATGTACAAGTATATATTACATATTTACATAAGTTGTCGTCGTCATCATCATCATCATCATCATCATCATCATCATCATCATCATCATCACCCTAACCCTTACCCTAACCCTAACCCTTCAGATATTTAAAATGTTAACAAAAAAAAAAGATTACCCATAAATGTAAGTCGGCCAAGAACCGTAAGGCAAAAAAGGATTTCATATTCCGTCTTTTGATTGTGTTGTCAATTTGGACTTTATAAATGGGAATGAAAATTACTAAAAAAAATTTTAGATTACCAGAACACGTATTTAAATGTTAAGAGACTTTCAAAACAGAATAAGTCTGTATATTATGTTACCTAGGTACCTGCATGCGTGTGTGCTCGATGGGCTGTGACACTTAGAAATGTGTGTGTGAAAGAGAGAGAGAGAGAGAGAGAGAGAGAGAGAGAGAGATGGGGTTTAAACGTCCGCTCGACAAAAACTAGGTCATTTCTGGTCTAACATATGGTTTAATTTTATTTCAATAATTCGCTTGCGCGTAAGGGTCTTTAGCAGTGGGAGGACATGCGACCCTACTCCTTGTCACGTAAAAACCGGGGTTCGAAACTACGCCAATTGACTCAATGACAGGCTTTATGATACAATACAACACGCCATTCGGTCATCCAACCTCCCGTTGTCCATAGAACTGTTGTGTTTATTTTAATGTGTTCAAGTACTAAATGCCGCTCAAATATTGTACATGAAACCTCGGAAGACGGAGATCTTAGAGTTAGTTCGGGTACGGGCCGGTTTCGGCTAGAGTCTAAGACAGAAATCAGAAGGGATTCCTGGCACATCATGTTGGATTGTCTGAACAGATTGGTTGTATATTATATTATTGCTAGTTATTTCAATTGCATTGTTGCTAGTTATTCCAATTGTATAATTGCTAGTTATTTAAATTGTATTATTGCTAGTTATTTAAAGTACATACAGTTTAAGGTGGCCACGGGCGGTTTTCCTACACAGACGTTAATAATTTATAGTTCGTAGATACATTAAAGTGAGCTTATATTATGTGTAATACCATAGTTTTTGTAACTTTTAAAAATAATAATATTTTTTTTATAATGCACCTAATTACCAATATAAACTGCTCAATGGCGTAATTAACACTTTGTGGATATCACACATCGAAAAATGAAATGGATGATAAAAAAGTAAAATGTTAAAAAACTTTTAATAAAATATGACATGTAAGAAACAAATTAAAAAAGCTAAAAGTTATATAGGATAAAATAGAAACATCGCCTAAAACATAATAAAATAAACTCGAAATACATGTATTAAAAGCCATAGTAGTCAACAAAAAGGTGTGTTTTTAAAT
Source organism: Patella pellucida (assembly GCA_917208275.1). NCBI lineage: Eukaryota > Metazoa > Mollusca > Gastropoda > Patellidae > Patella > Patella pellucida. The sequence goes on from OU795039.1 coordinate 86,853,230, forward strand.
TGCGATTAAAACTTTCAATGCTATCAGATAGTTTAATTTTGAGTGGACAGTTTTTCTTGATTTTGATTTGATCCATTAATAAGCAATTCAGTTTTATCGTCATTTGGTTTCAGGAAATTGTTTGTCATTCATTCTTTTATTTCTAATACGCAGTTTTTCAAGGTTGGATATAAAACTTGATTGAGCGTCTGGTTTGATAGCTAATTATAGTTGTGTTTCGTCGGCATAGCAGTGATAGTCTAGATTATAGTTTCTAACAATATTACCTAAAGGTGCAGTGTAAGCTGTAAACAGAAGCGGACCTAAAACCGATCCCTGTGGCACGCCAAACTGGAGATTAACTGGATTTGATTTAGCTTGTTTAATAACAATTTGCTGTTTTCTATTATTTAGGTATGACGCAAACCAACTTAATGCACATCCTTGAATTTGAAATCGACTTTCAAGTCTTTTCAGTAGTAACACATTCTGGTCAGTGGTGTCAAATGCGGCACTCCGATCTAAAAGAATCAATACCACAGCTACAGCGTTTTTTACGATCTAATTTACACAGAATATCGTTATAGACACGAAGTAGGGCTGTTTCTGTATTGTAGCCAGTTCTATATGCTGATTGAAAAGGTTAATTCAAATTGTTATTCTGAAGATGTTGTTTAAAGCGGACTGAAACGATTTTCTCAATTAATTTTGAAACAAATGACAAGTTAGATACAGGTCTATAGTTTTTAAGCACAATTGTGTCGAGGTTACACTTCTTAATCAACGGAAAAACTAATGCTGATTTTAAGTTGTCAGGAAAACATCCGGTTTTGAGAGACGTGTTCATAAAATATAAACCAAGTACGAACAATCCAAACCATAAGACAGAATTCGAAGGCCCAAAAGCGTTACAGGCAAAAATGGTGTATTAAAGCAAAATATAGTATGGGCTAAAACAGGACATTCATCGATACTTTGTTTAACTAGATGCAGATGAGTTGGATAAAACTACTTTTTTGATTTCACATGGTGTTACCTTTTCAAATCGGGACAATGAAGTGCAGTTGGAGCTGCCTGTTTCAACAATCTCAGATGTTTGGTTTTAAGACAGTCGTTCCGTAGTTCCGTTCCGTAGTTTAAGTTGCAATATTTCTGAAGGAATGGCTTGAGAAATTCATCTCTAGCCATTGCTGTATTGAGACTGTTAACTCCTTTCCATCGTCCAATCAAATATCTCCTGAGTAAAATATAGGGAATTTTCATAAAATTAACCGGGATGGCCTCTTTAAATAGAAACTAGTGTTTGTTTGTGCTGACTTCAAGAAAAATTTGACCCTTTGATGCTTCGGGAAGGAACATCGATACTCGCATAGGTAAATTTGGCCGTCGCCGAAACTCACTATTAGAACGAAAATTCTTTGACTCAAACCTCATATATAAATTCTATCAACGTGTATCAATTATAACTGCCTACCTTTAAATATTCGACAATATTCATATATTTTTGTAACGAAAATCCATGTCGTAGATCTACCCAGTTCGTTGAAACTCAATACGTCACGTGACAGGGGGAACATGGTGGCTTAGTGGGCAAGGCGTTGGCTCGCTAGTCTGGAGGTCGAGTGTTAGATTCCTGCATTGGCCAAGAAAGTTCATCTCGATTTTAAGGCGTGGTTTCTCCTTGCCGGTGATGCAGGACGGACGGCCTGAAAAGCAGCTGTCTAGTCGTTCGGGTGGAACGTAAAACTGAAGTCCCGTATACACATTAGCGTGCACGTAAAAGACCACTTGACAGTTGGAATTCTAAATAATAGTAGGCCGTACAATTTCCCTCATAGCACACTGTATGACGCTTGCCCGTCTTCATTAGTCCAGTTCGGAGCAGAACATCAGGACGTTAAACCTCATTTATTTTACTACTCGTCAGACAGGGACGTTTTGGTACAAAGGGAGGTCGGATAGGGTCGGGCCTCCCATACAAATTGGTTTATGCGCCCCCATCGCAATGACGTATACGTGACATGTAAACTAACTCGATTCTCTTTTCTCGAAGCCCACGCATGGATCAGTTTTCTCCTCAGATTTAGGCCATTATATTTTCTAGCTCAATTACTAAATGCTATTGAAACAGTTTATATTTTCTAGTCAATTGTTTTACCATTCTTGTCCCATCATGCCCTCGAACCACGTCCAGTGGCCCAAGGACCAGGGTTGGGGGGGGGTATAATAAAACGACCCGAGGCGTATTCCCGATGAAAGTGCTTTTATTATATTACTAATTCAATATGTGGTGCACGTTTATCAAAAACTGAGTTATTTTAACGACCCATTAAACTCTCTAATGGATCGTTATCTTGCTAACGTAACGTTTGTTAACGGTCTGTTAAATTTCTGTTGCTGGAAGGTAAATTTCATTATCCGTTAGCTAACTGATGCATTAGAGTTAACCCAAAAGAAGACGATTTATTCATTGGCTTAATTTTAAAGTTTTAAATTCAATGTACATGTATAACAACTTAATAGAAGTTAGTATTAACAAGAAACTGAAGTACTGATTAAAGGCAAAAGGATAATTTACTACAGAAACTACTATTTAAGCATAAATCTGTAGGAAAAATTATGGGATTTGCACTACTGAATATTTGGGGCCATTATTTTCTACAGACCCGTTAAAGTTAACGATTCGTTATCGACATCGTTAAAAGTTAACAGAGCTTTGAGCAACCGGTCCCTTGAGTATAAACAGCTCCTTGTTCGTTTTTCGTTAATATGAAACACTTGTTAGTCAGGTAGAACGACCGCTTGGTATTCAGGTAGAAAAACAGCTTTTCATCATCTATTTACCAAGGCTTTGAAGTGTAATAAACCAATTAGGCTCACACAAAAAGAAACCACTGATGGAGTAGGCGAATAACGAACAATAAACAATAAACAAGGTAAATTCACGTCGCGTCTATATACTGTAACAATATGGTGTCTTCAGTCGGACCTGGAGAGCGGGGCTGGAGATCCCCAGATCTTACTTTAGACTTATACATCTTGTTTCTTGTTACATATATCTGTTAGCTTTGTGATAGTCTTTTTTCTCCTTCACGTTGTGTATTGTTACTGGTTCCTTAAGACGTTCGTCTTCTCAGTTATAACAATAACTATCATGAATGACCTGAAACTCGCTCGCTCCACTAAAGATGTCGCTATGATAACTACGTTTTTACCTTTTATGTAGCATATATAGGTATACATACAAGCAAAGTATAGATTACAATTACAGTCAATACTAGCTAAAGTCTCCTCAAAGCTAGCTAAACTCGCTGGGCGAGTTTACTTATAGGAACTCTCACATCTTTCTCCTTCTGAAACCAAATGTTGTCTGGCGAATTACCACGAGTACCCTTAATTTGTATCAGTTGGATATTGGACATTCAATTATCTAATTGGTCAGATATGATATAAATAAGTATAGAGATTGGTCAATTAAGCCCATTACGTCAACAACCCACCCTTACATGGTAGAATGGAAATTCACTAGCAATCATTCCCATGAAATATCTGTTAACCTGTTGTTGACCATATAACCAGTTATGTTTAGATATAGAAGCAGTTCTGCACTCTTATTTATACAAAAATATGTCAATTTACTCTAAGTTGTTCTCAGTACACACCAGATATTATACTAATATATGTGAAACATAAGATATTCTATCTCCCCATTTAATGTCTATAATCTTAAAACAATGTCCCCACGACTATATTGCTACAATACCCCTCCACGCCCTAACCCTAACCCTATATACCCCTCCACGCCCTAACCCTAACCCTATATACCCCTCCACGCCCTAACCCTAACCCATACACCCCAGCCAAGGCGAAACGACGATGGAAAATCCCAAGGTACTGTGTCGATCAATACCCCGGTTATTACACCAGCGCCTTATGCATGGATCCACTGTGGTCCCCGTTGATTTCAATTGGTAATGTTACTAATGTACTTTGTTGTTTTTTCAGTGCACACAGAAAAGTCTTTGGTTTCTTGATAGGAGTGACTATTATTTTATCAACTTATTTCCGTGCGCTTGGACGAAATCATCACCAATACCTCCGTGGGTCCGACCAATACCTCCGTGGGTCCGACCAATACCTCCGAGACAGGGTGTTGTATGACACAAACAACAGTGAATATATCCACGCCTATAATTATATATTACCATCGGAATATCATACGGAAGCCAGCTATAAAGAACGTAAAATTCTATTATGGTACGTTCCCCCGAGATATGTAAACAGTACACCACATCTCTATCCTCTACCAGCATGTCCTGAGAGAAACTGTTTTACAACAACTAATATTGCTTATAGAAACGAAGCCGCAGCTGTTTTATTCAATGCCCAGATCATGCAGATAAAGAAACCGCCAATGGTGAGACCAAATCCACAACAAGTATGGATACTCCATGACTCTGAACCGGAGAAACCCGACTGGAGCCACAGTGTTACGTTTAGAACGCCCCCTTGGTGGAATTCCTTCAACTGGACAATGTTTTACCGGGAAGACTCCGATTTTTTCGCGGCGTATGGATTGGTGAGAAAGAAACGCCCTTCTGAGTTGTACACCAGAGACTTGGATGCTATCGTCAAAGCTAAAACTAAAAAATTCGTAGGCCTCGTAAGTCATTGTAGCACAGAGGGGAAGAGACAAGAATATCTTAAATTACTTCAGAAGCATATTGATATCGATATCTACGGTGGATGTGGGCCTTTAAAATGGTCGCGGGCCGACGACAAGGGGTTCATGCATATGATAAATTCAACATATAAATTTTATCTATCTTTTGAGAACTCGTTTTGTGACGATTACATATCGGAGAAGGTATATCGGTATTATTTAGCCGACTTTATTTTAGTTGTTCGTGGTGGAGGGAATTATACCAGGCATATTCCTGCTGGAACATTTATAGATACCAGAGATTTTAAAACTACCAAAGATTTGGCGGATCATCTGAAGTATCTAGATACAAATCACGAAGCTTACATGAAAATGTTTAGAAAAAAGAATTTGTATACAAGCGAAACTGAAGCTTCTGCAACAGTGCGTGACAATAAAGTTGTTTGGGTGCATTATCAATTTGAATCCCGAGCCCTGTGTGAAGTGTGTTATAGGCTCAATAATTTACAAAAATATTCAAAAACAATTGAAAGAATTGACAAATGGTTTGATAAAAAATTGTGCTATTTTCCAGATGATCTCCACTGAGAGAGAGAGGGGGGAGAGAAGGGGGGAGAGAAGGGGGGAGGGGGAGAGAAGGGGGAAGGGGGAGGGAGAGAGAGAGAGAGAGAGAGAGAGGTGGGGAGAGGGGGAGGGGGTAGAGGGGGAAAGAGATGGGATGGAAAAAGAGAGGGGTAGAGGGGGAGAGAGAGAGAGTGGGGAGAGAGAGGGGGGAGAGAGAGAGAGCGAGAGAAGGGGGGAGGGAGGGGGAGAGAAGGGGGAAAGGGGAAAGAGATGGGAGAAAGGGGGAAGAGAGAGGGGGAGAGAGAGAGAGGGGGGAAGGGGAAAGAGATGGGAGGAAGTGGGAAGAGAGAGAGAGAGAGAGAGAGCGAGAGAGAGAGAGAGAGGGGGAGGGGGAGGGGGTAGAGGGGGAAAAAGATGGGATGGAAAAAGAGAGGGGTAGAGGGGGAGAGAGAGAGAGTGGGGAGAGAGAGGGGGTAGAAGGGGGAGAGAGAGAGAGAGAAGGGGGAAAGGGGAAAGAGAGGGGAGAAAGGGGGAAGAGATAGAGAGGGAGGGGGGGTAGAGGGGGATAGAGATGGGATGGGGAGAGAGAGGGGGAGAGGGGGGGAGAGAAAGGGTGAATTGGGAGATAGATTGGATGGAGAGAGAGAGGAGGAGAGAGAGGGGGGATACTAGATAATGTGTCTTTGCTGTTGGTTTTTTCGAGATATTTTAGACTAACCATTGCTTTTGGGTTTATATTTATACGAGGTATCAAGAGCGGAATCAGAGAGAGAGAGGGGGGGGGGGGGGTGTCCAAACCCAACCCTCATCAGCTACAAAAAAAATATAAATGCCTTGCATCAATGATTTCTTTCTTTAATAAGCTTAATTTGTATGCATGTCTATGTAAGTTAGAGACGATGATGACAAATTTCCTTAACAGAATAGTCGTTCGGATGGGACGAAAAGCCGAGGTCCCGTGTACATATTGGCGTGCACGTAAAAGATCCCTTGGCAGTTAGAATTTAGTTGCTGCCCGGGCAAAATTCCCTCCCTAGCACACTGTATGGCGTACGCCCGTCGTCAATTAGCCCAGGTTAGGTGCAGAAACCTGGCAACCCCCTTCCTGCAAAGATTCCTGGATCCGCCCTGGATATTTCAGTCATGACGTGGGTTAAATTAATATTTTATTTATATTTTATATAACTGTTGTACCTTACAGATGTTATTAATATTTTATTTTTATTCATCAGAATGGTTTCTTGATCTCGGCGGGTAATTGTAAAAAAATATGCATATAATTTGTTACTATTTTGTATTTGCACTGGTAAAATTAAAAACGTGCCTTTTGTACGGTGATCTAGGGTAGCTTTTAATTTATTTGGAGCATTTTAAACGTGTAAAGTGTCTCGTGAAAGAATTCCCCAAATCAAGCTGTGTAAAGTAAATTAGAATTGAACCGATGACGTCATCAACGACATTCAACCCGAAATTTGGAAGTGAAAATAAAACTAATGACGTCAGTATCACCGTGGTAACGCAATCTGATTAAATCACAGATCATATTTCTTTTCACCTCACTTGTTTTTGTTATACTGGAATCTGGGAGAGTTGCGATCATTGACGTGTTCTGGATGATGTGTGTGATTAGCCAATCAAACGGTCTGTTACGGGGAGTTTTTGGCCTTTTGATACACGGAACTGTGGGTAAACCACTAGAAACGTCAACGCTGATTGATTAATCAATGTCTGACATCATAGGTCAAACGGCGCTAGTTTAACCTCTGACGTAAATTAACTTGTCAGATCTTTATGTAGTGTAGGCCAACTATATAAAGGAAATATATGATCACACCGTGGGCTACCATAACATTGGCGTACACGTAAGAGATCCCTTTGCAGTTGGAATTCGATATAAGAGTAGGCCATAGCGCCGCTGCCCGGGCAAAATTTCCCTCATAGCACACGGTATGGCGTTATGCGTCTTCATGAACCCAGTTTAAAAGCAGAACTACAGTAGAACGTTAAACCCCATTTCATTTCAATTTGTTGTTTGTTTTCATCTTTTTTTTTTTTAGGATTAATGAATATACATTGGTGACATTTTTATGACTTCTTTTAATTCACATTTCGACACGGAAAACGGCATAATAATTATGTTCATCGTGTGAAATAGAGACTTGCAAGGTTTAGTGTGCCCAATTTACCTCATTCAGAAAGGGTTATCGGGTTATAAAGCCACACCCATCCCACCCCAAGTACTATAATGTATTGGGGACTCATTATCTCTACGTACTCCAATCTGATCGACATGCTCACCCTACCTACAGAGAAATGACTCTGACACAGTGAATAGCCATAATATCTACATGACGTTATCTAAACGTCACAGGTCGCGAGGTCAACGCACAGAAGTCAGTTTGTAAACAAACAAACGAAAGTAAATGACTTCGACCAACAGAAAACTTGTGTCGTATCAGGGTTGTCTGTGTAATAACACGGACACAACTCGAGATTGAATAATAAATCCCCGGAAGAAAATGGGATTTTAACAGAATTGGTAAGTTTAACGGACATTTGACACACGCGGGGGCCGCACCATTGGCACTATTTTGTGTTTCGGTCGGGTCTATTTCACATATACACGATGAATTCTGCTAATGTTTTAGAGTGGGGATTGGCTAATAGCTAATTTATTTCCGTTCTAAACAGAAATTTAAAACTTTAACGCAATTTTTAAAATATAGCCAAATTCTGTCTGGGATTACTGAGCAAAATGGCCATTCACTGTATACGTGTGGGGAAAAAAGCCTATCTACCATTTAATTTTCGTTCGTTAGTTATGTACGTACTTTCGTTCGTTAGTTGTGTACGTACGTACCCTAGACAGCGTAATAAAATCATAAGCAAGTTTCATTTGGTAAGTGCGTTTAATTTATTCGCCGTCTTCCACAAAATAGATATATTATTGATAAACATTATCAAGTATTAGCCTTGACATAAGACATATTGTTTTGGAAAAAAACATTTGTAGTAACTTGAGACTATTCATAATATACCTAGATACTGTTTTAAATATGGTTACCATGGTAACCACGACCTATCCTCTCTTTAGAGTGTGGACACGATGTGATGTAACTGGCTTGGTACCAATATTCCAGCATCTGACTATGATTCTGTAGAAAAATTTGAGTAAGGAGAATTTGTTTCAAGAAATGTTTAGTGGTGGCCGAAGTAAGTATTTTAAAATTGGATGGACACTCACCACACGGTAGGCCATTCCACAAGGACGTCATCAAATATCAATTGTATCCTACCCGCTCTGGTTTCCGTCTATATTTATGAAATAAAGGAAGGCCAGAATGAAGCGGTTTTTTTTAACTAATTTGAAGAACATATTTTGGTAACAAATTTATATTAATTTTCAAGCAAAAACGTGAAAAAGGTTTTTAAAAAAATATAAAAAAATATAGCACATTTACGATGCTACAACAATAAGAAAACTTTAATAAACTAATGGTGTCAAGCAGGGTGATGTCACAATACATAGTTACCACAAGATGTGATGTCACAATACATAGTTACCACAAGATGTGATGTCACAATACATAGTTACCACAAGATGTGATGTCACAATACATAGTTACCACAAGATGTGATGTCACAATACATAGTTACTACAAGATGTGATGTCACAATACATAGTTACCACAAGATGTGATGTCACAATACATAGTTACCACAAGATGTGATGTCACAATACATAGTTACCACAAGATGTGATGTCACAATACATAGTTACTACAAGATGTGATGTCACAATACATAGTTACCACAAGATGTGATGTCACAATACATAGTTACTACAAGATGGAGTATCTTCTGACTACAATCTGTTGCTTGTTGGTTTTTTTTTGTAAACAATATTTTATTTAATTTGAAATAGGATTGGAGAACAGGATGTGCCTATAATGTCTCCTCTCCAATCTGTTACGATATGTTATGTTCCTGTGTGACGTATGGCTTGTTAGAATGATGTGTTTATTGTTCGTTAGGATGATATATACATGTAGATGTAATGGCTCTTATTGTTAAAATAAAGACGCCAAATCCACAGTCATGGTTCTAAAGGATCGATCACCCTAAGGCCTGATATATATTCACCTACAACAGAATGTTAAAGGGTACAATAACACTCTTGCTGGTTTGAAAGCTCCAGAAAATAAATAATAGACTTATTATTACTACTATTTAAGTGTCCTGCCTGTTGTGTACATTATCCATTACATCCTATTTTACTTGTCCAGAGGGTTCGGAAATATGTTTAAATCAAAGTCACATTTGAAAAGGTTTACGTAGGCTTTTCAAATCATGTAGATGAATTTTTCCAATTTTTTAAATTAGGTGTGTTAAGATGAAACTTATATAATCAATTAACTTGATTTTCTAAAATAGTACAACAAGAGTGGTATTCAGCCTTTAAGACTTTTTGACTATAATTTATTTACTTTGTCAAATATAATATTTCTTTATCAGACGATTTTAACTCCCATGAAGAATTAATAGACATAAAACATTTTCCCAAAAGTTTCATAACATTTCGTGAAAGGCTCTTATATACGGTGGGGTATCACGTGGCTAAGTGGGTAAGACGTCAGCATGCAAGTCGGGCGTTCGATTTCCCTTGTCAGTGATGCAAGACGGAGAACCAGACAAGGAATGTTGTTCTTTCGTTCGGAAGGGACGAAAATCCAAGATCCCGTGTACAAATTGTCGTGCACGCATAATATCCCTTGGCAGTTGGAATTCGATATAATAGTGTCAGTTTTTGCTGAAAAATATATATCGTTTGCTGCTGAAGCATTCCCAGGATATGCCGGACAGTGGGAATTTGACAGGCAACTAATTAATTTCTTTGTAGGTGGTCTTCAGCATGAAAATATCAAAACAAAAATTTTAGGTGACGATCCGCAGACGTTCACGGCACTGAGCATTAGATTTGGTCAGTCAAGAACAAAATATTAGGAAAAGATTTGTGTTAATATTAGGCGGGCAACACGGATATCGATTATTTAAGAGACCGCACTTGTGGAATATGTTTTTGTCGTGGTGACGTAAGCGAAGTGTAAACGAGGTTAAGGCAAGTTTTCCGGCAAATACGACTTGTTGCATATGTGGCATAGAATAATAATAATAATCTCGTCATTTTACAAGGGTAGCAAATTAAGCCAGGGCTAATCCCACTACTCCCTGCTGGACTGAGTGGGTATTATTGTCACTAATTATGACTGGTCAGTGGTCCTATTACTGACCAATCACTGACTTCGTTACAAAGGTATTACCTTTAAAACAAGACGTTTAATTAGGGCAACTGTGTTTACATAACGTTACGTCATGGCTGCACGTTTTTTTATGCTATATTAACCAGCGCATAGCAGGATATTGCAGTAAAACTAATTGCGTGACAAACGAGGCTATCGGTATTGACGTAAAGTAAACACTACTGTATGGTAACGAACAGACTTTCAACGGTTTTAATACCTAAAATCTTTGTCCAAAATATTAAGGAAGACCAAAGATTAAAAGACGGACTGTCATGTTACTGTACGTAAGTGGTAGATTTGATTGAACGAGAAGAATAGACACACTTACTTAAAAATTCAAGAATCCGAAGCCAATCCAGCAATGACCAGAGAGGGATTTCTCGGGCCGTTGCTTCAGGAATATGGGGGAAAACCTGCCTGGTCGAACGGGAGACCGAATATCCCTCTCACTAACAACGATAAAGTTCTTGAATGTAGGAAATTTTATGACTATCTTAAATGAAATCCAAGAATTTGGGTTACATCAGTTAAGCCTAAAAAAAACGGAAACGGGAAAACTAAGATACCCTTTTCGTATCTGGTATAAATGTTTCGGGTTGTTCAAGTACATGTTTGATAAAAATAGATAAACGAAATTTTCGATCATTTGTTGACAGCGGTGCTTTAGTATCTTTAATTAGTAAGGAGGTTTGTGATTCTTTAAAATATAAACCAAAATTGGACAAAAGTAAAATTATATGGATAATGACGCAGTAATATCTTCTGTTTTGCGAATAGCAAACGATGTAATTTTAAAATCTCAAACAAGGTAGTCATTCATGCGGAATTGAAGAGACATGGTTACGACAGGGCGTAAGATGTCTTCACGGTTGAACAAGCAACAAAAAGCAATTCATAGTTCAGCATGGAACGTGCTAAAACTTTTGGCGAGGAAATCCCAGCCTTTATTGTAAACGGTACAAACAAAACGGTTCAATTAAAAAGCGGGTGTGTTATTAGTCGCGCTGTCGAGGCGGTTGTTAGTACGATAGCGTCGGTAGATCAGGTTTTACCGGGAACTTCGTAGTGTACTTCGTAGTGTACTGATGTCAATTTAAATGACAGTCTCAAATTCCAGATGAAGATTGACGGATTTAAGTCGTTTGAAAACGTATCATAAATACTGAAGTAGTTGCTCGGTCCTTGACTCGAATATTTTATCACAAAATTTAGCAGTTTTATTCCCAAAACAAAATTCATCTCTTCGCACTGCCCTAGACAAAAACATTAATAACATGGTCCAGTGCTTTCAGATAGATATCCCAACAATCCGTTACGATATGCTCTACAAATTACATTGTTCTCGTACACCAACCATGGGCGCATCACATTTCAATTGTCGTTTAGTTCTTTTAGGTATTCGGTATGTTTGGAGTTCACAAAGTTTAACAGGTGTACCTATATTTCTAAAAACCTGGGGTCAGTCATGGCTTGAACAGTTATAAACTTCGCCTTTATAAAACCTGGGGTCAGTGATGGCTTGAACAGTTATAAACTTCGCCTCTATAAAACCTGGGGTCACCCATGGCTTGAACAGTTATAAACTTCGCCTTTATAAAACCTGGGGTCAGTCATGGCTTGAACAGTTATAAACTTCGCCTTTATACAACCCGGGGTCAGTTATGGCTTGAACAGTTATAAACTTCGCCTCTATAAAACCTGGGGTCAGTCATGGCTTGAACAGTTATAAACTTCGCCTCTATAAAACCTGGGGTCAGTCATGGCTTGAACAGTTATAAACTTCGCCTCTATAAAACCCCTATATGTAAAGCCTGTACTGGGAACCCTATATATTAAGTAGTCTACACTAAGTAAAACTCATAGAAACATCATTGCAAGGTTTAGATGTTGCTGTCAAAAACTAGCGATTGAAACAAGTCGGTAGCAAGGTTTAGATGTTGCTGTCACAAACTAGCAATTGAAACAGGTCGGTGTCAAAATGTTAATAGAGATAAAAGAACGCGTCTGTATTGAAATAAAACTTTTTTAAATAGTATCGTGGAGAATGAAATTCACTTTATATTTAAATGTCCACTTTATTCTAGTCTTAGAAGAATATATGACATTAAACAGAAGTCTCTGAAGTCATATATTCAAATCATGAATAACCCATCTAATTATTTATCTGATATATTAATATTGATATGAGACTAAGAAAAAAGTATTCAGATAATTTATTCTGAATCATTCATATATTGAATTCTATTGAATCACATACAATCCCTCTGTACGCAGCGATTTTTACTATATAGGCAGCGATTCTAACTATGAAATGCTACGGAATCACATATAACCCCTCTGTACGCAGCGATTTTATGTGGGCCTTCTTTATTTTATGATTCTCGGTAACTATGTCAATGTACTTATAATTACGTCACGTACACAGGGCCTCGGTTTTCCGTCCCATCCGAACGACTAGATAGCTTCCTTATCAGACCCTCAGTCCTGCACCACTGACAATGAACCTCCTTGGCCACTGGCTAGCGAGCCGGCGTCTTACCCACTTATCCACCGTGTCGCCTCCGATGGAAAATCAATAGCTTTGACAGGCTTATAAGTTTAACTTGATTACATAGAAGGTCTGAACAAAGGCAGATGTCTAGTCTTTCGGATGGGAACAGCAACGAGGTCCCGTGTACGTAAAAGATCCCTTGACAGTTGGAGGGATTTATTGCAACGGTTAGAGAGTAGGATTTGTAACCTAGCGGTTGCAGGGTCGACACCCGAATTGTGCGCCGAGTTCTTGTGCGCCGAGTTCTTGTGCGCCGAGTTCTTGTGCCCTTCAATAAGACACTTCATCCCTGCATTCCAGTCTACCCAGTTGTAAATGGGTACCGGTAGGATGGTGTATGCATTACACAAAAAACTGTTGCGCTCCTTGAAACTTCAAGTTGAAACTGCATAATATGTTGGAGCTCTTTCTAAAAGTTGCAAAGGGAGGTAATCAGGCCTACCTGGATCCTAGAGACCGGGATAATAATTGTGTCGCGCTTTGGGCATAAACTTGGTTTGTGGATGTGGCGCATTATAAATGTACTCATTATTATCATTATTATTATTCGGTATAAGAGTGGGCCGTAGTGCCGCTGTCCGGGCAAAATTTCCCTCATATTACACTGTATTGCGGATGCCCGACTGCCCGTCTTCATTAGCCCAGTTCGGAGCAGAACAGTAGGACGTTAAACCCCATTTCATTTTATGTCACTTGACTTGGCATTTGTAGCCATTTGTAGTTCAGATGCTCTCTAACTCTTATTAGAAATTTTCTTCGACCGCCTCGATCGGTTTACTTCAGTGCGATCAGCCACCATGATAAATGGAATTTTAACTTCATTGGCTACCGAAGATTGATCACAGACCATATTTTGAGAAGTTGACATTGTTCGTGGCAAACAGTTCTAAAATTAGCCAAAAGTTCAATAAACTTTAGCACCATGTGTGTCCTGGGACAAGCAAGTGACGTAAGACAGCACGTGTGTCCTAAATCATGGGAAGTGACGTAAGACAGCACGTGTGACCAGGGTCAGGGGAAGTGACGTAAGGCAGCCAGATATAACTGTGTGTATGGCGGCGGGACGATTTACCCAATACTACCCAATACCACCCCAATACCACCTTAATATCACCACAAACTACCCAATACTACAACATAATGATTCAAAATGTACATATCAATTGATTTTTTTTCAGAAATGATTAAATACACTGCAAGAAATGTACTTTAAATGCGACACCGATGTCTGGCTGTTTCATTTGCCTCCCTACATAAACCAAAACCTGCAAAAGCAAACCTAATACTACCAAATACTTATCACATACTACCCAATATAATCAGTTAACAACCTAATATTGTCAAATAGTGGCACATTAGGTTAATTACTGCAGCGAAAATTCGTAAATTTGCAGAAAAATGAAATGTTTGAGCAGTTATCTCCCTTTACAACCGATAAATAGATTTTAGATTGCTATTCAGATTAATCATTTTCTTTTGCTTTGCAGTGAATCAAAATTAAAAAACAAGTATTTGTTGTGTATATTTTAATCATTTCATATAATTAACTACAGTTTGTATTATTAAATAAGATGGTTACTGTCATGAGGTTTGTCCTTTAACAAAAACAAAAAAACACCCCAAAACAACTGCATATGTTTATATTTATGATTTCATGACAACTTTTAAGTTTATGCATTTTTACTTTCATTTTAAAATGAACGAAATTGCACATGTTTATTAAATTTAATGCGTAATGAACGGTGTTAAGATTGCTGATGGCTAATCAAGTTCTGATTTATTTATATTATCTCTCGATGAAAGTGCTGCCAAATAAAGTAATTTAGCAAAACGTGTCAAGTATGATTGACGCTAGCTATTGGCGCTCTCACACTCTGCCGTGTAGGCCTACCGTCCACCTGCCGGGCTATTAAAAGAAATAGAGTCCAGAACGTTGGCAGAACGTTGGGTTTTGAGCGAACTTGTCCCCGGCCACTAAATTTTTTTTTATCTTTTCACCGTTTCGTTGCCATCTTCTGACCGTTCTCGCCGGGCGCATACCGGGTGTTAAACGTGCTTCTACCGTCTTCAACGCCCAGATTGACTTTTGTTGAAAATTTTGGCCGTTTCCATACCGAGCCCATACCTTAGCGCCCCTCACCGCTCGGGGCGTCCTGTGAGCGAATCCCCATTCATTACACGTTCACAACCCCTTTTACAACCCGTTGCAGACGGTGGATTTTTTTTGCCCGTTCATCACCGTTCTGTAATGCGGCTCTCACACTCTGCCGTGTAGGCCTACTGTGTGCCACCGTGCGCGAAAATGTCCGGGACGGTGGAGAACGGCGAGGGCACACGTTGGTTCGTTATCAAAGCGGGCAACACGTTAATAGGGCGTTGGAGCTTATTAATACCCGGTGGGACCCGGCGAAAGTTTTGAACATGCCCAAAACTTTCGCCGGGTCCCACTGGGTGTAAATAAGCGGCAATGCCCTATTAACGTGTTGCCCGCTTTGATAACGAACCACCGCGTGCCCTCGCCGTTCTCCACCGTCCGCAGACATTTTCGCGCACGGTGGCACACGATAGGCCTACACGGCAGAGTGCGAGAGCCGCATTAAATATCATTTTTCTATAATATTATTTTCGAAAAATCGGGGAACTCATTGGTGGAAAGAAGCAAAATACTTAAGATCATTTTGTCAATGACGGAATAGTCTTCAGTCAAAATGACCTTTAGTATGATTTTCGTGCTGACAATTTAAAACCATATTGGGAAAAATCAAAACAATTTAATCAATATTGGGAAAGGTATTTGTGTAAAAAAAATACGTAATTTTGTTTTTGACCCTCTTCGCAATAATACAATTTCCGGCCTTTGGACAAAAAATAATGCAGAATCAATGAACAATAGACTTCAACAGGTTGCTGAATGGAAACAACACAAACGTCCGGACTTAGTAGATAGACTTTCAAAAGTGTTCAGGCTTCAGGTGGAAATTTTGTTTGTCCACAGCCTAAACAACCAAGTGGCAAAATCCGGCCAACGAAAACGTCGAAAAACAGAAAGACCAAGTACTTAGAGTATCACATGTGCTGTTCCATACAATGCAATAAAAAAAACGCCCAAAATATCAAATAATTCATCACTGCTATCAGGTGGATCTTTTCATCCTTAACCTATTTTGGGACAACAATTGTGGTCTCTCTAGAAGGCCAACAAATTTATACATATTTCACATATAGCAGGGAATACGGCTCTAAAATGTTAGGTCTTATGCAATTAAGAGTGAACCCGAAATAACACTATTTTGCCTATACCGTTGTAATTTTGTCTAATTGTTTAGTTTGTTCGTAATTGGTTTTATTTTATTGATCAGAGAGATTATAGCTGTTCTCGACTTTAATCGTTTTTATTTGTATGTATAACCGCGATTGGGTGATAACACACGTGTAGGCCTATACGAGGTCATTGATGGTGTATTGGGAGTTTATTTGTATTCAAGATCCTCTCTTCTTTGTTGGGAAATAATTATACGTTCAGCCTCGGTGGTGTTGAGGTTAATTTACAACAAGAACGTGTCACCTTACCATGCCCTCCAGGTATTTGAACAAAAACTTCGACAAGATACCAATATAGTATTAGCCTGGTGTAATAAAAACCACATCAGATTAAATATATCGAAAACTAAAGCTATGCTAATCACGACACAACAAAAAAGAAATACCCTCCCAGCTACTTTGAATATTAAACTACATAATGTACCATTAGAAGTCGTCTCCTCGGTAAATATATTGGGTGTTTTTTCTCAATTAAAATCCAACCTGGAAAGATCATAATAATAATAATAATAATAATCGCGTCTTTTTACAAGGGTAGAAAATTAGGCCTGGGGCATATCGAGAATATTTCTAAAATATTAAGCCAGAAACTTTTTCAACTCCGTCAACTTAGAAAATATCTTCCAGCTCCTTTCCGTATCCTTTTCTACAATGCTCACTTTCAATCACATATAGATTATTGTTCCCCAATATGGGGCCGTTGTGATGCTAAATCTCTTGACCGTCTTTCTCGACAGACCCTCAAATAGACAAATAGTCGACATATTTCTAATCAATGTATATTTATGTATAAAATTCTTTTAAAACAATACCTTGGTTACTTATTTGATCTCTTTCCTTATTATCAAACTCCTTACAATCATCTGAACAACAACTTACAACTCTCAAGCCAAATATTATTGTAGCTCAAAGCAGTATACGCTATAAAGGCCAGCTTCTTTCAAGCCCCAATAACACTCTTGTTGTAACTGAATAATATGTCCCAATCTTTATTCTGCTCAACAATTTGTACTATTTTACTATATTTCAATTAATAAATGATACAAATTTCATCTTAACCCACCTAATTTTAAAAATTGGAAAATTTCAACGACATGCCGTAACATGGTTTGAAAAGCTTTGCGTAAACACTTTCAAATGCAACTTGGATTTAAACATATTTTCGAATCCTCTGGACAAGTAAGATAGGTTGTAATTGATAATTTACACAACAGGTAGGACACTTAAATATCTTGTAGTTAGAATAAGGCTATTTGTTTTCTGGACCTGTCAAGCCAGCAAGAATGTTATTGTCCCTTTAAAAACTTTAAGTAACATGAATCTTTTCAGGAAAAAAACTTCATCTCTACCTTAAAGAGAGCTAATTAACAAACCAGTTACTAAACGTAGGAACTCTAGCCTTTTTAAAGACTATTCTGTTATTTATACATTATACACCCAAACCAGAAGGAAGCAAATTAATATAAGCCTTCTTGGCTTGATTTTGTATCCTATTATCTATGCTTTTCATATTGTATAATATTCTCGAAAAAAATACTGCTTAACCCAAACGCCATTTCTCTCTGAATGAATAAATGAATGCTTCCGGTAACTAATAGCAACAGCTTGTTAACCGATCAACCATTCAAGATTTGTTAAAATTAATTATTTTTAGTGTCATGATCTCCTAGAAGCATTTAGTAACCGGATAGAAGAATAAAGCTATTGATTTATGTAGTGGCAAGATCTAGTGATAAACTATATCAATAGGCCAGTTGATTCAATGATACAGCTCCACGTGTCAAATATTCGACCCCCCCCCCCTCTACTCCACCCCATAACAACATACATATAGAATACAGCTAATTTGTGTAGGATTTTATTACGCTATTGTTACAGAATGTTATAGATGTAATAATGATTTATGGTCTGGTCAATCCTGACTATAGTCTTCTTTTTGGACGGTGAGTCCAGTGACGTAGTTTGTACGTGACAACCAGTCCGTGGCGGATCACGACGAGGACAATAGAGGTGATTGGGTAACAAAAAAAGAAATATTTTTTTTATTTTGTAGAAAGAAATGATAAAGACCCATTTCCCCCAAATCGTAAAACATGGTGGAGTTTTTCGATGAGTTTTGAAATTATGTAGAGGACCTTAAGAGGCATCGGTCGTTATATAGAAAAAATAATAATATCGAAGATTCAACTTTGGGTGTGTTGGCAGCGGGAAGTTGATATCAGAAATGTTTCGATATTTCCGGTACCTGTTTCCCACTCAACCAGCTCACTTGACAGAAAGCCCTGTACTGACCCGTGTGTCAATATTCCAATGGCACATGGGGAACACCTGGCAGTGTATCCCCTTGCCATTGACCCCCTCCGCGATAATTTTCTATTTCGCTTAGAACCAAGTATACAACTTCCCGCCCGGGATATACTCCACAGACCGTCATTTTAGGTCGAAATTTCAAACAAATGTCACAGAGGAAGGTCCAACCCCCCCCCCAAGAACCCCGAGAGGAGAGTGTCGCAGGCTCAATGAATTCTTGAGCCATTCGTTTCTTTATAGATATTTAAATTACACGCCCTACCAAGTAACATGATAATTATAGACCCCTAACCCATGTCCTACTGAGTAACATGATAATATAAGACCCCTGACGGACTCTAACCTATCCACGGATGTTATAGAAAGTGAAAATCAGTGTCATCTTTATAAACATGCCAGTAAACAGACAGGCAGACACAATCAATTAATACTGATTATTGATTTGTCTAAATTTAAACTTGTTATGTTATTTATTCCTCTAATAAAATATCTCACCATCCATCTAATACATCTCTCACCAACTGTTGTCGTTGGTTTGATTAAATTTTCTCACGTTTTGTAAAACAACCGAATGTTTCTAGAGTTGACGTTTTATTTCAACTTCTAATTCTGAACAGATTGCAGGTAGCTGGACAACAAGTCCTAGATTCGACGTTTTATTTCTACGTTTAATTCTCAACAGATTGCAGGTAGCTGGACAGCAAGAAGAGTAGGTAAATATATTTATGAATTTTCGTTTTTCCATATTTAGTATATTTCAATACAGAACTTGGCAGCCTTAAGATAAAACAAGCACTGTTAGCATTTCTATTTTTAATTTTTCCTTTTTAAGAACATTTTATTATATATTTTTAAACTGGACAGCCTTTGGAGAACTAGAGGCTTTGGTAGATTTTTTTGAATAAATGAAAGTTTGAATTTTAGTCTATTAATTGTAATAATAATTGAACGCAAGCCTGGGTCATATTTGCCTTGGACAATTTTTTTTTGATATTCGTTCTTTTATTGCTAGCTGGGAAACCTTTAGATGCTAGTTGCACTAGTAGAATTTCCATTTATATATTTTTTCCATATCAGTATGAATTTTTGCACAGTGTCTAGATAATTAAAAGCACTAGTAGAATTGGGGGGGGGGGGGTAACGTTTAAAAGTCGTAATGATTAAATTGAAAACTTTCATGTTCCTGGAGACATTTCATATTCTGTTTTATCCGTAAGTAATGTGATATTCATTCAAAAATTATCAACTTTTTGTTTTCTTGTAGTTCAAGAAATTAGAAAATGGAGGGAAAATACGATGAACACATAGCTTGTTTACATGATGAAGTTAAAGAGATCAGACAATTGGGGAAAGAAATGCAGATGACGAACGAAGAAATACGTCAATGTGCCCAACAAGCTCTGGGAGTCAAACTAGAAAGTGATTGGGAAGTTCTCCAACGAAATCTCCAAATATTTAAAGAGGAGGCCACAAGGTTTCTTATTATATCTAAAGAAGTGTCAACAAAGATTCTAAAAAAATCGACAGAGGAGTCGATCAAGTTTTATAACGCTGCTAAAAATGATTTTGACGATTGTAAACATAAGAAACTACTGACGAAGGTTGGCAGGTGCCTGTTGATATTTATGGCCATGTTGATAGCGGCCTATATTTATCACATGATATTTGATATGGAAGGCCCACTAGGCAAAACATTCGCCTTTTATTTTACACCCTATGATCATTCCATTATGAGATATATTCGACTGTTTGCCGTTCCTCTTCATACCATATTGAATATCGGAGGTCAGTATATACTTTACTCTTATTGTCGAGTGGACGTTAAACCCCATTTATCTCTCTGTCCTCTCTAGTTAAACTAGCGTCGAGTGGACGTTAAACCCCATTTATCTCTCTGTCCCTCTCCAGTTAAACTAGTGTCGAGTGGACGTTAAACCCCATTTATCTCTCTGTCCCTCTCCAGTTGAACTAGTGTCAAGTGGACGTTAAGCCCCAATTATCTCCCTGTCCCTCTCTAGTTGAACAAATTAAGGTTTAACGCCCTACGGTTCTCCTCCAACTACGTTAACGAAGACGGGCATACAGTGTGCTATGAGAGAAATGTTGCCCGGCCAGCGGCACTATGGCCTACTCTTATACGAAATTCCAACTGCCAAGGGATCTTTAACGCGCATGCCAATGTAAACATGGGACCTACGTTTTTTTCCATCTGAACGACTAGACAGCTGTCCTTGCCAGGCCGTCCGTCCCACCCCGCACTCCTTGTCCCACTCTGTAATCCTTGTCAGGCCCTCCATCCTGCACCACTAACAATGTTGTCCCATTAAACAAATGGTGCGTCCTTTGCATTATTCGCAAAATATCAAATATGAGGTTTAACTTCCACTCGATACAAACGGCTGCATTTCGGGACTAACTTATCGTAACATTTTATTTCAATAATTAGCAGTAGGAGGAACCGGGGGACACGAGGTTGGACAGGAAACCTACTCTTTGTCATCGACTAGCTGGGAATCGAAACCACCTCACTTGACTCAAGTGAGCGCGTTAGACCTCCACCCCACCCCCCTCCTTCATTAAATGAAACCGAAATCCAGAATCCAGACTTTGATTCAATCGGAGTATAACACGCCCATCAATTGGGTTTAGTTAAATATGACGGCGATCGTGTTTACATAGTGAGCAGCCTAGATCGATGGGATTTTAATTCATAATATCTTTGTAAAAACGGAGATTGCTATTAGCGATTCAATTTGTACAATATTGTAGTTTGCTCTCCCAGAGACTTTTAAGAAGCTTAATCGCTACAATTGACACAAATATGCCACAACGCGAATAAAATGTAATCGATTCTGTTTTTACCCTAATTTATAATCAGTTATGTACGGCGAAATACGCCGTAAGTCTCAATCGAATGACAATCTCTAGCGTCTGGTTATTCCAGTCAACATCGATAGTATTTATTGCCCATGCTCACCAAATAGGAATATGGCATCACCGTTTGACATGACTTGTGGAATATGTGTAGCCTCATTCTTTGAGCACCTTGAACAAATGGCGCTGAAGCGCATTATGGTACACGATACGTGTATCACTGGTCAAATGTTTATTTTGTCTTAAATATTGGATATCAGAAGCCCATCCTTTCCCGGTTAGATCACACAATCGCTAACCATTCGGCCAATCAAAGAGACAGTTTCCTAAATGAGAATTACATGATACAACTGCTTACTCTTCCGGACACCTGTTACCACTGTTTTTAACAGAATCTGTATGCCCTGTTTCCATTGTTTGTCATGTGTTTTGTACACGGTGTCGGGAGTCCATATGCCTGATTTTGCCTATAACGTTCTTTAGGACTTCGAATTCTGTCTTATGGTTTGGATTGTACGTACTTGGTTTTATTTTATTTATGATCTATTTCCAGTATTCCATAATGCACCGTGTCTTGTAAACAATCCAGCCTATTTCGAGGTGATACCAGAGAATTGTTGGCATTGTGATCGAGTTAATCGTACCAGAATAGCTATTTTTAATAATGTAACCATGCCAACTGCAGCACTTACCAGGCCAACAAAGTTCAAGGTAAGCATTGAAACTATCCCGTTTGTGTTCTGGGGGTGCTTACTTTATTGGTTATTAGTTTATTAGTCTGTTGTTCATTTTGAGTGATGTCGCCTGTCCAACTTCGTGGTTTTCTCAGGGTCGGGGTTCTTTAATATTATGGTTGGGGGGAACCCTTCGAATCAAGACCCAGGTTTATCTACGTAAATGGTTACAAACATTAACTAAAAGTTGAGAATAACCGAAAGATCACTGTTCCATACGAAGAAAAGCATTTTGCCCAGTTCCCTAGCTCCAACCATAATATTGAAGAAAAAGACGAAGAAACAGCTGCTGCCACAGCCATCCTAGAAGAAATCAATGTTAATTATTATATTTAAAGTCGCGATAATAGACCTATTTTTAATTATTCAAATATTAAATTATTAATTAATTTATTTTAAACAATTTTATGAATAATTTTACAAAATCTAATTAATCATTCAATCATTTATTTTTTAATCTTTTTGTACTATAAATAAATTTAACGATCCTCATTTTTAACGATCTTTAATTTTAACGATCTTAATTTTTTTTAGATGAATCATTGTAAATTAACAAATGTAAAAATCCTGTGACCTCACCTCTTTTGATTGTATATAAGGTGTCGCAGGGGTCATAAATAACCTTTCTTGATAAAGGGTATATTGCACCCCAAACGTTGAACATATAAATTTCTTTTAAATCTACAAGTCTGTTGCTGGTTTTTATCGGCGGGGATTCTTTAATTTTATGAAAGCTGAATTAATACTTCTCAACAATATACTCAAAGTTAAATCGTCGATGTGAGAATTAAAATGTCTGTCAACCAGGGACCTGTTTCACGAAATTTTAACTAAGATAAAATCCGATTTTAGTAATTCGATTGGATAGTATTAGATTGATTTTAGCGCTTAGCCAATCAGATTTAAATATGTACTAAAATTTGGATTTTTATCTTAAGTTAAAATTTCGTGAAACAGGCCCCAGTTTCGTGTCTGTTGTATAAACATACAGCGTAAGCTACTTATACATGAAATGGGGTAAACGAAATAAAAATATATTGAATTTCCAGAACTTGATAATTCATTCGATATGTTTTGCTGGTCTTGGATTATTTGATAATATTCAAAGTAATGAAATTTATTGGGGTTTAACGTCTTACTTATCTGCTCTGAACTGGACTTATAAAGACGTGTATACCACGTACACACCAATGTCTACACGGGACCTCGGTTTTCCATACCATCCGAACGACTTAGCTCTCCTTGTTTATTGAAAGGAAAGAGTAAATAGTATGGAAGATATTTTACTCTTAAAACGTAATGTCAATCATATCACACCAACGACTACAGGGGTGGATCTTGATTTACGTCCCATCCGTACGACTACATGTCTTGTCCTTATCCGTTATATTTTATACAATATATTTCTGTGTTTCTCTTTACAGAATTATACCCACGAAATGACTCTGACAAATTTAACAGATATTATTAAAGACCATTATAGTGATTTAGACAGCCCAACTATTGTTGTAAAATCGACGGTGCCTTGGTTAAAACGAGCTGTGGACTTGGTCGATGTTGAACGCTTGAAAGAAAGGATTTTGGAAACACCCAATTTCCACATGCAATGGTTAGTACAAATTGTATCCGTCTACGTCATATTGTAATTCTTACCCTCATCCCTCCTCTCTTACGCTAATGGTTAGCACATGTGCGCTATATCATAAGGTCTGTCATTGAGTCAACTGGTGTGGTTTCGGTCCCGCGGTTGTACGTGACAAGGAGTAGGGTCGTCTGTCTTACATCGTGGGTTTACTCCAGTTCCTCCGGTTTCCTCCCACTAATAAAGATCCCTACGAATTGTTGACATAAAATTTAACCATGTGTCGAGTAGAGTGGGGGTCGCCTGTTTAACCTCGTGGGTTTACTCCGGGTCCTACGGTTTCCTCCAACTGATAAAGACCCCTACGCGCAAGTGAATTGTTGAAATAGAATTGAACCATGTGTCAGTCCTGAATTGACCTAGTTTGTGTCGATTGGACGTTAATCCCTCCCCTCTCTCTCTCTCTCTCTCTCTCTCTCTCTCTCATATTGTAATATTTATTGTTTTCAGGGTCAGTAGACGGATTATGACAAGTCAGATATTGAGATTCATGTTTCCCCGACCAAAATTCATCTCCAAAAGATCTGAAGTTCTTCTGTACAGACAGATTATAATTGATGGTCCAAGAGCTAAACCTTATCTATTGGTAAGTTTGATATAATCATAATATTTATAGTCAGAGGGCTAAACCCATTCGGCTAACCTCGACAGATTCCATGCATCTTAATCTCGGCCGGTATGATCATTTCCGCCATATTTGATCTATTTTAATGGTTCCGAATGCAAAAAAATGGCTGCCCCCATGAGGATTTCTCTGAAGAGTGTATTATATCAACAAACGTCACGTTTGGCATTGGGTTTGTGGAATTACCAGGTTATTTTATCAAACCAACAGCCTTGAGACAATATCTCTGCTTATTTAGGTAAAAGCACTCTACAGAAGACGCAATTTGGGACTTTTTTCTAAAAGCGACACGTTTTCCTGTTTGAAGTAAACCGGTAGCCGCATCGTTAATGTATGGTCGTAGGTACATATCAACTACTGTCATACAGTCGAGTCTAGATGTAGGGTTACGGAGAGTACCAGAATCTGTCGAGATTTGCCGAGGGGGGGGGGGCTAAACCGTATCTATCGGTCAGTTGTTATAATCATAATGTTTATAGTAAGGAGGCTCATTGCGGGGTGGAGGAGGGGGGGGGGCACAAAACCAGATCCAACTTTTCTATATAGTATAATTTTGCGTAGAATACGATGCAGGGTGGTAATCAGTACGCCGTGGGGCGTTTTCGCGATATTCGGGATCAAAGGTGTTCATTGGCACTGAAAGGGAATGCGCAGCCATAAAATGATCGAAAATATTAACTCTTTCAATAATAATTTAAACTTTCTAAATTCACCTTTATTCCTTGTCACCCCTAATGTCAAAAGGTCAATTTTTCCGTTAAACCACAAGGACGATTTAAAGAATTAAATATCAACGTAAAAAACTAAAAACTAAAGTGAGACTTGATCTAATTAATAATAGGAACATTTAAAATTCATCCAACTTTTATTTTGGAACGTCGAAAAGGATCCTGTATTTAACAGAACCAGGACACTTCAAAACCCGTTTCGAAAATAATAAGACATTTGAATTATTTTAATTTATCAGAGTGAAGATGCGGAAGGTAGTCTAATGTACATGCAGAATACAGGAAATAGAACACTAGACTTTGTTCAGAAGAAAGGTTGTGAACACAAATGTTTTCGTTTCCAAACAGTTCTACAAACTGGTGACGTCAGTAAGTATTTCATCGTGTCAAATAGAAACTTCTTTAGAAATCAAATGAAATGGGTTTAACATCCTACTGTTCTGCTCCTAGACTGGGCTAATGAAATGAAAAGGGGTTTTACGTCCTACTATTCTTCTCCTAACTTGGCTAATGAAACGAAATGGGGTTTAACATCCTACTGTTCTTCTTCTAAACTGGGCTAATGAAGATGGGCATACGCTATAGTAATACAGTCTGCTATGAGGGAAATGTTGCACAGGCAGCGGCGCTACGGCCTAATCTTATATCGAATTCCAACTGTTAAGGTATCTTTTACACGGGACCTCGGTTGTGTGTATGTTTGAAGGGCGTGGTCACTAAACCCGCGTGAAGGGCGTGGTCATTAGTCCTGTGTGAAGGGCGTGGTCAATAATCCCGTGTGAAGGGCGTGGTCAATATTCCCGTGTGAAGGGCGTGGTCAATAATCCCGTGTGAAGGGCGTGGTCAATATTCCCATGTGAAGGGCGTGGTCAATATTCCCATTGTGAAGGGCGTGGTCACTGATCCCGCGTGAAGGGCGTGGTCACTAATCCCGTGTGAAGGGCGTGGTCACTAATCCCGTGTGAAGGGCGTGGCAATTAATTCAATCTGAAAGAAAGCTTTTAGTTTTAGTTGGTTGTTGCCCCCATCTTGCTCCACTGACAGGGTGAAACTGTCTCGTCGACCACCAGGATCTAACCTAGGTAATCTTGTCAATGAGCCGACGCCTAACTCACTGCTTAGTATTTGAATCTTTTCTGGAAGAATCGAATTTAAAGATGCAAAAGCTCAAGAGAGATAGAGAAAGAGAGGGTGAGAGAGAAGGGGGGGGGGAGATTGGGGGTAGAGAAAGAGCGAGAGAGAGAGAGAGAGCGAGATAGAGAGAGAAATAGAGTGAGATAGTTAAACGTCCGCTCGACACAAACTAGGTCTTTCGGGGCTTACTTGTTGTTCAATTTAATTTGATTAATTCGCATGAGGTTAGACAAGCGGGACGACTCCTGGATCCGTACAAAAGGGGGGGGGCGCCAGTTAACACAATTATAGACCTCATGATACAACGCTCACGCGCTAATCATTCGGCCACCCACCCATGCCCTTGTATCTAAATCTTGCATTATAAATCTTTAAATGTGCAATAAAACGTGTATAGATATTATGGATCATTGTCCTTTCACTTTAATCCCATTTAGGAAACTATAACTCGGTATTCCGACATGCTGCGTTATCTGACATATTGTAACGATCCCGTACGCTGTCGGATGTGACAGAGTCCACTGTAGTTATAATTAATATTTAATATTCAACCTGTTTTCTAGTTATATTTCCAGCTATATGGGATACCTATGTTCAAGAGAACGGTGACAGATTAAGTATTGCTTCCATCAGCTACGTTGACCTGAGATAAAATATGATGACAGTTTAAGTTTAGCTTATATGTATATCGATCAACTATGTTTAGTTTCGAGAAGTTATGTTTATCAACTGAATTACAGAATTTATTGGTTAAAACAAAATAAAATGTGTATAAGAACATTGTTGGTCTTGTTGAAAATATTACTTAGCGAAATCTCCTGTACAAACGGGGGGGGGGGGGGGGCCGAATGGTTAGCTGTATCATAAAGCCTGTCATAGAATCAACTGGCGTGGTTTCGAATCCCCGGTTGTACGTGCAAAGAAGAGTAGGGTCACCTGTCCAACATCGTGGGTTTTCCCGGGTCCTCTGGTTTCCTCCTGTAAAGGACCCCTACGCGCAACCTAGTTTTTGAAATAAAATGTAACCCTATGTTAGTCCCGAAATGGCCTAGTTTGTGTCGAGTGGACGTTAAACCCCATTAAAATTTCTCTCCCTGTACAAACGCCATTGGTTTATAGACTCTTCCTTGGATTCTTGACCGATATAAAAGGTTTAAATATTTGTTAAATCTCTGAGAAACCAAATCGCCCAATTCCTTGGACGTTATAAATTACAGATATGACGTCAAGCTTCCTATGACGTTATAAATAATAGATTGATGTCCCACCCAAGGCGAGGGACTGTAATACTAAATAATAGATCGATGTCACACCCAAGGCGAGGGAATGTAATTCTAAATAATAGATCGATGTTCCAATAATGCAGATATATTTCTATAAGTTTAACCAATTGCTCTCATTAATGTTTTTTTTAACTTGTCTCACAAGCAATTTATCAGCTTTCATCAGGTTGAATAAATATCCAGACAACATTCTTCATGTTTACACTTCTTCGAGTACTGGCAAAATCCGGGGTTGGATGGCCGAAGGATTAGCACGTGCGCGCTGTATCATAAAGCTTTGAGTCAACTGGCGTGGTTTCGAATCCACGGTTGTACGTTGTAAGGAATAGGGTTGCCTGTCCAACTTCGTGGGTTTTCTCTGGGTCCTCTGGTTTCTTCCCACTGCTAAAGACCCTACGCGCAAGCGTAAAATTGAAATAAATTTAGTCCCAAAATGACCTATTTTGTATCGAGTGGACGTTCAACTCCATTTCTCTCTCTCCCTCTCTCGGCATAAGCTTTTGGATGAATTTGGAAAGCGACGCCATTTAGACCTAGCATTTGATGTGTATATATGAGTTAGGTCCCTGTGTCTAACATATGATTTGTAAGTGTGCGAGTTAGGTCCGGGTAATTATGATGCTCTCATCTCACAAGCTATTTATCAGCTTTCATCAGGTTGCATTAATATCCAGACAACATTCTTCATGTTCACACTTCTTCGAGTACTGGCAAAATCCGGGGTTGGATGGCCGAATGATTAGCACGTGCGCGCTGTATCATAAAGCTTTGAGTCAACTGGCGTGGTTTCGAAACCACGGTTGTTCGTTGTAAGGAATAGGGTTGCCTGTCCAACTTCGTGGGTTTTCTCTGGGTCCTCTTGTTTCTTCCCACTGCTAAAGACCCTACGCGCAAGCGAAAAATTGAAATAAATTTAGTCCCAAAATGACCTATTTTGTGTCGAGTGGACGTTCAACCCCATTTCTCCTTCTCCCTCTCTCGACATAAGCTTTTGAATGAATTTGGAGAGCGACGCCATTTAGACCTAGCATATGATTTGTGTATATATGAGTTAGGTCCGGGTATGTAACATATTATTTGTAAATGTGCGAGTTAGGTCCCCGTATCTAACATATTATTTGTAAGTGTGCGAGTTAGGTCCCCGTATCTAACATATTATTTGTAAGTGTGCGAGTTAGGTCCCCGTATCTAACATATTATTTGTAAGTGTGCGAGTTAGGTCCCCGTATCTAACATATTATTTGTAAGTGTGCGAGTTAGGTCCCCGTATCTAACATATTATTTGTAAATGTGCGAGTTAGGTCCCGTATCTAACATATTATTTGTAAATGTGCGAGTTTGGTCCGGGGAATTATGAATTCAAATAGTCATCAATAAATCAGCAGCCAATCAATATAATTAATAAATCAATAAATATAATTGATCTATCAATAAAACGTATTTACGTTATATTACATTAATACTGTACTACCAGATCACTCGCCAATAAAACACGTTCTAATCATCATTGCTATAAACAATATTTTACAAATATTACACTGGTATAACCAATATATACAATATTAAACTATTTCTGTTGCCGTTCCTAAAATGTAGAACAGACTACCATCACATATTAAGGATGCAAAATCATCATTGTGTACAATCAAATCCTTGTTAAAAACACACCCATTCATTCAGTGCAGACTAACTCGATCAGCGCTAGTGATCAAACTTCTAGATACGAGGCGCTATAGAAATCTAGTATTATTATTATTATTATTATAACAGACATAGTACACTAGTGCACCTGTTTATACATTACAATAGTACACTAAAGTACATTAACAACCTAGAACGTAAAATACTGGTACACCTGTAGTACATTACATTACAGCTTACTACTTACAAAACATACCTTGATATTCTTTCTTAAAGGGACAATAACACTCTTGCTGGCTTCACAGGTCCAGAAAAAAATTAGCCTTATTTCTAACTACTAGATGTTTAAGTGTCCTACCTGTTGTGTAAATTATTCATTACAACCTATCTTACTTGTCCAGAGGGTTCGAAAATATGTTTTAAATCTAAGTTGCAATGAAAGTGTTTACGTAAAGCCTTATAATAGGGGTGGGCACTAATTTGACTTTTTGGAATGAGACAAATAAACATATGATTTTCTATGGCCATTTAGTGTGTTATAACCGAATCTAATGAGATCAATTGTCAAAATTGAGTATTTCTATCAGATCATGCCATTGTTCCAAAATGGCGGCCAAAAATACATATTTTCGGAATTCTACCTATAAAACATATAAGTAATGGCTTCTTATCTCTTGTTCTATTTTTTCGGACACACTGAACATGATAAAGACATTCCTGCACCGATTGGACAATGTTTTATCGAATTTCCGTTAAAAAACACCCTCAAAAACCTGCAAAAATTCTTGTTTTTTGGTAATTTTGTTACAATAAATGGTATTTTGCATGGTTTTCTTCTTTGGCGGTGTTAAAAAGCTGTGTAATCAATTTAAATGTTTTATTTGCATATACATGTAACTATTCAATTTCAACATGTATTTTCATATTTGATCGTATATATTATGTAACAGCAGACCATAGCCTCGAGTGAGATCGACATAAAGAGGAGAAGTGATGCGAGGATAGATTTTTTGGTGAAATTTACAAAGAGGAGCACATGTTTCGTACGAAGAGAAATTACAGAATGGTATATTCGTGATTGCTAGGATACTTCAATTGTGAGAAAAAGAGAACGGAAAAACGATCATTAGAGACGATGCTAGCAAAATTGAAGTACAAGAAATGCAAAACGACTTTTTACAAAAACAATGTCTACCCTATAATAGAAAGATCCATATCTAAAAAGATTAAAAAAAGAGTATAAAATGTTTTTGAGTTTGAGAAAGAGTGAGGGGATGAATCGCGAACCAGAAGTGGAAGGTGGTACGAAAATGCGAAATATTTCAATGAGAAAATGGCACAGCGCACGTATGATATAAGAACCCATAATGCGGAATATCAGTAACAACTAGAGATAGAATTCGATGTAAAAATGAATACAGAAGACGAAAAGTTATATAAGAACTGCTGTGGTGCTTACCAAGCAATCTGCACTCCTATGGCTATAGTGCCTATAGTCTGGACCAAGAAATGGAAGAGAGACTGTGAGCAGACAACCAGTTCAGAAAGAATCAAATTGAAGAAATGTTGAAGAATCAAAGAGAAAAACAAATAACAGAAGAATTTCTGAAAGAACCAATCGATATAGACTATTCTGAAACAACTCCAGATCCTACATTTGAACCTTAATTGCAGGGCCTATTTTAACGTGCCTACAGGCACGGACGTGCCTCGGGATGAACAATCCGTGCTTTTAAAATCTAAAATCCGTGCTTCGAAAAAAGGTATGTATATCTTTGTTAATCTGAGCGTGTACTTGTAAAATGTGCGATCATGCAGATGCAATGAGCAAGTGCGACATCAGCAGTCATTGTGATCATCGATCACGTCATTTGACTTTGTCAGTCTCATTAATTCTCTTCACTTTCGCGTTTTGTTTCAGAAGCATGGTTCACTGGTTGTTTCTTTCGCGGCGGTCCTTAGCATTGACTTGAGGTTTTGAAAATCGCTTCGAAAATACGGACCCAAGTCTGATTCTTTGAATAGACCTACCCTAAGACGGACAGTAACAAAGAGATTAAGGCCCGTATTTTTGAAGCGATTTCAAAAACTCAAGTCGTCATAACGCCTCTTCTGATATTGATTAAGACATATTGTGTTTTATCCATATCAAAAGAGAAGTTACAGATCCTTCTTTTCTCGAAAATCGCATCGAAAATACGGGCCCAAGGCTGATTCTTTGAATCGACTTTGGACTCTTTTTTTGAACATCCGATGCCCTGACAAGCGGTCGGATATACATACATCTGTCAGTCAATTCTTTGGTATTAAAAGTGTAATAGTGTGATAATAATTCTGGAAGTTATCCGATTGTTTTGTTCATAGTTCATGATCCGTTTGGTCACAATTTCTGAAAGCTAAGGAGCTACATTGAACTGATCACTTTCTATTCGGAAATGGTGGTTCCGGCGTTCTCTGGAGGTCGAATTTTGAAAAAAAATTCTGAGCCGGGGGAAGCGACCCCCCCCCCCCCATAATGCGCATTGACACGGAGACCGTGCTTCGTCAAATAATCCTTAGAATAGGCCCTGCTTAATTGTCAATGTCCGCACCACACATGACCACACCTAATTCAGTTTACTTTGGTTGTTTTACTTCAAAGTCGAAAACTCTTTCATCAATACTGCATTGGACTTGACAAATGTTCAAATGTAGGATCTGGAGTTGTTTCAGAATAGTCTATATCGATTGGTTCTTTCAGAAATTCTTCTGTTATTTGTTTTTCTCTTTGATTCTTCAACATTTCTTCAATTTGATTCTTTCTGAACTGGTTGTTTGCTCACAGTCTCTCTCTTCCGGTCATTTCTTGGTCCAGACTTTAGGCACTATAGCCATAGGAGTGCAGATTGCTTGGTAAGCACCACAGCAGTTCTTATATAACTTTTCGTCTTCTGTATTCATCTTGACATTGAATTCTATCTCTAGTTGTTACTAATATTCCGCATTACGGGTTCTTATATAATACGTGCGCTGTGCCATTTTCTCATAGTTATAAACCATGTAGTTGAATTTTCCAAATTTTTAAATTCGGTGTGTTAAGATGAAATTTGTATAATCAATTAATTGGAATATTGTAAAATAGTACAATTTGTTGACCAGAATAATGATTGGGGCATATTATTCAGTTACAACAAGAGTGGTATTGGGCCTTTAAAACATATGTTATGTAAGGATTATTTGAGCGATGGGCGTGTCATTTGGGGTGAAGTTATTTCCCATATATAGAACCACGTGTTTAACTACGTGATTAACGTTTATGATGTAGGTACAACACTTGTTTAATTATTCCACTTCAAATGTTTTCTAGGCCAGACGATATATCACCCTTATGGACTAAGACTAGTAATTATTTGCCTAGTTTTCAAGTGCGAGTTATTAATAGACAATTTTTCCCTTAATTTTTTTATCCCCTCTTCCTGCATTTTTGGGTTGACTTTTTGGTCTAGAATAGGAGAAAAGGGATCAAATTTGCAATTGTATAGCAGTTTTGGGTAATACTAGTGATATTACAACGGAGGGATTGGGGAGTAAAATGTCTTTCTGCGGAGCAGTGAAATGTATCGGAAGTGAGATTTTTAATAAGTTGTTCGCACGTATCCCGTTGCTAGTTTTAGTAGAAATCATAGAGGTGGGGTGGGCTTTCTGTGCAATAACAATGAACATGACATTTATAGCACGGTTCGAGAACTCGGCCTTAATCTGTTAACTCATGAAAGCCGCGCTATAAATTATTTCTATATCTCGGCTCTTTGATGAAAATGGGGAGGGGGGGGGGGGTACACCGATACACGACCACTGTGTGTATCAGTTGAAAAGGGACAAAAATAACAAAATCACGATTTACATATTTATTTGAACATCCCCAACCCGTTTTGAACATTTTATGGTAAAAGAGTCATCATTTTCAACTGTCCCAACACTTTTCGAATGTGCGTCACTCTCAGTCATATTCTTACATTTTGTCTCACATTGCTTTTACATTTTGATATCTAGTCGCACTTCCACATTTTGATATCTAGTCGCACTTCCACATTTTGATATCTAGTCGCACTTCCACATTTTGTCGCGGCTTATACACATCCGCAGCACATACTTCAAATATTTTACTATCATTTTACTTTTAAACACTAATAGCTTTCACATTTTTTGCGGTGTATGCTCATCCACGGCATGTAATAAAAAAGAGACGGTGTATCAACCCATACACATTGTAAACAAGGTATAGAATTATTACATGCTGAACTAACATTTGAAACCAGTTGTCCAATCTCGAACCAGAAAAATTTTGGAGAAAGAAATTTCTCTGGTGACACTGGGTAGCCATTTTCCCGGAAGGTCCGAATCACACGACTGTATAGACGTCATTGCGTCTAGATGACCGAATCACTTAAAAATATACACACGCGTAGAAAAATAGATCTTTTAGAAAACTTAAATTTTTACATTTAGGATCCACTTTTGTTATGTTAGCGAGTTGACTTTGACTCAAGAATCATTTCACAACAAACAAAACGACGATCCGACATCTTGTTTTCGAGAAAAAGACCCAAAAAAGATTGTCCAATCAGAGGTCAGCATGGGCGGGGCTTACACGTTAAAAAATCAGAAGATAATGGACGGCCTTTGGCCCTAGAGGCCTCCGGCCCCGCGGCTGACTCTGGGAACGAGATTGCCAGTTGTCATCATATTGTCGTTGTTGATATTACCAAGGCGAAAATCAAACATTTAACGAGGTAGTTTAACACAAAATATCTTGGCATAAATAAATATAAAATATAATATCAAAATAAATCTATTCCAAAAATCAAATAAATAAAAATTGTATCGAAAAATATCACAGTGCATAAATATCAAATATACAATTTTAAGAAAATATATATTTAATTTAATTTCAAATATAAATAAATCATAATGTCCTTCTATGTGGACTATTTCTGTAACATGCTTAAAAGTGAACCTCGCGTTTTGATTGGTCAATTGGACAATAACACCCCTCTAATAGCTAAGGACTATTATAATGTTATAATTATAATGTTTAGTTTTTAAGTGCAGCAACCGCATCTGTAAAAATCATCAAATCAGCCAACTTGTTTAAACCAAGATCTGTTTTAATATAAGTGAAGTAAAATTCCGGAGCCTGAAATATCAAGATATTTTAATATAAAGACCGTCTTTAATTAAAATATAAATAAGCAAGTTTCTAGTGGTTTACCCAAAGCTCCGTGAATTGGACACTAAGAAGTCGCCGTAACAGACCGTTTCATTGGCTAATTCCTCACTTCAACCAAAACACCGGTAATATAACAACTCTTCCAGATGCTAGTGTAGTAAAGACAAGTATAACGAAAGGAAATGTGATCTGTGTTTTAATCAGATTAGATCAGAGATTTTCTACTGACTGATACAATATATTATACAGTACGTACCAATGACGTATATATATAAAATGAAAGTCTTACCTCGTGACGTAATTTCCGTAAGAACGACAACTCTTTACCCGTTAAACATTTCAACACCTCGTTTCTTTAAAATAACAAAATAGATTCACATGGTTTGTATATTTATTGTGTCGAGTAATACATTTCATCGTATATTGCTGCTATTCTCATCCGTCCGTGCGTCCATCCAGAGTATTTTTGAGTCAGTGAGCCACCTCCTTTATGGGAGTGGAGGGGGTAGTCTTGGGTCAACTGGCGTGGTTTCGATTCCTCGGTTGCACGTGACAAGGATTAAGGTCGCCTGTCCAACCACGTGGGTTTTCTCCGGATCAACCGATTTCCCCACGACTGCTAGAACGTACAAACCAAATACTGAATAATAGTGAACCATCTTTCGAATAAATGAAATGAAATGGGGTTTAACGTCCTACTGTTATGCACCTAACCTGGGCTAATGGAAGACGGACCATCTTTTGTACAGAGTAATGATTAAGAAAACAAAAGAAATCGAGCCTACCTACCTATGTAAATTATGATTTTTCAACCAGTTAAATACATCTTGTTTGGACCAGGTATCTGTAGTATTACCTCGTGATGTTTGTACAACAGTTGGTACTGCTCCTTCAACCTAAATAGATCACAACAGTTGATAATACAATCATTTATTTACTAAAATAATCTATTAACTATAGACTATTACAGGGAGTGGATTCAATAATCTATTAACTATAGACCGTTGCAGGGTTTGGATTCAATGATCTATAAACTATAGACCATTGCAGGGTTTGATTTAATAGTCTATTTACTATAGACCATTGCAGGGTTTAGATTCAATAGTCTATAAACTATAGACCATTGCAGGGATTTAAAACAGATCCATCAGTTTGTCTCACGGAGCAGCATATATCGATAGAATTTCCAATGTGTCATATTTTTATAAATACATAGGAATTACACCATTCTGGGGACTGATGTTCCTTTTAGACAATCAACTTTCACAATATTATAGGTAACGTATAGCGCCAAAGTCAAGATTTTTTCCGAGTGCGTTTTATTATTCAATTATATATTTCACTCCTGTAATAATTATTCGTTTTAATAAAAAAAATAAGTCCAAGTATATTAAAAATATTTAAATAACACAGTAACTCCAGTAAATCGACATTTTCTCTTTTTTTAAAAAATGATATTTGTAATCTGTGAATAATGTAATAATAACACCATAGTAACAGGGTCCCTAGTGTGCTTGCAATGTTAATGATTGATTTTCGGTTCCAAAGTTTAACTGGAACAGATATGTTTGTAGTCTACGTTTGTAAATGTCAGTTGATTTGGAGTTTTTTAGGGGATGATTAGGATCGATCGAGTTCCATAATACAGATGAATCATATCTGGAAGGATTTGGCGCAACGGTTGGAGAGTTTCAGGTTCGAGACCCGAATTGTGCGTCGAATTCTTGTGTCCTTGAATAAGACACTTACAGCTGTAAATGGGTACCGGTAGGATGGTGTAGGTATTGCACAAAAAAATGTTGCGATCCTTGGGCAGCATATGTTTGGGCTCTGTCTAAGATTTAAAGGGTTCAGCAGTAAAGGGAGGTAATCAGGCTTTAATTGTATCCTAGAGACCGGGATAATTGTGTAGCGCTTTGAGCATAAGCTTAATTGGTGGATATGGCGCATTTTAAATACTCAAATTATTACTAAAAGAACGTCTACACATTTGGAGATTCACTTTTGGTACGACAAGGGGGGGTTAATCAGTGAATAATGTAGTAATAACTGGAGTATATACCTAGTTAATAATATAGTATGTAATCAGTGATTAATAACAATTAGATTCTACTTAGTATCTATAGTAACAGGAATCTACCTACCATGTCACCTTGGTGATCAGTTTTACAATCGTCACCCAATTCTTTACATAATTTAAGGAAACAATCTTCGTAGGCATATTTACCACTGAAATCAACGAATAATTTGGCCCCTCGTAATATTCCTAACCATCCATTACCTTTATAACCACGTTGGACCATTATAGGAATAATTCGTTTCTTCAGATCAAAGGCATACTCCGCTTCTGAAAAACAAACCACGAAATCTTTAACTATTAGGTAATAACATAAAATCATATTAATTTTAAAAAATTAAAAAAAATTAAATTGCGGTCTCAAACCGCTGCCAACTAAGTTTCGGGGAATCTGATTTTTCGGGCAGACGGGTAAAGTGAGAAAAAAAAACCTATTATTTCATCTAATTGGCAAAATAAAGTGCAATAAATCTGGAGCCAATGCGACATTTTTCGGACATCGGTTATTATTTGTGAATGCAGCTGCAACAGTCTGATTGGGTGGTTGGAATACAGTTCGACACAGACTGAGATTTCGGTTACAAAACCATTACAGAATTTTAGAGTTGCTTAACCCACGGGCTAGGGAAGCAGAAAACGTATCTGCAACAGTATGATTGGGTGGTTGGAATACAGTTCAACATAGAGTGAGATTTCGGTTACAAAACCATTACAGAATTTTAGAGTTGCTTAACCCACGGGCTAGGGAAGCAGAAAACGTATTTGCGGTAGTTAAATTTTCAAAATTTTCTCCGGGAGCCAAGAACCCCCATGCCCCGAGACGATTGATTGGTTGTTAGGGATTCAGATCAGCCACCAAAAGTAGGCTATAATGGATCACATTGAAATTGGTGTATTCACAGACTGGCGTAGTAGGAAATGCGATTGCAGCATTTAAACGATCGATTTGATGATTGGAATTCGAGTCAGCCATCTTAATTAGGCTATATTAGACCACTTTCCAAAATTTTTTTGGGGGGTGGGGTATGGAGAGCTTCACGATAAGCTCCGCTCTCGCAGAAGACCAGCGCCGCCGTCTGTAACCAAAAACTTTTTCGGAGAGAGAGTGAGGGTAAAGGGAGAGAGATAGATACAGAGGGAGATGGAGGGGGAGATGGAGGGGGAGAGGGAGATGCAGAGAGAGCGAGAGAGACTGGGGAGAGGGGGGGTAAAGGGAGAGAGAGGGAAATGGAGAGAGAGAGATGGGGAGAGATCGAGAGAGAGATCGATAGAGAGAGAGATAGGGAGAGAGAGAGAGATAGGGAGAGAGAGAGAGATGGGGAGAGATCGGGAGAGAGATCGATAGAGAGAGAGATAGAGAGAGAGAGAGAGAGATAGAGAGGGGGTCTGACCTGCTCTACAGTTAGCACTATCTCTGTATCTTTCTGATATACACATTAACACAACAGCAGCGTTTTCTACAGCACTCGACATGGCATCTAAAGTTGATCCTTTCATATCTTCTACATCAATCCATACTTTATACCCGGCGTCTTTTAAACATTTATAAATCTGATCAAAATAAAATAAATTGGATATAATCAATAGTTTCCGTCTTGCAAGCAGAGTGTTTCCATTGTGAGGAGTCCTAAAAAGGCAAAACACACACATTTAAATTAACTTGGAAGGGGTATCTCAGTCACTGACAAATGACGCAGTCCGCTCATTATTTGCCATTATCTTACTAACCGCCATGTTGATTCTTAAACAACGTTTTATTCTACCTAAGAGACAGGGGGACGACCTAATATGACACGTAGGCGGACTGCAAGAACTACTCGTGCCCAGTAGCGGATTATCAACGAGGCTGATGAGGCTGCAGCCTCAGGCCCAAAGATTTTGTAAAGAATTTTTTTTTAGACTTGTCTGATACGATTCAGGGGTGGGGTTTAGGCCCAAC